>JBBPCZ010000142.1:26572563-26584207 GCA_037974445.1 Brycinus macrolepidotus | reverse complement strand
CCCCCCCCCCTCCCCCCCCCCCCCCCCACCTCACACAGACCAACAGGTCCGACCTTGCTTTAAGAAGGACCTTCCTGTTTTGATGCGTCTAGTCACTTGGAGACAAATGCACTCTTCCTTGCCAACAGAACCATGAATTCCCTCTTAACTGACACCCAAAATAAAGTGTGCATGGCATAATTAACAGATGCCCTCATCAGGCACCTTCCATGCTGGCAGATGTGAGTAACAGGGCGAACCTTTGGCTCCCATCTTTCCCATGCCACGGAGCACCGAAAATAAAAGCAGAAGTCAGGGGTGAAATGGAGTGGAATGAAAAGGAGCATGGCTGGGGACCTGGAACGTTGCATAAGCATATAATTGGTCGCTCCCCCTCCTTCAAACACAGAGAGAAAATGGCTCGCAAGGACAGGTAAAGAGGAGAAAGCGGGGGAGATTGATTTAAGCACGTGGATCCAGAGTGGACAGGCAGAGATTGACAGGCGCCCAAGGGGCCCAGCAGGATCAATAGCGGTTCTTCTAACAGGCTCAGACGGCAAATGCAGAGGGGAGCAGCTCAGAGCGGACCACGGAAGATCAGTCCCTAAGCCCCTATCACTCACTCCAAAACATCCTCCACTTCCCGAGCAGGTCTGACACCATGGAAAATCTCTCTTGTAGCCACTGGATTAAAGACACATAGAAGAGGAAGACCTTTGTAGGGCTCCAGAACTTTTCTTTCGTTCTTTATTCAGATGTGAAACACCTCATGTAAAGGTAAAGGGAAGTTGACACTGCATGATTTTGGCCCTGATTTTCCACTCACTCAGTTTTTGGAAATTGCCGACACACGCCTCAGTTCAGAGCCAAATCAACATGCGTTCGGGGCTCATTCTCAAACGCTATGTGTGAATTGTTCAAAGATGCCATCTGAGATGCTCGCTGATGCCTCACGGACACCAGACAGATATCTCGCATACTAAATATCTGGAGCTGTTAGAGAGCCCAAATCCTGTAATGTGAAAAGTGCTGTGACCAGCAATGAGTACGGCCAGTGAGAGTACAAGACACGAGGTGAGGGGAAACCCAGGGTAGGAGTTTTTATCCTTTAATTTAATATTCATATTCTTTTCTTTTTTGATGCAAATCAGGACACAAACAACTTGAATTGAATCCTGTTCAGGAATAAGATCTTCTTCAGGTATAAATGAGTACAACCTGTCCAGGTATGAGAGAATCAGAGGTAAGAGTCTCATGCATGGTATTGTGTTATTCCCCACAGCAATTCTGGCGTGTGTTTTCGTGAAAACCATAATATTAAACAGTAAGCAAACAAAGTGCATTGATGTACACTTCTTGAGACATTATACATGCTGGTGTGTACTGTCACTCCCCTTATTAAAAACAGCTCTGAGAAACTACTCAACATTAAAGATTTCTCTCATTCCTCAGAAGTGTTTTATTTGGATGTGACAATTTTTATACTGACAGCTGTGAAAATGCATCCTTATTTATGTCCCTGTGCGTGATATTTCTTATGCCCTTGTATTTAATCCAACACTTGCACGGAAAGCTGGCCATGCGGGGGGAAACTGATCAGTAAAAGGCCTGAAACATACCCTAAGTAAGGACACGACTGCACAGGATACATTCAGTGCTGCTATCTCAGGAACACAACAACAGCTGTAGTGATATTTCAGCTACGTTGTGGAGATGACCTCAAGTGAAGACAAAGGACAAAGCACACTATTAAATGGTGCTTTGCATCAATGACACTGTGAGATCAACGTATTCAACTTACGCTGGTTTCAGGTGTAAATCAAGCACCTTCTACTTGCATGTTATGTTCGAAATTGGTGCCAAGCGCACAAGATCCATGCATCAAAAAATACAGAACACTCTTCTTTCCCTCATGCATATGCATTTGAGGGAAAATCGGGCAAAACGGAACAGAGCTGCACAGAAAATGGGTGAACATATCACGTGTAGCTGATTATGTATTCCGCTCAAATTACTAGTTTAAGCAGCCAGCAGTGGCCAGTTTTGCGTAGATTTTTCTCTGCCTTTTAAAATCAGGTGTAAATTTGAAAGTCTCAAAAGCTTGCTGTGGAGAGGCTTCCTTTGACAGCAGAAGCAGACATAGCAGCCAGACAGAGACACGATCCTCGAACACGCAAACCCCAGGAGAATAATGTTATAATAATGTGATGTATGTGTGAGAGAAGACACAATGCAAAATGTGCCTTCGTGTGGCCGCAATCTGCTCTGTTATTGCTTTTTTTTTTTAGCTGGAATAGAAATACACCTCTGTAAACTGTTCTAGTGGGGAAAGAACTTTATTTATTAATCCTTTATTTATTAACACTGCTATCTCTTCCTCACAGAACTTATATCTTCTCTTTTGTCTTGAGTTTGTTAACACCCCCTGTGCCTCTCGAGGTCACAGTAGAAGGAGGCTCTAAGTATGGTCTGCAGCTCTCTGTGCAGTCTTAGTTAATTTCATGCATATTGCCGTTGCACCATGCACGTTTTCAGTCGTGCCTGCACTCACATTTGGCTCTGTGTGGCCTTATTTTGTACTGCTCCCAACTCAAACCAAAAGCCAAGAAGTAATGTAATGCACCCAAGGTGCTGTAATGACTCTTGTAGTAGCACTAAAACTCCATAAAAAGCCTGCACTCTCACTGAGAACACTGTACACTGTTACGTATTGTAAATGTGTGTCACTCCATTACACAGTTGGAGAGCCACTCGCCTTTCGAGATCAAGAGAGGCCTGCGGGTGCTGTAGCATAGCTTTAGCGAGCGACTGCAGCCTCAGGCTTCTGTGTAATGGTATATGCATCCACTGGAACAGGTAACAGACACCCTGCCTGACACAGCTGCTCCAGCCTGGGAGGAGACCAAACTTTCCAAGACCCTGAATGCCTCGGCACAGCAAAAAAGTACTTCAAGCACATCCATAGTGGCATCAGTCCAGACAGGTGTGAGAGGAGATATTAGTCGGTGTGAGAGAGCCACCAGCAGAAGGGGCCGATAACGGACCCAACTTTCTCTCTGGATAGATCTCAGAGGCAGTGTAACTCCCACGTTGCCTGCTTTTTCTCTCCTAGCCTCGCAAGCCTTGCTCCCTTTCTCTGTCAGTCCTGCCTCCCCGAGTCTGGGTGCAGGGGAGTTTTAAGTACTGTAGCAATCAGAGAGAAGCCCCAGAGCCCAGGGCTCGGCTACACACACAATAGGAATGTAATGACACAAAAAGAGCCAATTTTCTAAATGGACCCGCTCTCTTTCTCCCTCGGCCTGTATAAAAATGCATCTCTCTCTAAAGCGCAGCATGTGTGGTGTTGGATGACAGATAGGATTGTGATCCGAGTCGCAAATGTGCCCTCTGGATCTCTCATCTCTGCCACCCCCACCCTCTCCCCCAAGGCACACTGGAGTAATTATGAAAAATTAAACACATCCCCGTCTGATTAGGCCAGCATATTAAAGGGAAGTTACCAATAGGGATAATGCCAGGAAAAAAAAAAAAAAAATTATCTTCCTCGTGCCGTCTTGCAAAGATTGACTACAGAGTCTGCTTTTTGTGAGTTAATGGCTTTCCAAGAACCAAATGTCATCTAACAATATGAAAGGTGATTTACATATAACAATTTGAGGTGATTTACATTAAGTGCACTCAAACAGGACAGTGCAGCCCTTTTCATTGATTAATGGGACTTAATGTCAGATAAAATGAATGGTGATTCAAACGCCACTTCAAATAAATGTTCATGTCGGAACAGATCCAAATTGGGTGCGATTGAACCAACATTCCAGACTGGGCTGTTATGAACTGCAGGAAGTTAATACATATGCGCGTATGAGCACCCCAAGCCAGGCAAGGTTATCAAGACAGAATGAGCTGATGTCTTTTATCTACTAATTGACATATACAGTAGTTTAATAGACAGTCTTGTGACTATAGAGACCGGCTTGAAAGAGGGAGTCAGAGAGAAAGAAAATATTTCAGGTTTGGGTGGAAACTCAGAGGTTGGAGCAGCACTCGGGTCATTGCTGTTTCTGAGCATGTTTCTCCTCGTTATTCTTCGCTGCAGATGACATATGCAAAGCAAAAGAGAGGTAAGTCTTAATTATTCCCCACTTGCCTTCTTCTGCTGACATATTCAATTTCTCATTCCCCTTCACCTTCGCTCTCTTTCACCCTCCCCCTCTCTCGAAAATGAGGTCATCCTCTACATCTATCCACCCATCCGTCTCTCCCCCTGAACCAGATCCCCCTTGCCCTCCACCCCTCCCCCTGTCCAGTCTGCTGCCAATGAGGCATGTTGACAGTCATTAAAGCTGCATGAGGGTAAGTTTTGCGACTGGGCCTGGCGCTGGCGCTCACTCTGACTGAGAGGATACACCTGTAAGACATCTCGGGCCGGATCTGCAGGCCATAGAGTGAAAGGTCAGCATGAATTGTGTATGAACGGTCTGGGACGAGAGTTGTCATGGCAACGCGTTCCTGGCTCCAGCTGGGCCTCATCTGTGCACTGTGACTGGCTGGATTGGAGGAGAGTGGCCGGAACAGACATCCATATTCAACAGCCACAAATCTGCCACACTGCCTAACGTTTAGCTCTCAAAAGAGCGCTCTTGAAAATTGGAACAATTAGGAATACTTCTTGGAACAGCAGGTGTGGGAACGCAATCTGAACATGCAAGCGTTCGAGTGGCGCTGAATTAAGTAAACGCCATCAGCAAAATAATGAGAACGATGCCAATAGGGAATAAGTCACGCTGAGTGAGCAGGCATGCATGAGTGTTTGTGCATAAGTGTGTGCCTGGGTGCATATGTGCATGTATGGAATGTTTGACCCGATTAGACCACGCTGTTTTTGACTGGTTGTCTGTACAGTAGGGCTGTGGCTGATGCGCAAGTGCGGGAACGCTACATTTTCTGGCATGAAAGGTTCTCTCATTCAATTGCCGAACGTCTAAGCACACATTGCCTCTTGTATTGATCTAGTCCCGCAAATTTCTCACAGTGAACAGCTTAAACTGCCTTCTTCTCCGTACAGTGCCTCTACGTCAATGCATTGATCTGAAACTCATTGCGAGCATTTATAAAATTGATTCAATCTCAAGTCCCAATCGATGGCACATAACTTAGCATGAGGAACGGCTTCAGCGATCTAGAGCATCCAGAGAACTTGAAAATTGTGCAGCTGATCAAAATGCAGTTGGGTGAAAGCCTCACAGCAGCATCTAAAGAAGATGACGTCCATTTCTGCTCTGCTCGCACCAGATGCCAACGGCATGCTAATGTACCAGCCTGGTTCGAATGCGCTGACTTTACTCAGCCTCGCCTGCAAGGGGCAGAAGCTTTAGGAGGGGACGTCCAAGCCTCCTTTTGCTTTCAGAAGCGGCAGCTGGGGCCTCCTCCTGTCAGTTGGAGCAGGAGGGCTGCTAACATTGGACCATTAGTCAGGCAAGTATGGCAGCAGATGACGCAGGATGGAGAAGAGGTGCTGTCACCGTGGTTACCCTCATATAAGGGTTGAGGAGATTATCCATGTGTCTCTTGACAGGGACAGTTATGTGACATGTCTCACTCGACTGCCTTGCTCAGGAAGCAAACAGCCCATTGGAGAGAGGCTATCTAATCTGAGAATCTGAGTGGTCAACACTATTAACACTTTAGGGTCAGAGTCCTGGTTATTGTGTGGTCTTATTATGTAAGCTCTTAATATTGGTAGGTGCTTTATTGTCTAGAATAGTATTGGAATCAAAGCACAAAACTGATTTTTATCCAGAAGTACTGATGGATAGAAACATATTGTCTTCAGTACATAAAATACATACATCTGGCTAAGTCTACAGCACTGGATAAAGCTCCCTTTGATGTAACTCTGAGAAGCAGAATAGAAGAATAAGTTGTGTCAGGTTTGCAAGACAGTTTTTAGCACAGAGGACTCAGAAAGCATTATTTGTCAACTTTAATTAGAAATCAGAACCCATTTCTCTTCTTGAACATGACATTTATCCCGGTGAAACAGGATATTTGGTTGGGAAATAATTGTGGGCAAGACCTGATTTTATGCATCAGGATTTAATTTGACTAGTGAATAGTGGGCATTACAAATACAAATATACTCAAACCCGAACAGTATACAGAAGCTTGTCGTTTTCCCACGGTTTAATAGCATATTTTCTATAGATTGCGAAATACAATTCCATTTTATTAAGTTTGATTTTAATGTTTATTTTTTCTTTTCTTTTCAGTCTAAACACTGGTTAGCAGACTAGCCTTTTAAATGGGATTCAAATAATTAAATGTGCAAGTGTATGTAGACAGATGTGAATGAGAGAAAATAGCAAATCCAAAAACTGTAAGTGAAAGTGAAAGTGAGATGGTAAATCCAGTGAGGCGAGTGTGCTGTGCTGGTTGTCTGTAGCAGTCTATCCCAACCAACTGGTGTAGCTGTGATGCGTAAAGTAAGGACTGGCATTTTCATTCAGTGATGGGTGGGGTGATGGGAGGAGAGGGAAAACATGCTGTGCTATAATATTTGTTAATATCATTTTTCCCTGCTCCTTGTACAGGATGAAATAGTCAAACATCTGAAAACTTTTAGTAGCAGAAAAAGTCACTACACTTTGATCAAAGATTATAGAGATACAAGAATTGTATGTTTTTGAATGACGATCGTGTTGTCATTTCAAGTTAAGTGTATTTCAGGTTGACTTTCATGCAAACTTTAAGATTCTCTGATATCATGTTACTGTTACATATTTTAAAAAAATGAAACCTATACTTTATCGATACTTTATCAATATTGCCCATTGCTACCTCCAAACTGCCCATACTACCCAAGTCAGAAGTAAACAAAAAAGGAAGGCATCCTGCCTTCGCGTTATACCAAGCCGAACCAAAGCTTTGCTCCAATCCTGCCAAAGATGCAATGGATGATTAATCTTCATAAAGTTTGCTTAAAACATAATGAAGATCATCCACTCTCTTGTGAGGATAAGGGGCTTCAGATACCATTATCAATTTTGCTACCTTTTCAGGCAAATGGCTACAGGGAAAAGCAGAGCTGGATGAGCCCCCAGTCTGATTAAAATGACTGGCAATAAGTGTGGTACGCATCAGCAGAGACAGCTGTCACTAATTAGATGAGTAAAAAAGCTGGGTGCTTTCCGGGCAGCAGACACAAACGGCTCTCTGCGCTCATAACCCGTGAGAGCAGAGTTTTCAGGAGCGGCAGGCAGAAGGAAATGTTCAAACCTGCTTAGATCTGAAAGATTTAAAAATACGACATCAGAAATGTTTCTGGTATTTGAACACTGAGCTCTGATAATGTTAGTGAAATGGGTTCTTGCGTGGTGCTACTCACCACTGAACTACCTTGACCTCTTACGTTCAAGAGTCTGCCGTTGGTGCTTGTTGCCTCTCTCTCTGTCACCCGCCCCCCCTTCCCCACCTACCAATTTCTTTCTCTTTTTCTCACTCTCTGTCCTACTTCATCCCTCAATTATTCAATCTCACACATGAACGGTCGCCCTCAGTGAATGCTCCCTTTAGCTGACTTCAATAATTAATATCTTCAACAATTCCAGCTAAAAGTAGTTTAATGAGGGAGACTGTTTCTTCAAAGTGCACATAATGAACAACTAAACTTCAGTTAATTTCAAGTTGTGGTACACTATGTGTCCAAAAGTATCCAGACACCTCTTCTGATCAGCGAATTCAGTTCAGTTTAAGGTCCACCCATTGCTGACACAGGCCTTCAATTGCACACACACAGCCATACATGGAGCCTGAAGCCACCATGCCTAGTGAGAGCATTAGGCTGTGGAGCAGTAGAACCAGTCTCTGGAGTGATACAGCTCCATACCACACTTTTGGGATGAGTTGGTGTGGCGTTTGTGATCCAGAACTAATCATCCAACATCAGTATCCGACCTCACCAATGCTCTTGTGGCTGAATGTAACCAAACCCTGTTCCAACAGTGTTAAATCTTCCCAGATGAGTAGAGGCCATTACTACAGCAAACTCCCTATTCCAGTAATATGCCTGATTTCAGATGAAACATTGGAGGTGTCCACAAACATTTGGACATATAGTGTATTTTTAGGCTGGAACTGAACATATGTTCACATTATCAGGTCGAGACACAAATTAGACTACATCTCTTAAGACACAGATTTGATGTTTTCAAAACAAGTCAGACCTGAGCCACATTCATTTGAGGTCCTGGATCGGATTTACAAGCATGTGGTCTTGGTGAATGAAAACAGTCAGAAATGAAAATCCTATGTTTTTTTTCCATCCAGTGCTGGCAACATGGAAACAGCAGTTAAGTTAGCGCCAGTAACAGCTGCCAGAGATTTAATTTATCTGGCTGTTTTTTGACTTCTCATCTGAATACTGAACCACTGAAAAGCTGTTCAGTGCAATCTTTGCTGCAGGGCTAATACCATAAGTTTTTTTTTTGTTGTTGTTCATCACCGATGTGGATCACTGACTGACTGCTATCAGGATATGTGCATTCAGGTCACTTCAGGGCATATATGAGTTCACACTAACGACACCAGTGATGTGCACAAAAGGTGGCACCGATGTTTTTTTGGCACCATAGCACTATGGTTCTTTTGGTTCCCAAAAGAAACATGCTTGAAAAAGATCCGTGAGCCTGAAGAGCCTTTTACAGGTAGAAAGAACATCCATATAGTGTAATGACTGGACTGGTGTTTGCTGATCCCTTCATGAACTTCAACTAAAACTAAAACTGCATTTCACATCTTTCTCAATCTATAGTTGCTTTCTTTGAAGGGTTCAGCTTAAAGCCTTGCCATTATTCTTTCAACATTTAAAAAGCTTCTTCACACTTACATCTCATGTACAAAAACGTTTTTTTCAAATAAATATTCACTGCAAGTAGGCCACAAACATTTCATTTTAGCTGAGGACTAGTTGTGATTAACAATTTATGTTAATGAGTAAAGTATATAGGGATATTGGCCTGGGTCAAAGTTTACAGACTCTTCTACTTTAAAAGAAATGCGGTGGAAATGATAGCTTTTTTTTTTTTTTTGATGTGATGTGGCACTACTCATGTCATGTCACTTCATAATGGTCTGTGTTGGCAGGATAGTTCTTGGATCCCACTCTGAGAGCCATGGCATTAGTGGCTTTTAGGCCATCATGCAAAGAATCCTTTTTTGGCACTTTGTGCGAATATGGCATATGAATATGTACCATCAAGGCAGAGCGATTGAGCTAAAAATCAGAACTCAGAGCAAAGTAACGTGAGTGTAATCATGGAGAGTGACTTTCAGTCTCTGTTCTCCTTGCTCTTGTTAGCTGCATGAAAGATAGAGATGCACACCTGATGGCTGTACCCTGGTGACAGGGATGGTGCTGGCAGGCATTACTGCTCTTATTAAAAAGGAGGCACTTCCTGTTCTGCCGGTAGTCACCCGGGGCGTTTGAGCATATGGCGATTCTAGAACATAATCCCTTTCTCTGGGAGGCTTCCACACCACACGCACACACAAACACACACACACACACCATCACTACCCCCCAAACCTCCTCCAGAATGCCAAAGTCAAACACAGTGCTGGGTATGAATATAGAAACGGGTGCTCCTGTCACCGCCATCTTAGGCGTACTCCACCACCTGCATGCTGGGGTTTCATATGCATGAGTGGCGCTGGCTCAGCTGAGGCATCCACTGCTGGGAGAAACTGCTTCTGAGGTGCCAGAACCAACCTACACTTGACTTCCCTTTCAACAGCGGGCCAATCATATGGCAATAGCAGGCTGTTGGGCGCCATGTCAAAGGCCATGAGCTGTACATGCATCAATCACTGCTGTCTGTCAATGCCAGGCTAGAACACTACACTAGAATTACAGGACTGTGCAGACTATGCTTTAGGCTTTGTACTACCTAAACATCATTTGTTAAAGGGATTCTCCAGTGTTTTCTAATCTAACCTCAGTTAGGCTCGTCTATAGTGAACAATCAGCTGCAACAGACAAATCTGATGCATTTCTCTGTGCTTTGAAAGGAACAGAAAATCCTTTGACACTGAACTCACATCAAATTGAAGCTATTTCGCAGTTGCTAAACTCCGTCAGTCTGTCCACTTAGTGATCATCTTGGTAATGCACCCGGGCAGCTATTTCTACTTGTGCAAGACCAATATCCTATGCCTTTGAATGGGGAGAGACCTATAAAGCCAAAACTGAAAACATTACCATTATAAAAACATCACTGGTAAAATTGGACAATCATGTCGTAGCTTTGGGCTTAAGTAAGCTATGTGTGGCTACTGTGCACAAGCATCATGTCTACATCTCCTCAACAAAGGAGGCTTTTTACCAATAAACCGATTAGTTCTTTTACCGAACTTTCCCCCTTAACAAACACCGTGTTGAGCATTACAAGCTTTCCCAGTCATTTTTCAACCAGTGAACAATCTCTTTATTTCTAATGTCTCTTGTAGGACCAAGAAACAAAGCTAAAGATGCTGCACGCCTCGCTCACAGTCTTCTCAAAAGTTGAAGACATGCATACTAGTGTGAGGAACATGTTTTCATAGTAGGCCAAAAACTAGGCACTCTGGAAAAGAGTGTCTGCCAAATACCATAAATGTAAATGTAAGTTTAAAAAAGATGACTCTACTCTCTGAATGATTTACATCCATTTTGAGAAGAATGTTCAACAACTCTATCGTGGCTTTCATGACATCAGTCTCACTTATTCTATGACATGTGAATAATATTTGAGCACATATAGCTAGCAGGCTAACTGCTGGACCGTGCTGAAATTGAGGTCATAAAGGTGCCGTTCAGAGTCAGCACTGTCCCACAAGACTGCCTCAGTGCTATGATCCCAGCTGTGGTCTGGTCAGCTTCCACTCCTGTTGTAGCTGATATGAACATAATGCTTACTCTGATTACACTTTGGCAGATCTGAATATATGCAAATGAATATAAAATATGCAAAATGTAGTCCAGGACCAAAGAAAACAGACTGATAAAATGGCAGTGAAAAAAAAAAATAAAGACCATTATTCTTTCTCTGCCAGCTCACAGTAAATTCATCAAAAAAAATGACAGCTAACAAAAGATAATTGTAAAAATGAGTGGACAGGCGCTTCAGCCTAACAGTTGCAGCATAAATGAACACAGGTGACAGCATCTCTTGAGGTCATATCACCATTTCCTATCTACTTCAGAACAGCAGAGGCCAGTATCGCAAAGGGCCAGGCATGCAGATTTATCCTTTTTCTTTCTTTTTTTTCCCCCCCACTTTAAAAGGCCAACCTGTAGCTGCTGGACTCAGGCTTGCAGCCTGACTGAAAATTACAGCACTCAAATCAACTGACCCCTCAAATTCATTTTTGGAACATGCTCACAACTCCTATAAAACTAACAAGCTTGAAGGGCTTTGCTACGGGGAAGGAGCTTCGAAGAGAGATGACGATGACAGCAGCAATTCAGGGATGGTATGGAAAATGGCAAGATGACCCAATCATGCAGTTCAGATGAGGAGAAAGCAAACAGAGGTTATCAGAAGAAAAGGGCCATTATACACTCAACAAAAATATAAACGCAACACTTTTGTTTTTGCTCCCATTTTTCATGAGATGGACTTAAAGATCT
>JBBPCZ010000142.1:26560129-26572463 GCA_037974445.1 Brycinus macrolepidotus | reverse complement strand
AGATCTTTAAGTCCATCTCATGAAAAATGGGAGCAAAAACAAAAGTGTTGCGTTTATATTTTTGTTGAGTGTAGAACGAATTACTAGAGATCCAGTTTGGTTATTTGAATTTCTAGAATTTAAACTGCTCTCTAAGATTGGATGGAGGGCTTTAAATTTACCATGATGGAAATATAGCTGTGTGTGGCGTGAACGTGAAGAGGAAAAGACATTCTTCTTAGATTCATACATGGCCAGAAGTGCAAATTGTGTTTCAAAAGTAGGAATTTGTTTCTGGGGAGGAATCATTTGTTAGCTGTTCTGAAAGTCCATGGCAGCATGAAATATTGTTTTCCACGTTAAAAAATGACGCCAGTGGAAAGGAGGATAATTTGGGAATTAGTATTTAAACTCCTACACACAAAAACCATACCGAAAAACATGTCAGCGAAAGAGGATAGATTGGACCGCTGTAATTAGTGATGTGAATAAGCATCCAATTAACAAGCCTCGTCTGAAATATAGTATCCAGCAGCGTTAATATCCAGCATTTTCATTTCTCCCAAAATTCCAATTTACTAATAATTTGTTGCCTTTGGCTAAATGCTTGGCAAAGCAATGCAGACAGATACAAAGAGACGCTTCCTGCCAACACAGCAAGGGCAAAATGTCTGTTGTTGTAAACAGTAGGATACTGTTGCTCAAACAACAGTGCCTGAAAACTCTCTAACAGCGGAATGACAAGCGCCATATGTGTGCACAGACAACCGGCATCATGTAAATCTGCGCCACACACCAGCATGTCTACTGCCCACTTGACCATGTTGATGTGCTAAAGCTGTTTACAGTATGTCTACAGTACATTTGTAGCACTGAGTTTATCTTGTACTGAACAAACACACGCAAGATTACCTCTGGAATTTGAACTCAGTGGTTAATATTGCTTAATACTTTGAGCTGTGTAATGGTTAGTAACTGTACGTTTATGAATATTAAACCATAAGAGTCAATTAACCCATTATAGTCATTACTGTCATGTTACTGCATTAGAGTCATGTTACATGAATCATTTAAAAAGTAATTATATTGTATCTGTATATTGTAATGAACTGCATTCCGAATCTGCATCAAGCCTGCACCTCTGATGTTTTCCATTGTTTCAATGCCAAAAGATGGCTAAAATATAAAGCTAAATGGCTAAAATGTTTTTTTTCTGCCTACAAAATACTACAATATTCCCAAAGAAAATTCAAATACAAAAAAATTCAAATTGAATTTAAATTAAACACCTCTTCTACTTACAAACATAAGCATGGTATCAAATAAAAACTTCAAAAAGCAACATTTAATGAACAAAACATAAGAATAGGCTTCCCAAGGTATACAGTCAGGCAGAAAAGTTTGAACACCCCTGGACAAATTACATGCTTTATTTATCTTCTAAAGCATTGCGACAGAATTGGTTTCCCATGGGGATGTGGGCTAAAGCCATTTTTACTAGAGTTTCTCAGTCATTTCAGTCCTGTCAATCTGCAATGTCATTTTTTACAGACTGCATTTAACATTTTATAGAACAAACCATAGATCTGTTTTATGGAAAGTAAAAAGTAGATGGCTGGGGTAAAAAATTACATGTTAAGCATGTTTTGTACTTTTTTTGGAGGGAAGGCAGTGTACTAAGCAGTAATTCCCATCTTTTTTCTTTTTATTCAGAGATTTCATATCGGTCAAAAACATTACAGATGTCTCCTGTGGTAAAATTACACTGGCCCCACTTCCCTGTGGAAGACTAATCCCAACTGAACAGTACTTAAATAAACACACTACCTCTAAAGGGAACAAATGTAACTATGATACAGTAATTGTGCACACAAATGTGCAGAAGTGTGTACTTTGTAGATGACATGAGCTTATCTTCACTCAGAAAATCAACAAAATATGTCATTTGACATATAATTCATCATTTAACTCTATACATCATATTCTATCCTATCCTATCCTACCCTATCCTACCCTATCCTAGCCTATGCTATGCTTTCCTATCCTGCCCTGTCCTATCCATCCTATCCTAGCCTACACTATCCTACCATATCCTACTGCATCCTATCCTATATACCTATACATTCTATACACCTTGGAAAAGAAAAGGAAACACTGTAATATCCTGCTAATAACATGCCTAATGGCAGAGTGCTTCGCTTGACGCTCCCTTGTAGAACTCTCAATCAGAAAGGTTCTTCACACCCAAACCCACTGTAGTGTTCTGAAACATGTTTTATTCAGAAACAGTGTGCCTCTGAGCATGTTTTGGCAACTTCTATGCAGTTTGACAGCACTGACAGCTCAGGCAGTGGAGAGTTCGAGGCTGCAGGGACTTCCACAACACTCATGGACACTCACCTCAGTCCAGCCCCAATAAGAGCTGTCTGCCCTTGCCACCTGCCTGCTTCTCTCATGGCCGATACCTCACTGTCCCTCAGCTCCTCCAAAACTCTGCCCAGAGCATGCAGACCCGCATCTGACAGGAGGGGGAGGAGGAGAGGCAGAACGACGGCAGAAAAAGGATCCAGACAGCATATGATGATGAGGATGATGACAGAGGGTGAAGGAAAAAGCAGCCTGGAGAGCAAACGAGAGCACGGGGGAGGGCTAAGAAAGATTACAAACAAGGTAGAAAAAGATTGGAATGGAGAAAGGGCCAATCCAAGCATGGAATGAAGAGGGAGCGAAATGGGAGCGCCCAGAACATCTGTGCTCACTTGCATTGGAAGTGGCTATGGCAAGTGAATTGCCCCCCTGCAGGGCTCTCCCCATGGCAGGGTGAGTGAGTGAAATATTGATATGGATCTTCATAATGATGAGGTTTCCCTCAGCAGGGGCCCAGCTGACTGATTGCTTGGTGCTGTACAGCCACCCAAACTGGCTTCTGGGCAAAATAATGGTCAGGAAATTCCACAGCGTTGTCTTCATGGATGACATCACCGCACTGTGGGTTTAAGCAATCCCCACCAAGTTGGGCATCTGATGTTAGGCTTGTAACAGAGTGAATCCTTTGTGTTGCAGTCCTGATTATTTGATTGTACCTGATACTCAAATAAACCCTCGAAGTCCAAGGATTATTACATTCTCAGTCTTATTATTCAGTAATTCTATGAAAAAAAATGCAACCGACTTATTTATTCTTAAGTTAAGAATAGAAGTCTGAACACACCAACGGTCCCTGGACAGTTTAAAAGGTTAAAAAAACATTAACATTATTAAAATTCACATTCTGAAAAAATCGGCAGGGATTACCTGGCAATCTGAATGACAACCATGCACATTTGAAATTCTCCTATTAGTACTAGTACACTCTCCACTGATTTATATGCATTGCAAGTTTTCCAGTGATAGGAACCAGATGTCCAAAGTGATTAATGCCTCTAAAAGCTCCCTCACAGAACGTTATTACATGAAATGGTTGTGAATATGTTGTCTGAGACATTGGTTTACGAGGCTTTTAAGATAAGACTTTGCCCCAAAACTTGTATTTTTTTCAGATTTATCAACATTGTTATCAGTATTATAGAAAAAGAATATAAAAAATCAGATGATGTGTGTAGGCTCACGGGTGGTTTAGGACAGTAAATAAAATGGTTTATTTTGATTTGTACACATTATGATGTCTGGTTCCTATCACAACCACTGTAAATCTGAGTTGTTATGTTTCTCTACAGTGAATTTCACATCAAACTGCTCTCAATGACCTTGTCAATGACTGAATTATGCAGAAATTTTGAAAAGTAGCAGAATTCCCCTTTGGGTATTTCTTTCAAACTCTGATTACTTAATTAATCATCAAAGATATGATTAAATTATTAGATCGCAAATATAATCGATAGAGACAGCCCTAGCAGAGTGGAGCTCAAGGGTGAAGGCTTTAACTATAAGGCTCGGGGCTCAGTATTTCTCTGGGCTTTTGACGAGCTCATTATTTTTCTACCCACAGACATGGTGCTCCCTGAGTTTGGACCCCAGCTCGCGGTGGGTGGAGCAGTCCGGGCTGAACTAATTGAGGTGAATTAGAGCCCAGACTTGGCTACCACAGACTGAGCCACTCGTCCACTGAGCCGTGGAAACTCCAGGCCAGTGTCCGCATGCGCTGGGAGATGGCGCTGGACAACAGCTGGAAAGCATTACTGCCGCGACCTGCTGTGGAACTGCTACGCTTAATGCATTTTATATGGGCAAGCCAAGAGATACAAGGCAACAGCTTAGATATATTGTGATTCAATGTTCTGAGAGTTGTTTTAAACCCTCCCAGGCCCTTAAATTTTGTTTCATTATTTTGTGGACAGATTCTGTCAGAAGTGCAGCACTGAAACTTTCAGTCAACACCATGTTCGTATTTGTAGATGTTACATTACATTTATATTACATTCATTTGGGAAAGCTTTTATCCAAAGTGACTTACAATTTGAGGAAACATTCAAGTTTCAGGACAGTGTGAGATGTTACATTCTGATCCGAGTTCGATGAAACGCTGTTGTGCACACAGCCCTCATCCTTGACATACTGTCACGTTTCTGATATCAAAAGAACAAAGAAAAAAGTTTGCCAGTGTTAGTCTGCATTGTAGCCCACATAGCTCCTGAATAATAAACCCGTCTGAAATTTTAAGGGGTTAAATTTTACGCCTTTTCTAAGCACTAAATACTGATCTGGCTAGCATCATCTTTTTTATAAAGAAATTCTTTGTTCGAAATGCGCTGACAGGCAGACTGACAGGTAGATTGAGGGCACTGTTACAAAGTTATATTATTTGGCTCTGCACCTAGAAGTGTGCCTTAACTAACCATCCCTAAAACGTCTCCCAGAGCGACAGAGCGGCCGTGCTCCCATCCATCACACACGAAATACTCTGACCCACTGGACAGCACTTTCCACCTCTTTCTTTTTCTCTGTCTCTTTCTCTCTCTCTCTTTCTTTTTTGGTGCCTCTCTCAGAGAGGAAATATAAATTTGGCGAGGTGAGTTCAAACTCCTTTCCAAATCTACACCTTTCCAGCTGCCTGGCTCCTCTTCCTCTGACACATACAATCGTTTTCATTATGCAAATGGCCTAGATGCAGGGTTCTCTGGAGTCACACGCGAGCGTCTGCATACAAAGCAGCTCTCTATTTGTTCTCTTTCAATTAGGGATTCTAAGGTATATCATTAAAGGGAAAAAACAACATGGCAAAAACAGGCACTCCTATACGGTCTCACTTCATGTATCACCCTCCGAGTACATGCATAACATGTTTACAGCGTCAGAGCTCCTATCTCGCCTTCCCTCTCGTTCTGTGGGGTTTCAAGTCGAGAGCCTTCCAGCGCTGCAAAAGCCATTACAAAGCCGAGCGGAGACGGCCCATCAGCATGCGGCGTGCTCAGCGGTAATCTCTCAGATGGTAACGGATGGGTAGTTTACATGCATACACAGGCGCATCCATATCTCCGAAAGCAACGTAGCCACATCTATCACGATCACTTTGGCCCGGGGCCCTTGCCCTTCTTGGCGCGATTGGCCTCTGAAAGAGCGGGTGTCAATAGAAAAGTTGGCTTCCAGCCTCGCCCATCCGCCTAAGCACCTTGTCATAATTGTGTGCAGCAGCGCGGAGCACACATGTCAAACAAGCCATTAAGGGGAAGTCGGGGAAACAATACAAATTAGCCGAGGATGAGCATGGCTCGCGCGGGGCGTCCAAGAACAGATACACATGCACCAAAGAGAGTGTACACACACACATTGGGCTCTCCGCTGGGCCCTGCTAACTCTCTATTACTCCACTGCCTCGCTCGCAGCAGGAGGAGGAACCACATGGTTCGGACAAAATCGTTGCACCTTGTCTGTTTGATTTAGAATGCAAAAGGGGGGGGGGGGTGAGAGAGAGAAAGGGAGAGAGGGGGAGGATTGGAGGGGTTTAAAGGGGAGATTTATAGTTTCCTGCTCTCTCCTCACTGGCCCACTCCATCATCCCAGCACAAGTCCAGCCACAGCCACTGACTCCGCTTCTGCTGCCACTGCTGCTGGAGCATTTGAATAGAATTACAAAACAGTTTCGGCTTACTGTAACACTGCTCTGGACAGGGTAACTGGAGCAGTCTATTGAGGGACCCACTTGCCATCAGTGGGAAAGTGATACCGTCTCAGGAGAGCAAATCTCAACATAGCCGAATAACATTATTTCAAATATAATGTAGAGGAATAAGACTATAATGATATGAATAGTCACGCTTTTTATTACACCATATGCTCCACATGTTGCCAAGTCAAGAGAAATTTGCATCCCTAGTTTTGCACTATATGTCTTAAAAGCAAAGAAACAAAAACAACCTGTTTTATTCTAAGACGTACCTAGGGTTCGGGCAATTGTTATGTAATATGACTATGGCTGTTTTTGGTCTATAAAATTCCACAAAAAGAAAAAATAATTTAAATGTAATAAAAGGTTCTCTTTAATGACAATGTGAATTAAAAAGTGTAGCAGGAAAACTACACTTATGTTGTGTTGTGGCACAGGTCCTGCAGTGTTGCAAAAAGTCCACTCATGCTTAGAACATTATCATACGGAGAAACAATACAATTAAGTGCATTAGACAAAACAATAATAAAAGTTCTCCTTATATAATGAAATAATGTCCATGAAATGATCATTATTGTCTCAGCAGATCCATTATTCATTGCATAATTCAAGAAGGCCAGGAAAAATGCTTTAAAGTAGTAATCAACATCTCGGCAATCAAATTCTGAAGAATATAAAACTTAATTGCCTTCATTATGAGGCTAGAAACTAATACTTAATTAAACCGATTCTCACAGAGGTTAGAAATAAAACCACCTGAAGGCCACCAAGTCGTGTGCATTTGCCTAGAGCACGGCGAATGACCCTTGGACCTGGGGACCGCATGAATGCTGCAATTATAGAGTGCTGAACAGATCGTCAGCTTTCTCCAGCCCTCCTCACTAATGCATTCCAGCAGATTTCAGAAATAGCATTCAACATTTCGTCACCTTGCGGAGTGAATAACTGCCATGCATCATAATTACTGTAATTAAATTCAAAACAACATCCAAGCAGCCCCCTTATTTCCCTGTTCCCCATCTCAGTTTACGTCTGCACTGGTCTATACTGTGCTCTGATACCATGTCAGCCAGTGGTCTGCGCTATTACTCAAAAGAAAAAAAAAGATTACAGATTCTAAAGGCAGTGTGAAACAGGATAAACATTGAGAGACGGTATTAAAACCGGTGACAAATGCACATCTGGCAACCAAGCCAAAGGAAAGGATGGAGGAATTTCCATTCTGAATGACCTGCAATGACCCCGAACATTCGCTTGATGCCCCGGGGAGACTTGAGTCATGTTGAAAGTGCACAGATCTGAGGGCCAACAGGGATTCCTTCTCCGGGAACAAATCGGCTCAGTGGCGGATCTGTGGCCTGAACCACTTGTGTACTTTATGATCCATATTTTTAAAAAACTTCTCATCCCTCACTTTTTGTGATCAATATTATATAACTTTTTTGTGCAGTGGGCCTGGTGAGCAGTGTTAGAGATCGCTAAGGCGCAGGGATGTCAAAGCCCGTTGCATCTTCCTGTATCTCTCCCCGGCATTTTAAAGCCGAGCCAGGTTCCGCCTGGTGCTTACGCAAGCAAACGCTGACTCTACAGAACCACAGTAAGATATACAGAGGGCTTCTGAAGGTCTACTTTGTGTGTGTGTGTGTGTGTGTGTGTGTGTGTGTGCGTTGAGTAAAAGTAGGCACGGGGCTCCAAAACTTCATCCTCATAATGTCAACCTCAAAGATCCGATTAGGGGCTAGAACTTGCTTCAGAACAACAGGTGAGCCGGCGCCTCAGATGTGTTCGCGGCCCACTTTTGATATCTTGATATGCGCCATCTTCAGCAGTCGAAAAAGGGAGATGAGCGAGATTTTTTGGCTCTTTTGTATAAAATCCATGACATGAAAAGATTTAATTAAGATAAGTGAGTGGTAATAATTAATTCTGCTCCACACGGCCTGCATCGTGCCATCAAGAAGGCAGCGACGGCTGAATAAATTACAAGTTTTTTCCCCCTTTATTTATTTTTATCCTCTTCAGAGGAAGTGGTGGGAGCTTTTGAAAGCTAGGAAAGTTTGGCAGGCCCTCTGAAGAGTACTGTGAAAAAAAAGTAGAAAGCACGCGGGCTCCAGCCTGCATAAACACCTCCTTCCTAGATCAAATCACTTTTCAATTCAAACATCTATTATGGTCACAGGTACAGCATAGCCCCTTGGGGGATACTCACTGTGACAAATGCCAAATGTGAACCTGCATTGAGAGGGAGCTTCCTCATTACCATGAGCGGGGACGTGTTGGAGACAGTGGGGAGCTGGAGGAGGGCTCGAGTTACCAAGTCCATGTGTTTCTTTCTCCCGTTTTCTCCAACACTGTGGCCTAATTTAAAACTGTTCGTGACAATCCTAGGTGACCTAGTGCCACAGGCAACGTCACAGCTCCAGATTTTCTGAACATCTAAATAAGCCAGCGCTTGGAAATTTCCGCCAAAGGCAAAAAAGGTAAAAAAAAAAAAAACTGTCTATAAATGCTAATGCTAATGAGTATCCTCATAGCTCATGCAGCAAGTGTTAAATCTTCAAAAAAAAAACATGCTTTTTGAAATGCATTGGCAACACAATATGATAAGAAAGAACACTCAGGTGGTCAATATTTGGCAACTGGCCACATGTGGGCTGCAGCCAACCTGACAGGTGGTGGCTCTGGGCATTCAGAGTAGCCAACTTTTATAACACCTTTGTAATATAAGGACAAGAAAAACTAGCAGAGTCCAAGTGATCATTCTTGAAGGCTCCTATACAGTAGGCAAATGAGGCACAAGCTACTACAGTATGTTCAGCCGAAGCTAACAACAACGGAGTCCAAAAAAAAGATTCTCCATTTCTTCTCGGCCTTCATTTTGGCAAGTCTAAGGCATGGAGTGGTGAGCTAATTACGAATGAACATTTGTTTTATCTTTAATAGGATTTTTTTAAGCCAGATTTCTAACACAAAACAAAGATAATTAACAGGGCTAAGAGCTGCCAAGTTTTTTAGTTGGTGACCTTTATCAAGATTGCACTTACCTCAAACTCTCAGAATCTGGCAGCTCTCTGTCTGCGGCACACAATGGCCAGGCCATAATGACAGCTGACGGACTAGCCTCACTCCTCCGGTCACACATAGCCACTAATTAGGGGCTACATTGTTACTTTGCGAGAATTTAGCTGGAGATTAACTGCCTTTTATTGGACAGGACTTGGCTGGTAATTCCAGCCGCACAACCCACAAACAACCTGCATTATCCTGGCCGGGAAGAGGACAGCCACTAGCCTTCCTCAAATCCTCCACAGTGCTCATTAACACTGATCCGGTTGCAGCAGTTTTCTTTTCTTTCATGAAGAAATCCTCTCATTTTTGCATTGTGCCAGTACAAACAGAACGCTCCTAATATCAGTGCTGTGATTTGGTGTAATTAAATATCTTTGGGTAATGCTGTCTGGGAATGCCATTGTGTCCTTGGAATGAAAGGACAAGCACCCCGTGTGGGCTCCTTTCCTGCTTGTTTTCTTAAAGGCTGCAGTCTTCGCGGAAGACCACCATAGCCTTGAAACAAATTAATATGACTCTGGATGATGGGGGGTGGAATTGAGGCTTTCTCTAATTGGCTAACTGATCTCCATCAATGCATAATGGTCTGTGGAAGGCTGTGGCCTAAGGGTGAGTTGTGGATGGGTGGTGGGGTGTTTGAAGAGGGGAGAGAAAAAGAGAGAGAGTTTCCTGCTGTAAGTGCCTATGTGCCACATAAAGCATATAAGCTTCTGACGGCAAGTTTACACCAACTATTGGAAATGTAATTAAGAGCTCGCTGCAGCTTTTAAATGGTCAACTAGCACAGAAACAAACTGTGCCCTTTGGACGGCAAGAAAGAAATTTCTATACGTCGAAAATGAGTGCTGGGATCAATAGTCCACAGTGTGGAAAGCGTCAGGGGAGGAATAAGCCAGCCTGGCCTCGCTCATTGCCTCACTTTTCTCCTCAGGCACTCGCCTCAGTTTATGGCCGTCACCCCAAAGCGGCAAAACTGATAACTCCTGTCATGTGGAATGCACTCCAACACTCAGTAATCTTTTCTGGCATTAGGCTCCTATTAAAAAACAAGTTCATGCTGTAGTGCAGCTCACTTTGGGCGCCAGCCGGACACATAAATCTGAGGCGTTTCCACTCACTCTGAAGACGCTGCTCAGAGATGAGGTTACGCAAAACTTCAATCAAGAATAATTATGCTGTGCTGGTGCGTGGACGGCGTTTCAAGGAGACAACGGCTGTTGTTCGGCCAGATTTGTCATGCTGACGGTGCACTTTTGCACTCGCTTTTTCCTCCCTAACAGAACAGAACATCTTACAGAGTAGGTGATTGTGCATTTTCAGGGCACCCCACACCCCCTGCACCCCAAAACCCCACCGGGAACGCACATAATTTTGCCGCCTGATCTGAACTCCGAACATCAACAGCATTCACTTGCTGTTTGTTCACCTTTCGATTGCTGGCTTTGCGCCGATAGTTGTGATGAAGCCACCGCCTTTAGATCTTAAGGAGATCCATCTCCACCGCCAGCAGGGATTCGAATCCAATCTTTATTTCATCTGCCGCCATGCATAAATATTCATAAACAGAAACCAGCTGTTTCTCCCGTTTAGAGTGTTCGCAGAGAGCCACCATTTGCCAATAAATTGTTGCTGTTTAATTAATGACTTTCTGCGCAAGGCAGCAGCAAGAAACAATACCTCACTAAGTATGGTGATTTATATCTGCTAAAGTGGGCGAAAGGGAACAGCTAATCAGAGTGCTGTAGTGGAAACAACTGAAGCTGCGTCCTAGGCCTGCATTCAGCCTCAGTCAGGGACGCTGCCGCCCAGAGGAATTGGCTAACCCGCATTCCACGCCCAGGACTAATCCAGTCCGGACATAATCAAGTTGTCAACTGATCCCACATCAAAGCAGGAATCACTGTAGGATTTTTTTCCAACCTCTTAAACTGAAAAGGTCGGTCTCTGTACTCACTTCCATGCTGTATTATAGTAATCACTGAAGAATTTATAGCACTCACTAAAAATAAGCCTTATAATGAATAACTAAATAATAAATAGGGTGAGCAGGCATTCCCTTGTCTAGTAAAAGACAGGACCAGGAAGTAGGAGTGTGATGAGTAATGAGTACGATGAACTCTTTCAGGATAGTGGGTTTATCCGATAACATCACAATACTCACTATAAAATACAAATGAAGAACAATGACAACCATGATCTCTTACTTACTAATGACACTAAAGCTGGGAGTTGAGTGGAGGACTGAGGAGTCAGCCGGCAGCAGTCAGCAACCCAGTCCAGCAAATACATACACTCTGTATAACTAGGTGTTTGCTGGACTGGTTTGCTGACTGGTGCCGGCCGACTCCCTGGTCCTCCACTCAACTCTCCAAAAAAAACAATAATTTCTAGTTTGTTACACCCGTAATGTTTACTTGAAAGAGGCTACAATTACAGCTTCTAGAGCAACAAATGGCAAGCAGTGCTTAATTGCTCCCTACTGGATATATTTTGAACTGGAGTAATGAAAATAATGCCTGAACATGAACAAAAAAATATATCTTTAATATATTTAAATATATATATATCTTGGCAAATGAAACCCTGCATGCACATGATGAAATGGATGTCCGTGAAATACTGCAAGAAATAAATAATATTCAAAAGAAACACACTGTGTCCACGCATACAGCTTTCTGAAAAAAAAATGAAATGAATTAACCACACAAAATAACGCAATTAATGTTTTGATCTGAAATGCGGGTTCAACCAATAGTTTTTTTGGACTAGCTGAAATATGGCACTGTCTTGATTAACAGGGGTTTTCTGGCACCCCTATAACCAAAACTGCAGTTTAAAAGAGGAATTCTCACGCCTCTATCTAGGCTGGTATGTAATATATACATATGATACATATATAACTCCACGTCTAGCTAATGGCAAAGAACACACAGGCAAAGGGAGCCCACTTCAAAAGGAGCAGCTGGTCTGAAGCTGAGATCATTATCGGCCTGGGTTAAAATGCTCTGGTCAGCTTGAATTGGACAGTATCCTCTCAGGACTTACCATCAGGAGGAGGTGGGGCGTGCGTGATGTGACCAGGTTTGTCTGGAAGACATAAAATGAAAGAGAGAGAGAGAGAGACAGAGAGAGAGAGAGAGAGAGAGAGAGAGAGAGAGAGAGAGAGAGAGAGAGAGAAAAAGA
>JBBPCZ010000142.1:26520408-26536498 GCA_037974445.1 Brycinus macrolepidotus | reverse complement strand
ATATATACATACATATATACACAAACACAGAGAGCGAGAGACAGAGAGACAGATGGAACAAGGGAGAGAGAGAGAGAGACAGGCACTACATTAACATAGCTGGGAGAAATCAGACTAGGTGTTGCCTGATTGGATTCATGGGTTAAGATATGGCACTGAAATTCCATCAGCTACTAAAATGTCTATGCCAGTACACAAATGCTGTTTGCTTTCTGGTTTGACTTGAATGGGAAAGATCTGATCCATACTGAGAGTGTAAAAACAAATCAAATTTGCCTGTGTGCCGGAATGAAGAAATGAAAGTGGCAAAAGAAAGACAAGTCACTAGAGCAGAGGAGGGATGACCACATGTCTACTCATCTGTATGTACACTAGGAAGTCTAAGGGTGAGATGGGAAGGCCGTACTGGGACATGACTGGGGCAGCTGGGAGGACATGAGTGGGAAAAGACAAGAGAAATGGACTTCAGCAAAGGGAAAACACACAGGGGAGAAAATTAGAGTGAACGTGATGTGAAGAGAACAGGTGAGACAGGCAGAGAGATATGACAGAGAGAGTGAGAGAGAGAGATGAGGAGAAACAGTGGGGGGTTAAATTATAGAGATCCAAGAGCAGGGAACAGAACAGTAAAAGCACAGATGGGAGAGTATGTAGACGGAGAGCGAGCGAGGGAAATAGGGGACAGCGCAGAGCGGATCATGGTTGAGAACGATGTGCAATATAGTATTCCGGGGAAAGTAGCAAGAAATCAAGCTGCACAGCCATCAGCCTTCATCTGTACTGTCTGCTGGTAAATTATCTGTTTCTCTCAGTCTGTCTATATCATGCGAATGCCCATAGGGAATGGTCCAGCTTCAGCTGTGCACTGGTTTGACTGCTGACCGCAGACTGCTGACAGTGGAGGCAGTCCAGGATACATCTGGAGGCTCTGAGCAGCCAAAACCAATTGTCCACTGAAAGAGAGAGAGAGAAGGAGAGAGAGAAAGATGGATAGAGAGAGAGGGAGGAGGGAGAGAAAGAGAGACAGAGAGAGAGAGAGAGAGAGAGAGACAAGGCTGGGTCCCCAGCCAACACCCCAGCACACAAACACCAACCCACCAGACAGAGCAAGGCCACAGAGTGACCAGATACCACAGGAACGGCATTTGTCCGTTTGCAGGAAGTGTGTGGACACTGCCAGGTGTGTGTGTGTGTGTGTGTGTGTGTGTGTGAGTGTGTTGGGTTAATGCAGCCGCTGCTGGGCTTGACAGTGATGGAGGACTCACATTCCATCCCACACTCGCGGCCTGACGAGAGCCAAATGGAGAACCGCTGTGTTCCGGCACTGACCCTGCCCTCCGTCTGTCTGTCTCTCTCTCTCTCTCTCTCTCTATCTCTCCCTCTGTCCTGCACACGAACACAAAGCTCTGCATGGGTCAGTGGCTGGACTTACTGGGCTCTTTTTCAAGCAGAAGCTATAAGAAATATCAGTGACAGTATACTGATATTGGGGGCAAAAAATCTGACATAATTTAATATGGTTATAAACGAAAGTCTTTTAATATGATGTGATTGTCAGTTTTTACCTACAAACAGCAAAAACTTACAATGTCATAAGAAATGTAAATATAGAGTTTTTTCTCATTAAAATGTATGTTTTGTGTTAAAGAATGTGAGGTTTGGAAGCATTCTATATGCTTCTCTCAACTTGACTCTGATTCCGTTTAGTTTCCAAGTTCACCGGTTCAGCCTGCATTGCTGTCACAGAAGTGAGCAGGTTGTGACTGTCAGCTCTTTGAAGTCTCTTTGAAGTTTTTCCTCACATCAGCTGTGTCTGCTTGTTACAATATAAATCAAGCCACTGAATATCAGAGCAAGCTTTTCGCTGATACCAATATATCTGTGGTCCCTCACAATGTGTCAGAAAAAAGTCCCAACTTTCTTCCACAATAAAACTATCTTTTCCCTTCCATATTTCTTCATTGCGCCCCTTGCACCCATCCCTCACATTTCATTTTCACTTCTATCGATCAGCAGTTTGCCTCCTAATTGTTAGTTCCACCGAGTGACAGCGCTGGACACTGGAACCAGGGAGGACAGAAGGGCAGAGAGTAGAAAGACACATAAAGAGAGGGAGAAAGGGGAAGGAAGAAAATTTGAAAAGGAACAAACGAACTCATTCTGCGGAGTAACGTGCCACTTCAGCGGAGGTTATTGTCTTGTAAAAGGATGAGGGCTGGAATAATTTGCTCGCAAATCAATTTTCATCGCGCCATTCATGTTACGGAGAGGTGATGGACTGTGTGAGAGAGATTCGACCAGCCTCACTTCCGCTCCATCTGTTCATGCCTTCATGCCTTTGTCTAACTCACTCTGTATCTCTTCATTTGCCACCGCCACTGTTTCCATGGCCATATGGGCAGTTGACGTCAAATGATCAAAAAGCCTGTTCATTTAAATATGAACCTTTAGTAGTTGCTTTCACAAGTTGCTTTCTGATGGCACTTTGGCAGAAGCAGATAAATTCTGTGGAAAGTGTGGATTCTGTCTCTTCAACTGGTGCTTGTAAGTAGAAGAAGAGATATTTTGATATGATTCGAATCTGATGAAAAGTTACCGTTTTGTTTGCAGGAGAAACTGCCACGTTATTGTCACATTTTGACAAATGGAAGTTTGAACCTGATCCTAAACGACATAAAACAAAAATATATTTAATTATTAGTTAACAAACTATGCATTTGTTAACAGAAAATGTCCCATCTCCATTAGTTCCTGCTGTTATGTCTGTCAAACTAGGAAAAAAATCAGGAAACCATGTTTAAAAAGGCATTGGTGCAGTAAGTACATGGAGATATCCATGTCTAAAACAGGAGGTTTTGACAACAGAAGCTACCCCTTCAGACGAGCTACCCACTAAAGCTAACACTGGAACAGGGGAGGACTTGCCATCTAGTACATAAGATCTTTTACCAAAACTTAAAATAAAATAATAAGTAATAATATAATAAAATTTAAAATATAATAAAAACTGTACAATCTCTTATCAAGCAAACAGGCAGTTTCTAAGTAAAGAAAAGCTAACTTAGCAAACTCAGCTAACTGATCTTAACATAGTTCTGTAATGTTCTGTTTACACTGGTATGCATTTTTCAGCTTTTTTTTTTTCAGATTCAATAATCCAAAGATTTTCCAGGAATGGCATAAACACACTACTACCCTCCTGGTCAGGGTTCTCCATTTTCAATCCGGGAGGGTCCAGCACAGTTTGTGTCCAGCACAATTTGATGATTTCTGCTCAAACACTCCTGGTTCATCTCACTTGTTAACTGTCAGGTTTAGTGAACTGTCAGGACTGGGGATCTCTGCTCCAGGTGGTCAGGATGGCGTGTACCTGAACAACATAATTTAACAATTTCTAAGCCTAAAATTTCTGACTAAGTTACTACCAGTGCTGTTCTCACTTGTAGTTTGTTTTTCCTTCATTTGACAGAGGAGGTAGCACATAGAAATGGTGCTAAATGGCTGAGAGGAGCATCAATCATCATTTAGCAAATGGTCATTTAGTTATGTAACGTAATTATGTTTAAATCATCACATAAATCAATTATGTTAAGCAAAACAACACTATAGAACAATAATAGAAGCAGCTATGGCAAGAAGAAACTTCCAGTGAGACAGAACTCTAGAAGAGACCCATCTTTCAAAGGAATCTAAATGCATTTGAAATCACAGCTTCTGTATTTGACCAACGGCTAAGCCATAGCGGGGCCACATCCAAAACACACAGTCTTATCAACCCTTCAAGTATAGAACGTGTAGCGGTATGGATACCCAGACATTTTCATTTGAAATCGTTTCAAAGGATCGCTTCTGAGTCTTACGCATGAATAAGTCAGAAGTGAGTTAATTAAAGTGCTTCTGAGGTTTTTGAGAGAGAAAAAAGTGCAGTTTTCCCTCCCTTGCGCCAGTAACGGAGGGTTTGTTAGGCATCTGTGAAATGAAGATCAGAAACGTTTCTGCACTGACAACCGACAAGCCCCCGTCATGTAGGCTGGGGGGAGCTGCGAATAAGAAAAAATACAAATAAACAGGGAGGGAGTTGATATGAGGTCCTGCAATGAGTACATATTTCTGTCATTATTAAGGTCATCCAACATATATCCCTGAAAATACTGCGTTTAGCCAAGACTAAGCTGAGCAGACACAAGGCCCATTCCCTTACCCAGGGTCCATTCCTCCACACATTACCGATTCCACTGGCCTGCGCAGAGCTGCTGGGAGTCAACGAGACAGGCTGGTGATGGCAGCAATAATGAGGGCAGTCACTGTTTATAGGTTAGAGTAAATGTTTAATGTGTTGATGAGCAGCGCTCTCTCACTCTCTCTCTCTCTTTTTCTCTCTCCTTGGAGAGTCCGTACAGTCTGCGAGTCCCACCTCAGCCTTGTGCACGCCAATTATACTGTGCTGTGACAGCCAAGGCAAAAGTACCAATTACCTCCCTTGCCCCCATCTCCTCATCTGCCCGACACACTCGTACAAGTGTGCGCATACACACAACAAACTGTGGACTCGCTCGGCCCAGCCACGTCACTTGTTAATGGACTTCCTGCAAACCTTCTTTTCACTCTTTTCTCTCCTTGCTCAAAATGATGGCACGCTAATAGGCTCTCCTCACCATTTTTCCAGCGAAAGGCAAGAGAGAGGTGCATATTGAGTGTGCAATCATTTAGCCTGGAGTGCATGCAATTGTTGAGAGGGTCTGATAACAATGTTGCCTGGTTACGTTTCATTCTATTAAGGCATCGGCAATTGGAATAGAATTAACGTTGGGAGTCGTTCATTCAGGTTCGACTGGAATGTGTTTATCGTATCAATTAGTGAGCAATCAGCAGTTCTGAAATAAGCAGCCACTCGCCTTGAGGGCGGATGGTACGTACGCAGGAGGAAAAATCCCCAACCAGTTTGTTCAATTCGCTCTGCCATGGATTATGCCTTCATTTGAGTTGTAATGAGAATGAGCTCCCAAAGACTGTAAACCAGGGCGGATTCAGTGTTTCCCTCCTGAAACCGACCGGAGCGTGACGAAATGATTTGACCGCTTTGTGTCTGTGCTAATTGTTTAATGTCCACATTTCCATTGTTTTTGAATCATACTCCCAGCATACATTTCTACAAAGTGGCCTGTTAAATCCTTGCTTAAAATCAGTTACTTAATGAACAACAGCTGTAATAGAGGGTGTGATTTGCGTGCGGCCCAGTGCCACAACACATAGCATGTCTAGGATGTGTATAATGCTACTAATGTCATGCTAGTACTCATCTCCCATCAGACTTAGGAGGATAATGCCATTAGTGCAAAGGCATTCCATGCTTATGAACAATCATATCCACCATATGTTCCCCATCTATTCTGCGCTTTGACGAAAGGCGGGCGGGCTGGCGTTCTCAGTGTCGCTGGGTAACTCAGCATGACAGCCCAAAACATGTCAACATCTGAATTAATCAGTGTCAGTGTGGTGATTGGGAGTGTAAAGTAGACTAAAACAGCAGCTCCGCCTGGCTTTGTCTCGGCGTGTAGCTGCAGGGGCCACGCGCTTTTTACTGCCCTTCTAGCTACCTCAAAGTGAAGCGATATCTTTTCACGTACGTGCACTCCTGTGACAGAGACCAGCGGCGAAACAGTACTGCGTGTTTACTCGAGTGGGTAGGGATACGGAGCAGGCTGCAAAACAGGCTGATAAACCAGTGCACCAAGGCTAATGAGATCCTGACCTAATCTGAACAGCTTTGCTCTCGGCCACTGTTACCGAGGCTTTTGTTGCAGGTCCCGGGGGGCAGCGGAGCGCATGTGTCTCTGTGTTTGTTTTCACACATTTTCAGGGCACGTCTCGATTATTCCAGAAATCCAGAGAAAAACATGACTGGCCTACAATGTGAGTGTCAAACGGTCCTGATGAGATTAAAATGTTTTGTTTTTGTTTTTGAAAGGGCAAACACATATATTACTATGGTTAAGCTTAGGCTTAAGGTTAGATTTAGGCCCAGATGAAAAATTTAAGTCTGAAATAAATTCTTATTGCATTGTACTTACACATACACAAAGCCACTGTCGGAACAAAACCTCTGAACTCCAGTAAAGCAGCTGTACAGGAGAAGGAAAAAAACGTATCTTACAATGTAAGCTAATGTACGAAGATGGATTTCTAAGTCCTTTTGGACCATTTCTATTGGTCCTTTCATCATGGAAATTTGACATAGTGTTAAAGGCAGCTGATACTTCCAAATTATGTAAAAGAGGAGAGAAAAAATGAAATACAAGACAGAAATGGAGATACAAGGTTTTGTTCTGACAGCGATGATAGACACCTGCTCATCCAACACTTCTTCTGAAATCAAGGGTATTAATAGGAGAATTTGTCCCCTATTTGCTATAAGAACAGCCTCTTTGCTCTTCTGGGAAGCTTTTACAGTAGATGTTAGAACATTTATGGGAGGATTTGATTGAATTCAGTCAACAGAGCATTACTGAGGTTGGGTATTGGTGTTGATGATTATTTCCGAATCACAAAATCCACTCCAATGCATCCAAAAGGTGGAGCTCCATCACAGAACACAGTTCTACTGCTCCACATCCCAGTGTTTGTGGGTTTATGCCCTTCTAGCTGACACTGGACCTTGTGACCAGTCTCATCTACTGGGCTGCTCCAGAATGTCTAAATCCATTGGTGGTGCTTTTCTATGGAGATCATTAAAACCGTAGAGCAATTGAACACCCATGTTGGCAAAGCACCTTAAAGCAATCACTAATTCCCAGATTCACTAAATGCCTAGATACTTTTGTATAGTGTATGTATGACCCCATGTTCTGACAATGCTTGAAAACAAACCTGTGTGTGTGCGTGTGTGTGTGTGCGGGTGTGTGTGTTTGTGGGGGAAGGGTATATGTGTGTGAGGTCAGGATGGGGGACTGCATGTGTCTGAGGCTGTTAGCACAATTCCCTCACGCCTGCCTAGACCATGAGGCTCATCAGCTCAGACAGGCAAGCTAATGGAGACCTCTGGCCTGCCCCACCCAGCTCCCCCTGAGCTTTATACATATGGCCCAGCAAAGGAGCAACTGGGGAGGCTGGGGGTGTGTTAACCATTATGAAGGGAAGCTTTCTAATGGTTGCTGAATGGAAGATAGGCAAAACAGAAAGGGGCAAATATCCGGATGAGGGAGCATTATTTCCCCATTAATCCTGATTGCTGGGGATCAGGGACGTCTGTCTACCAGATGGGACCCCCACTTAACGCTGGCCCTGCCCTGGTCGAATGATGAATAAGATTATATTACTATGACCCAGCTTTCCCCCTCTCTTTCACAGTGAAGAACAGGAACCTGTGGGTCATCCTGTATCATTCATCTGACATAAAAGAGCCTTATCTCTTAACAGCATTGTACATAAGCAGCCCTTCCCACCGACCATAAATAAGACATGAAATCAATAAGGCACTTGCAAGATTAAGCAGGATGAGTTTGCTCCCGCTTTTGCTCCTGTCCACCACCTTCGTGCTGTCGGGTATTCTGCTCGTGTGTGTGTGTGTGTGTGTGGGCAGGGTTATGGATTAGAGGTTCACTAACCAGACCTCAAAAAGATTTGGGTTTGAGCTGTTAAGTCCTTACAGCACCAATAAAATCAATCCTCATACAGGTTATCATCCCTTGTTGATACATGAACCCCCCCTGCTGGACTCATTTCACCATGACACTGGGGCAGCGCTGGGTAAATACCAGGAGCTGGTCTCATTTCAAGGATCATTAGCATGATTAATATGGTGAGAAAAAAAATCAAGGCCTCTTAACAACTGCAATTAATTTTGGCCTGGCTATTGACTGCTAGGACTGTTTGGCTTTGCCACACACCATAAAGGTTCCAAAAGGCTCTACATATTTTATTTTAAGCTGATATTGATAAATTCACAAAAAAAAAGTGGAGTGGTTCCACATAAAAAACACAATCATTTTTTTAAAAGTAAGTAAAGTGAAAGGCAACACTATTATATTTTATTTATGTGGCAATAATGTGCTCACTTGAATGAAGAAAATGCAGCAATATGTTTCTTTATAACTGTTAAACCTAAGAATTGTACAGTTGGGGTTTGTCATTGGTTTACTGTGAAGACTTTTCATAGCCACTTGATATTTGGAGGAAATTACCATATACCAACTAAAACATTTTCACTTGAGTTAAAGGGCTCATATCCCACATTTTATCATTTTTTATTTTTCCTTCAGATGCCCTTTTGCATTTTTGTTTACCAAAAGCAATCACATTTCATTTTAACATAGCTATTTTAGCCCTTAAATAGGATTTTTAAACTGTGTCTTTAAGTCTGATATGTGTAAATGAGGTCTGTCCTGACTTGCTGCCCTATATTAAGCGTTACACAGTGTGCACTGAAACACTCCTTATAACTTCAGCGTGAATTGCTGCTTTTTAATAGGTTTAATAGGTAGGTGTATGTAAAAGTGTTTGTTTCTGTGATGTCATTAAAACAATTACTTCAAAACAGGACGTTTTTGTGGCTTGGTTTCCATATATGATCTATATGAACTTGAGACTGAAAGATACATTTTGAAACTTCAGCTCTGTTTAAATACTAGATCAAACTTTTTAATTCAAACAAAAGTGGAAAACTAAATTTTGCACAATATGGACCCTTTAAAAAAAATCATTTTTTCATATTGACCCTTGCTGGACTGTTCATCAAAGCACTGAGAGGCCCAGTGGTATTGGGACTAGGCCTGAGTGCCTGGCTGCAGAAATACAGACATCTGGCACTAATCTGTCTCACACACACTTCAGCATGCTGTCACAGGTGGGTGTGAAAAGACACACAGGGCCAGACAAGACTGGGCAGAGGAGTGAAGCCAAAACCTCAGGCAGGTGTGAGGTCCCCTGAGCCCATACACACACTTCATCCTCACACCTACCGCCAGCCAGCTCACCTCTATTATCACCATGCACATGTGTACACACATGTACTGTACGCATACACAGACAGACAGACACACGGACTCAGGGCTCCGACACAGCAGGCCAACTGTTGACTGTCAGACGCCGTCTGGCTGTTGCTGAGTGCCTGTGCTTGCCCTCTGCCTGTAGTTTTTGAAATGTGCCCCCCACTGCTGGCTCTAGCCAGTCCATGTCAGCATTTGAGCCGAGCATTGCGCATGTTAGAGCTCGGGCTGGCTGTTCAGCCTGGCAAATCAAGAAAAACGAAAGTCAGCAATGCAGGCAAGTAACACAGTCAAGAGAGCATGTTGTATCAGTGAGGAAAAGCATTTAAAAGATTTGTTTTTGGCAATGTGTTTGATTTTAAATGAATACTATTCCCAAAAAGAACAAGGACACTTGCAGCAGTACACAAACGTCATCGGAAAGAAATGAGGCATAGTGGTGAAGGGTGTAAATCTGATATATTGCACATCTAAAGATAAACAGCTCAATTATTGTACCTTTCTAGCTTCCCTTATCCCCTATACATTAGCAGAGAGTAAGCATTCATCCACAAGAACATTAAAAAAGCCGCTTGATCTTATCTCCCAATAAGCCACAGTAATATGTGTTTGCCTACACTAGGGGCTTCATAACATTCCTTTCATTAAACTCTGAGCCGATAGGTTTTTTTGGCACTGGCAAGTACAGACAAGTGTACCTCTGGTTTTTTAATAATGTCTGAGTGCAAGGCTGAGGCCTGGCCTGAACTGAACCCAGTTGCAGCTCCTCGGCTGCTTGAGAGACAAGGGAGAGAAAATCACTAATCATGACTGAACTGAAGCAAGTGAAGTGTGAAAAAGTGGTCACAACCACTGGTGGCCACTAGATGGCAGTGTGTTGTCTCTGTAGAGCTAATCTCAGTATGGCATCAGTCCAAAGGTAAGTGTACAGGCTCCTGGCAGGTAGAGGAACCAGTAATCATGACTTAAGGCTACATTTTCCTTGGCTCTGTGGTTGATTATGAAATGTGCTGTTCAGAGTGTGATGTGGACATGACTTTTTCATTATAACCGACTATGAGTGAGGCATCGTCACTCATGCACTGTGGATGCACCTTTCCCGACACAGAAAGATCAGTGGTGGTTATATTTTGCACAGGAAAAGCTTATCTGTGAATGCATATGTGTGTCTATGTGTGTGTGTGTGTGTGTGTGTGTGTGTGTGTGTGTGTGTGTGTGCGCGCGCTTAACTGAAGGAGGCAGGCTCCAGCAGGCCTTGCATTGACTCCTCACTCCACACTCTTAACTATGCCAGTGTGGAATTCTGATAACAGGAATGTGCCACTCATTTCATTCCTGGAACACGAAGCTTAATGAAACCACACAGGTAACAACAGCTATTAAAACTAACCACATATGCGCACTGCACTGAGATATTCTTTTCCGTACCTCTCTCTCTTTCCCAGACTTCCTCATCAACGGTAATTACCAAGGCTAAACATTCAGCGGCGGCAATAAAACTGAATATTATGGTTTTCCTCATGCTTTAACCAGCTTTATGGAGCCACAGACGTTGAAGCCACAGATGTTGAGCAGACCGCGGCCTATAGGCTACGGAGGGCTGCCTAGGGGTTACGAGGCCCCAAGCCAAGCTGTGGGATGAGTGCTGACAGTATTATGGATCCTGCCACTGCTGCGTAGGGGGCTTCATACAAGAGTAAACTGTGGAACAGGAGCACATTGTTCTGCATGAGCCATGACTTTTGTCCAGTTAACCCCTTCATTCACTATTAAACAGATGTGTAAAATGAATATTTGCTCTTTTAGTATTTGTTTAGAAGAGTTCTAAAATACGTAGGGCTCCTTATATTTTAAAAAAAAGGCAGCTGGAGGTCTGGTGGTTAGGGAGTTGCCCCTGCGATCAGAAGGCTGTGGGTTCGAATCCCAGGACTGCTAGTGGCACCACTGAGGTACCCTTGAGCAAGGTACCATCCCCGCACACTGCACCCCAGGCACCGTGTCGGTGGCTGCCCACTGCTTCATTTAGTGAATGGGTTAAATGCAGAGGAAGAATTACACATTGTTCACACTGTGTGTTGTTCTGTGATGTGTTCACACGTGACTAAAAGGGGCTTCTTTACTTTACTTTTACTTTTGTAATTCAATAACCACAAGAAATCATGCAATTACTTGTATGTGGTTTATTAAGGTATGAAATGTGGGACTAAACATGGAGCCTTAGAGTGTAAAGATCTAAACATTATTATTGATGCAATCAAGAGGATACTTCTGCTTTTTCTTTTTGTTGTTAATTTGTCTGTGTCCTAAATTAGCAATTAGGATACTGAAAATTATTATTACTCTGATGACACGGATCAATAATAAGTTTTAAGCAGTCTGAATTCTGGGCACATGCTCATTCAGAAATTACTGCAGAGCTTATGACAGTAAAGGCAACATGTGCATCTTTTATACAGTGATAAGAAACACTTTGCCACACAGAATGCTGCAAATGCTGATCCATTCTACTATGCAGAATCTGAGCAACCCTGTATACCAACTAGAAGCACGCCACTGAATTTGGAACCCAGTTCTGCTAGAATTGGAATCCCAACACAACCTGACCTTCTCTGAAACGTCATGTTCACCATGTTGCTTGAGACATGCCAGTCCTCCAGTCATCATATATACTTTCAGTATACTATCAGAAGCTTCAGCGGTCACCACTCGCAGCCCACACAACTGACTGCAAGAGGTTTTAAGGCCCACAAAAATATTTGACCAGTGCCATCCTTTAAAACACAAACAATACAACCAAATAATAAGACTAGCATGTATAATCCCACAACATAATAAACACACAAAAATTACCAAATATTTTAGGAATTCCACACGATCAAAAAGAAAAACATGTTACACTTACTTGAGCTGAAAATACAATCGTAAGCTAGTTAGGTCAGTTATGATGCACATGCATTTTGCCAGATTTATCAAAAAGCTCAATCATAATATGTAGTTTAATTTTTTGGAAAAATAATTATCACAGTAATTGTTTCTGTCTTGTTTAAAAAGACGTTTTGTAAAAAAAAAAAAAAAAAAAAAGTTCAACAATCCCCTAGCAGTACCTTCCCGGCTCACTGGGGGGCTACGACCCACAGGTTGAGAGCGACTATATTACACAGTGCATGAGCGGTGTGCTGCTTTTCATCCGATGTAATGACCAGTTCATAATGTTTCCACAATAAAGACGTCCCTGACTCATTTGGAATCTTAAACAGTCTCCCTTAAGTGAGCTTTAACTAGGCTTTTTTGTACACATAGGTGCACAAGAGTGAAAATGCGTGCGTGTGTGTGTGTGTGACCTTTACAGACGCATATTCCTTTAAATACCAACAGATCTACTGTATGAAAATAACACTCATTAGAAAAGAAACCTGAGCCCAACCATAGCCAAAACCAATGCTCTATGTGAAAGGCAGACTTCTAGTCACAACGACTCAGATGGGAGTTTTAATGAACTAAAGAAGATAAAGGTAAAGTCTCTACATGTTTTAGCTACAATACATCAGGTAAGACAAGGTTAATTAAGCCAAAGCATTAAATATGTCAACCTGAGCAGCAAGCAAAGATGCCAAACATGGTGTAGAGAGAGAGAGAGAGAGAGAGAGGAAGAGAGAAAGAAAGTGAGCGAGGGTGGGTGGATACGATGCTTTAGAGCTGAACAAGAGTCTAAACATCTTTTTCATTGCTTGACCGAATAAGGGAAAGGACAAAGGCTGGCCAGCGCTGAGAAGAGCACGGAGAGCAGCGATGCCAGAACTGGGCAAGAGTGCAAAAGCGGCCCGTTATCAAGCAGCATCTGCAGGGATGAGGAGCATCACTGTCCTAGAGAAGGTGCAGCAGGTTTAGTGTGAACCACAGTGACCCTCAAAAAAACAAACACAGCTGTTTGTGTTGTTAGCAATCTTAGATGTTATGTCTCCAGTTGGGAATCTTTTCATGTGGGTCCATTTACCAAATGCTAGACAGTTCACTCTCTCCAGGTGTTTGGCTGCACAGAGCCAGTGACAGCATGTCCATCAGCTATAAACAAGGAGTGTCAGGGAGGCCCACGTCACGTCAGCCACCGCTTGAGCCTTATTCACACTGACAAACAAGTGAGATGAGCCTGGCCTGAGATTTCCCGCTCTGATTTAGCATATGATCTGACTTCATCATCACTCTCGGGACACGTACACACACACACACACACACGCATCTACGTACACTATCACTACAGGTGCATGTATGAAAGATGCTGATATTCACTCGGAATATGCGATTGGCATCTGAATGATTTATTTTTTGGTTTCAGCCAACGTGGGTAATGATTTCTGGTATAAATAATGAGTGCCAGTCAAGCACATGTGCTCTGTGTATGAATTATGTGCATGTGTTAGGCACACCCACCAGACAGTGTGTGTTTCATGTTAAGAGTGTTTGTTGAGCCTGCCAGTGGAAAACAAGCCCTCATCTTAAAAAAATAAATAAATAAGAAAACCTGTCGATCTGGCTCGAAAGAAATCTGAATTAGCCACAATAATTCATGACAAACGATTTTTGAATCTAGTGCTGAAATGCTTGAAACTGCTTTCTACAGCAAATACAGTACTGTGCAATAATATTTAGATGAGCATTGAGTTTTTTCACATTAATATTACTGAATATACTAAATAAAACTAAAAAGAGTAAAGAATAAAACAACTAGCATTAAATAGGGATTTTATATACAGTATATCAGTGTGCTCTTATGGAAGTCCAGTATTACTTGTAGTTTCCATCAGAAACCTGGTTTGACTCAGTCAGTCCTTCACTAAATTAAATCAGGAGCTGCTGATGGAATTTCACAAACCCAAACATCGGCTGGAGGAACCGAGGAGGAATCTGGAACCGAGCCTGTGTTCTCCTCACCAGCTCACAAAATATCAACTACTTCTTTACAAACAAAACAAATCTTGATACTTTTTACTGGTTTCCTGTTTGTTTGTATTTATGCTAATGTTAATGTTGCCAGCAGAAAGACAGATTACCACATGAGAAAAATGGCTTTAAACAATCTGCCTAAACTGTTGCACAGAACTATATAATATATAATAAGCATAAATATAACTTCATTTACAAAGCAAAAGTGCGACATTATTATTTTTTTAGCAAGTAGTTTTCAGCATGCAACAAGGCCTCAGCATGTCTGGAACTTCTTCAAGCCTGCTGCCAAAGCACCCTATGTGGCTTCTCAGGAAGCTGTCTGAGAGAACGCCAACAGTGTGCAAAGCTGTATCAAGGCGAAGGAGTGTTCATTTAAAGCAAGCACAGTTTAAGACGGTTGTGGATTTCTGAACTTGTCTAAACACTTTTTGGTCAGTGCATTAGTCCAGTAAATGTCACGACAAATGATGTCACATGCTAATTTCTGCAAAGTGTACTCCCATTAGACATCAAACATTATGAGACTATTACATTACTGTATAAAATATGTCATGACAGCACATGACATCATGACATTTTTTAACTTTTTCAGTGTAACAACTTATTCTAACCTATTTAGGACTATACTGGTCCATTTGTCATGAAATGTTCATGCAATGTAAAGGGCAAAAACAAAAAAAGGACCTACCAGCTGTTGATAGGGCACAAATGATATACACAAACACACATACAGTCTCTCAACACAGTATACAGCTTTGCATCTCTTGGGCTTTTAGCTTATGGTGGCATAAACAGCCAACACCTAATTACAGCGAGCAGTGAGCTTGGACCAGCAGATTCTGTGCCCCTCTCAGGCTCCGGGGCTTGTAGGGGCCTCTCTGCTCTGAGGCTGATGGGCCGTTGGGCTGTGGGTACATGAAGTACACAGTGCTGCTCGAATTAATCCCTGCTTAGGGGAATGTAAACATACAGACAGCACAGATATCAGCACGGATACCACTTAGGCACACCATGACCCAGCTTCTCCCACGCATACACACACACACAAATACACACACACACACAAGGAGTTGCAGAATCATGCAGAGGGTTCTACACTGGAATGTAGGGCTGTTCAGAGGGCACGGAAAGAGGGTTGCAGTGACTTCTGGCAGAGAGCTGTTTGCTATGACGGGCAACTAAAGGAGAGAGCAGAGTGGCCCAGGTGTAGAAGAGCAGAGGTCGCAGCTAGAGGGAGAAAGAGGAGCCAAACACAAACATGCGGAGCAGAGGCGATAGGGTACATGTCACCAGCAGATGTGCTGGGCCTTTTAAAGAACAGTGCAATGACAGACGCCTGAATCTGCTGTGCTGTGCCAGTCAAACATTTGGACACATACTGTGAAAAAAAGTGAGAAACTGAATTCAGATGTGTTCATCACTGATTTAATATACTGTGTTGATACAGAAATGTACACATTGAAATCAAATCAATTCAATGTCAGTATTACATAATTTCTCAAAGTACTTTCCAAAGTACTTTGGAATACAGAAATTGTCTAAGAAAATTTCAACTATTTAAGTTTACTAAATATCATTCAGAAAATAAAAAGAAATCAAATGTGCAGGAAAAAGGGTGTATAGTAATGGCTAGGGGTGGGAATCGAAACCCGATTCCGATTTAAAACCGCTGTTAATTTTGCGAAGCACTGGAATTGTTTACCTCCGATGTTATCGGTTCCTCTAACGATTCTTTCAGACTTTTTCCTGCGTCGCGCGCGACTCGAATTATCATGGAGTGGAGAAAGCAGTCCAGGGTGTGGTTGCATTTTACAAAAAAAAATGACAGTTGCGTTCTTTGTAACCAGTGTAGTGCCGTTTTAACTTGCAAACTGTTACATAATCAAATGTTATAACTTTAAAGAAATGAAGCATTTATAAGTTTGACATGTTCAAGTGTTAAGAAGCTGGCCTGGTAATGTGGTAATATGCTTGTTCCTACATAGTGTTATTATCAATACTAATTTATTTTTATAATTATACTTTTATATTTGGACCATATTATTTATTGTTTAAAGGAAAATAAGCGCATAATTTATTGTTCAAGTGTTCATATTTACCATGTAAAGGACAAGATTGAGTTCTGACATCTAATGAAACAGCTGCTTTCGAAGCTAAAAAAA
>JBBPCZ010000142.1:26504228-26520308 GCA_037974445.1 Brycinus macrolepidotus | reverse complement strand
ACCGTCTGCTAGCTGCCTTGAGTCGTCACCTAGGTTTCACCCTAAGTTCTATAATATCAAGACTGTCTCTGTCCCCCAAACTAAACAGAAAAGTAGGAAATTTCAAAAAGAGTGCTTGAATAATCTAATTAATCTCTCTCACACTACCAGTAAGTTGTAATTTGACCTGAAAATGAGAGGGAAGCTTAGTGGGTTTTACATTCACTTCTTGTGATTACAAAAAGGCTTTTTTACTTAGAAATTCGCTGTGGGTTACTGAGGCTGTGGAGGTTTTAGTGTACTGAGATACATTAAATAGTCATTAAATGTCACTCTTGTCTCCCAAAAACATGACTGAGAGAGACTGGAGTCATTGCTGGCACTTGAACACGCTGTGTCTGCTCAGTGGGATTCAGTGACATTGCCTTTCACATTCAGTGCAATTTCATAATGCCCGGAACACGACATGAGGGGATGGAGTAAGGAGCCGAGTTGTTCCTAGCTTTCTTCACCCTCACAGATTTCTCTTTGTTCCATTATGCTCTATTTTACATTCATGAAGCTGCTGATGACCCTACTGAAACACAACAGCAGTTAAAGAACACAGCTAAAGTGTGTGTGTCTGCTCCATTGCATTTAGATGTTACAATCATGGCAGAACTGGTGTTATCAGGAGTGGTTGTGTCCTAAATTGAGTATGCTTAGACCTTAACACAAGTGTTCAGCACCTGTGTTTTAAAAAAATTACATCTGGAAGCCCTGAGCTGATAACTAATACTGCTGAATAATATAATATTTTTTTAAAAGTGCAAATATTGTGCAAATTATGTTTTTTTCATTTTCTTTCATGGGCATTTTTATTATTTCACCTTTAACAGCACTGTTTACTTTGTACAATTAGTCTTAATCCACTGTTTCCCAACACTGCTCCTGGAGGGCCACCATTTTTAGTGTTAAGCGTACCTGTCTACCATCATTATGTAATAGCAGTAATAAAGTGATGTCCCACTAATAAGGGAACCCTGGGCAGATGCTGATTTTCAATTTTTTTTTAATGTACATACCTGCCAATTCATAATGACTTAATGAAATTTGAAATTTGATCCAGATCCATCTGGATTAGTACTTCCAAGAAATATGACACATCTTTGTGGGATGACAAATATCGCTTGAGACAAATATCAGTCAGATCTAAACATTTCCAACGCCAGTATTTTTCTTCTTTGGAGCAAATTTCTGCTGATATCAATATGATCGTGCATTCCTAAAATACAACAGTCGAAATGTAAGGAATGAAACCCACCCTGAGTTACAATAAATAATCATTTAACTGCTTACATTTCAACTGTGTCCAGATTAAACGCATATAGACTAGACATCTCTATCACAAAGAGAGAAGCTGAATATTTTCTCAGAGCAAGAGCAGAGTAAAATAAGTTACAAAACATATTACCACAAACTGTGAGAAAGGAAATGCCCAGGACAAGCATCCCCCCTCTGTCATGTCGATTTCAAATTAAAAAAGTGTTCTTACACCCAAACGAAAACGATAATTGCTTAATCCAGGGTTCAGGATCTTCTGGCGCTCTTTTTCCATTTGTTTTGTCTGCCTTGCTGCCAGGATGAATTAGAGCGAAAACAGCATCAGTCATTGTGACAGACAGCAGTGGAGCTGATAATGAATCTGGGTATTAATATTTCGCCGCCGGCAGCGCCCGGGTCTCCTGCAACGCTCGCCGAGCCCACGCTCCACACCACCCCAGCGCACAATTGCTTCCTCCTGGTCTCGGAGGCAGCACTAAACCCATTAAAGGCGTTCTAGCCGCTAGATAAAGAGTGCAGTGGAGCGAGCGCGTGCGGAGATGAATTTGACATTGTTCCGCGCGGTTCTGTTTCTTCTCCGCACAGTCCTGCCACGGCCCCTCGTCCATTCAAAAGCAAATCCTACAAAACATGCAATTTCGCTCTGCATACATTTTTAATGACGCCGCTTAGAAGCAGCTGAATGGCTGTACGGCTGTAGTGAATGAGGACAAGTGAAAACGCGAGGGGGATTAATACAACAGGTCCTGCTGGTCAGCAAACATGATAAAGGATTCTCCAACAATGGCCTGGCTTAGGTACAGAAGACAGGGCCGGAGTAGAGATGTAGCAGACACTAGAGAAACACTGGCCAGTGTAAAAACAGACAGAAAGATGTGATGTCAGACTCCTTTATTCAAAGGCAGAGGGACAACAGTCACCTACAGGAGTCTTTTGTGGACCTGTATTTATGCGAGGTGCTACCATGGTGATGGTAGATATGGGGTGAGGCCATTTCACACCTCTGCCCCTCACAGGAGAGAGAGAGAAAGAGGAAGAGAAGAAAGATGAAGAGATGAGTCCAGCCATCTGTGGTCCACACACATCACTGGTCAGGCATCTCCTTTGCAGAAGACACACTCATTATGTCTACTGACCTTTTCTTCTCCGTTCGCTACCTTCCGCTATTCATTACTATCCAGGTGTGAATCTCTATCTTGACAAATTGCGCAATTTTGAATTATTTTTAATGCGCTAAACACACAAATGTAATAGTCGTGGAATTATGGGAATGATCTTTTTTGTATTTTTGCATTTGAAAGCAGCCTAATCACTTTATTATGGATAAAAAGGCTGAGCCTATACATTACTGAATATGATTATAATCCATTATAAAGAAAATGATTCCTCAAGCATAAACTACACTATACAGAAGACATAAGATAAACATATCTCACAGCCCACACTGCACTCTTTGCTTTAGCTCCACAGCCACTTTTCTGCATATCTTCTGAGAGTGCCCATCGATAGCTGACTTCTGAAGACATGTTATACAAATGTTGTCAGAGTTCATTGGCGTCAAACCAGTGTCAAGCTAGATGTGTTTTAGTCAACTAAATGATGATTCTGGTTTTGAACTTTCACAACACAAAAAACACACATCATTTGCAGGGTTTATGGCTGCAAAAACTATTCTAAACTTTGGATCAAATCAGACACCAATTTAAAGTCTTTTTGGATTAAATCACACAAGAAGAAACCACTGTCATATTATTCAAAGCCAGATATTGATTACTGAATAATGGAAGGGCCTTTTTATGACTGTAAAGGAATTTTACTCTTAACTTGAAAGGGCTCTTAACTCTTAACTTGGGGCAGCTAGCAGCCTAGTGGTTAGGGCGTTCGCCCTGCGATCAGGAAGTCATGGGTACAAATCCTAAGACTGCTAGTGGCACCTCTGATGTACCCTTGAGCAAGGTACCGTCCCCACACACTGCTCCCCGGGCGCCGTGTTCCTAGCTGCTAGCTGTTTCACGTGGTGAATGGGTTAAATACAGAGGAAGAACTTTGTGCTGTTCACACTGTGTGCTGTGGTGTGTTCACATATGACAGAATGGTTACCTTCACTTCAACTGAAGAGATTCACAAGACTGAAAGCCATGAAAAATTATGATTTGTGATACCTCTTTACCTCCCTCCATTTCTTTGTTATGACTTGTCACATCCTGGTGTTGGTGTACTAAAAATAAAAAATTCAGTGCACACAGTTGTCCACCGACCCCAGATGTAGCCGATCAGTCAAGATGTCTGGTGTCCAAATTTTGCTTCTTCCGCTTAGAACTAGAGCTACAAGGCTCATCATTGCTAACAAGCACTAGAAATCAATAGTCATTCAAATGATCCAAATTGCTTTTGTAAAAATACATCCTCAAAACTTCTCTCAAACTGCTCAAATCACATCCAGGCCTCCATTAAGGTCTTACAGATATGCAGACCTTGTGGTTTAGGTCATAGTCCTCTAGTTTATGACTGCTTTGTGAACAGCAACCCTGGTGATATGTGAAGGTTCTGCCTGTTTTGTTCACTTTTAAGGCTCACAGTAAGTCGATCTGAGTCTTAAACTACATCCACAAGTCTGCACCACCTTAATAAAGGGCTGGATGCAACTTAACCGGATTGAGAGAAGTTTTGGTGATTTGTACAAAACAATTTGGGCTATTTAAGTGACTATTGAGTTCTACAGTTTGTTTGCAACATCGCCATCACAGCTGCAGACCTAAATTACAGAAGAAACATCTGTGGTAGTTGGAAGAAGCGTAAATTAGATTTTATGCTGAACTACTCTTTTAAAGCACCATCATGCCATTTTCATTTTCCATCTCATCTTATATCCATCTGTTTCCATCAATAATGCTATGAGAGATCTGTTACTGGGTGACCTCGCATAACACCTGTAACTTCTGACAGAGGCAGATGTGTGTGTGTGTGTGTGTGTGTGTGTGTGTGTGTGTGTGTGTGTGTGTGCTCAGGCCAGGGGTTGAAGTGAGGGCTACAGGTGGTTAGGAGCATGTTTGTGTGTTTGCTGTGGAGAGAAGAGAGATGTCACTGTGGTGCTGAAGTTAATGAGCTCTCCAGGGAATCACTCATGCTGTAAGCATCACCCCTCTCCCTCGCATTTGATCACACGAACAAGCAAGTCACTAACCTCAGCTAGCAGAAGCCAGCAGAGAATACAGCATACCTTCCATCTTCATATTTACCTCTCCCTAACAAAAGCAGCACCGCCGGCCAGGCTCATAACACCTAACACTGGGAACACAAGTTCAAACTCATAAATAGAGTGAAACCCTAACCCAGTCTCCAAGGGCAGAACAAAATCACTGAGGGTGCAGCAGAAATAAATTGTGGTCTGCATCCATTTCTGTGTATGCAGGTTTACATAATTTTCCCAAAGTTAGAATCCATCTATTATGATATCCCAACCCCAAAGCCCTCGAAGAATCTTTGAAGGCAAGCCAATGCAAGACTATATTTATACAGCACATTTCATACACAAAGGCAATTCAAGATGCTTTGCATAGACTGAGGTAGAAAAAAACAACTAGGAAAATATTGAATTTTAAGATACAAAGTGCAATTGTTTTTTTCTTTTCTTGTTTCTTTGGGGGGGGGGGGAGTCCCTTGTATGCAGTTTACAACAATCTGAATGGTTCTTTTTGTTTAAGTGAGTGATTTATTGTAATAGAGCCTAAACGTTGAACTTTACGAGCTGTCAGGGTTAGGTAACGAAATACATGCAACAGCATAATCAGGATACATAAAAAGTGTAAATTGCATTCCAACAATAAAAGATTACAGCTAGATTATCAGGTTACAGCTAGATTATAAAACCACGTTTGTATACCATATAAAATTTATTTTTTATCCATTTTTATGATTTTTTTTTTTCTGTTTGCTTTTTGCTGGAAAAATGGGACACATCCAGTGCGCATTGTTCTGTTAGACAACTTTGTGTCACTTATATCATTTTGTTTCATGTCTTGAATGAAGAGGATCAAAATGAGGATCAGAGTGGCCCTCATTTACCTTGTCTTTGTTTAACTACATAATTTTGAAAAGACAAGCAATCCAAAAGCAACAAAGATTGTTCCGGTTATGTTATTTTAATGTAATCTCTTAGAGTAAGTTACAGATGACCTTTTAATAGGTAATCAGTGCTATTTAGCCAGATACATTTATAAAGTAACCTGCAAACTATCACACTCATATTTTGACCAGTGAATTGTCTCCTCCTTCTTTTACAATGTTTCATATACACTGCAGCATGATCTGCTCTGTTTGTAGTAATCACACAGGCGTTCAAGGCATTATCAGATGCATGAACGCTGCATCTGCTAATTATGGCCCTTGCACTCACAGAGCTGCCCTACATACCTACAGAGTTCTCTGTCTGCAGTGAGGTGGGCTGTTCAGTTGTATTTTCCCTAAAGCTCAACTGTGGGTTCAAAGTAAGAATGCAATGCATATATTGGAACACCCCTGAGTTAGCCACGGTGGAGTAACTATTGTGCTTGACTGATTATCTTAGCTCCCTTAGCAAAGAAAGTCTTTTTCTTCTTTAATTCCCTCTCTTCCTCTGTCTCTCAGCAGTGTGACTTCTCGGACAAGGCGCATACTCATTGATTCATCTCCTTTAGCCCACCCGGAGACAAATAAAAAGAAGAAAAAAGAGCCCTTCCCGTTTGCTGAAGCACTGACTATTAGCACAGGGTGAGCGAAGAAGGGCTCTCCGTCTTTTTACCGCACTCCGGGGGTCTGGCCGCAGATTGTGTGTGTGGAGAGAGCATTGATCTTTCACACACTCATTACGGCCACTTTCAATTAGACGCTGGCACAGTTATTAAGGTACTTAAAAGAGAGGCACTTCGTATTCTTTGCAGCCTTTCAGCCTCTCCCTCCTCTCACGTCCACCTCTCAAAGAGCCCCTCTATGCGAGCTCTTCCCCTGAGGCGAGGGGGTACTGTATACTCTCCGAAATAGGACAGGGGAGGTAAAAGCAATTTGCATTTCACAGGGGAATAATGTCGAGGCAAAGGGGCCCTTCACAACAAATCGGAACTAAGCACGTTCGAAATTGTCTGCGTGTTTGTGGAAGTGTAGGGAAAAAGGAGTTATGGGTGTAACGATGCCAATACAGTATCAAAAAACTGCAAAAAAAAACCTGCACTTAAGTTTAAAACTGCATCAACAATGCATCAGAGGATCTCATTTGTTGTCCTTTTAGAAGGCAATGTCATTGATTCTATGATAGTGAAGTGGGAGGGGTTGAGGAGGGGCTTGTACTGTGAATGCACCCATACTGATATTGTGTGGGCCTTTTTTCTGAAGTCCCCTATGAATTCAAGGGCTGCAACAAACATTTGAACAAATCCAGTAAAGCTGATCATTAAAAAGTATTGAAAATGGAAACTGACATGTGTGACACTTCTGTGAGCAAGCAAACATTTGTTTAAAAAGCCAAATACTAGCTTTCATCTCTAGCACACCAGAACCCTCGGAGATTATGATTTCTCAAATTTTGCAAGATTTTAAAGTTTTTTTACTGCTCTGGATTAGTGGAAAGCCAGTGTGTTTGCGTTTGTATCTATAACTGAGAATAAAGCTAACTAGCTGTCCAGAGCCGTAGAAAAAAAACTGCAGGGTTATAAAGCCAATGGGACTGAGCATTGCATGACCTCCAGTATGAAGTGGTTTTGTATCTTGTTTAATTTTGACCTCAACATTGAAAAATGTTAAACAGTTTACTGTAGGGCAGCATTCATAAAACTACATGACACTACATAAAACTACATAAAACTTTTATGTCAACTGACATATGCCTATATAAACATTTACAACGGCTTATTCAAGCAAGCGTTCAGTTGTAATAACACTTGCTGGGTTGAAATGGCATCAAAGTTGAATAAAATAACCTTTATGACAGCTGATCCTTATTGGAATAACGCTTTATAAACCTTAAAATAGGTTTATGTCAATTGTCATAACAGGTATATGTCGGTGTCGAATAGCCTTATGCACAGCGCTCTACAACAGAAAGTCACTAAAAATTGTTTCAAACCTAAAAAGTGTCCCATTACATCCCTACTGTCTAAAACAGCTGGTTATGTGTTTCACAAAGTCTTCACATAGCCAAAGCCAGAAGAGACTGCAAAAAAAAAAAAAAAGAGCAAAGCAGGGGCCAGACACACTGCAAGGATGTTAGTAGAAGCAGTTCTTACCTGCAATGGCCATTCTATGATCTTCAGAATGCAAGGGGAGAGAAAAAGACAACAAACACACTGGTTAGTAGGGGTTAAGACAAAAGTACCATTATTTAGAGTGGGTGAAATGGATAAGATTGGAAAGGAAACAGAGTCTTTGTTGTTGGACAATGTATTGCATAGTGTTTCAGTCTTAGTTGTTTAATTCAAGTAAGAAAAGGTTAAGAGGTAGCAAGCATCGGCTTTTTCAAGAGAGTGCCTATCAGCAGCTAGGCCTTTGTTTCCACTGAAAAACTCAAGCACAAGTACTCTGAGGTTAAAGTATTCAAAAAGCAAAAAAGAACTTTACCAAACAAAGTGTTTTCTGATTTAATGCCACCTTGTCTGGATTTCCAGACAAAAGCCTTTTTAAATGCTAAGAGTTCATGTACTGCAAACCGAGTGAGGCCTGTCTTGAATGAATGGCACACCTGGTTCACACACACACACACACATACACACACCTAAAACCACTCACACACTCACATGGTCGTCATGTCAACCAGCGCTCTGATGTAGATTGGAGGTGACTGATACGCACTGCACGCTGGGACTCATCTATAAAACATGACCGTGTGGCGCGCATGTATTCACCTCGGCATAATAAAGCAGGGACCCGCAATGTATTATTAAGAGCACTGAGTCAGAGCACGCAGCTGACCAATCAGACTCAGCCACTGCGTGACCCACTCAAGACCACCACATGTCCATCACAGACACACAACTCACTACCTGAATTCATCCACTCACTTCGTACTCACATTGACACGCTGGATCTCATCCCTCCCCCTCTCTTTCTCTGGCCTTTCTCTCCTTCGCTCATTCTTCCTATCCCCTGCTTTCTCTTTCTCTTCCTCTCTTCCACTTTCTCTCTCTCTTTCTCTCTGTGTCTCTCTCTCGTTTTTCCTCTCATCCTCTCTCTCTCTTTGTGTCTCCCTCTTTGGCTCTCTATTCTTCATTCATTATTCCAGATGTTCCAGGTCTACACAGGAAATGGTCCGTTATCTGCCAGTTTATGAAGATGTGATTATGACTCATCGGCTCACTTTAAAGTAGTGGACTACGGCTGCCTGAACATTAAATGATTAATGAGGGGAGAACCGTGTGACGCATTGACAGAGATGTCGGCTGTCATGGGGATGCTCAGTTCATCCAGTGCACAGTGTCATACACATGTTCTGTTTCCACACATCAACCATCTGAATTTCAGCGAGTGGGCTTTTTTGCTCTGTGTTGAGTCTGCGCTGTGCATAAAGAGCTCTGTAATGTGGGTGGAAAGCAAGTGTGTGAGATGTTCTATAGGAGGAAGAGTGTTTATTAAGCACAGCTGCTGAATGGAGATTCAACAAGTGGCCTCCAGAGCACCAGATGGACCATCCTCCACCTTCTGCACTGGAATGACCCTAGTCAACGCCAACAAAGGAAATAATCTAGTTAGTCTCCTTCACAAGTCTAATTCAGATGCTTCATGTCTGGTGCCATGAACTGAGTGCACACTAATAATGGCTGGGTCCCGGTTATACTTTATCATACTGTATGTAAGGTGTGCTAATTGTAAAATGTCAATACACTGCACTGTTTTGTACTAAAGAGAAGCGGTGAACTAATGTTGCTAAGCCAATTACGTCATATCATGACACATCCTTGTGCATGACTTTGCTGGAATAAAACGCTTAAGAAGGTTTATGTCAGTTGTCATATACGTTTTATGAATACTGCCCTTTAGTAAATTGTTTTCATTGCAAGCTGTCAAAGAACATTTCAACACAGCATTTTTTACAGCCATGAGCAGGTGAGCTTTGCACCTCACATTGGATTGTGGGACAATAATGTACATTAGTATCATACCCAATTTGAATTCCTGGCTACAATTTGACACTTTGTGAATATACTATGTACTATACATTGAAAACCATTCCGAATTAGTGTTTAGTATACAGCACATACGGACACAAAAAATATTTCTGCCATTTAAATAAGCTTTGCTTTAACAACACAAATTTACCATCCATCAAAATTTGTCTGAGAACCCATATGAGGTTATGAGGGTTCAAGAACATGAATGTGACAGGGTCTAAAATTTGCTCCGGCATTGAGAACAGGGGCACTTGAACCCCGCTGGTGCATTAATAAAGGGAACAAAGTGCTTATTGACTTGGCAGGAGGCTCTCTGTAGCCCCGCCATGGTGTTTGACTCCATTCGGTCCCCTGAACGAGCCCCAGCACTGAAGGCCAGTACACCCAGAGACATAACTTCATAAGAGGTGGACCAGAGAAGAGGGGGGGTCAATGTAGGCCTGCACTGTCTCTTCCATTCACACAGGTGGCATCTTCCTTACTCAGAAAAAAAAATGGTGCGCTTATATACTTCAGAGCAAGCACTGAGACATACTTCAGTTAAAGAGTTAGGGAAAGGACATAGATATTTATGTTCTCTAAAAATGAGTCAGTGCTTTTTATCAGACAGGTGAGGATTTTGAATTAAACTCGACAAAGTCTAAAAACGATGTCAATTTAACACATGGGTATCAAATTTGATATTTTTAAGGTACTGACCAAATTACTTACACTTAAAAAGTATGAGTCATTTACTACAAAATTTCAATCGATAAGCAGTCAGCCTATCAGCATTTGTGAGGCAATTATTGTTCAAAATCACTTCACAGGTATAATTTTAATGTCCATGCTTCTTTATTAGCCAGCAGTCCATTACTCTCAGCAAATATAGAGATCTCCAGAGCCTCACATTCACTTGAGTCGATAATTTGAAAGAAGGTGTCAAAAAATCAGGAATTCAGGAATCAAAGTCCAAGTATCAGTATCCATTCCGAACACTTTTGAACAATAAGTAGCCCTACTTCTAACCAATCAAAACTATTTTTACTGTTTTCCAGGTGCATCCTGACCAATCGGACATGCACGTAATCCAAGTAAATAATTTTGGTCAAAATTATGTAGATCAGTCTTCAACCATGACACAACATTGATTAACAGTAAACCTTTTTTTATATACTACAAAACATTTCTCAGTCACAAAATGCAGCAATATAGCAATAAAAGCATCTTGTCCATATCTTGCAACTCTACCAAAAATTATGACAGCAGCTGTTGCTCTACCTGCTTTAGTCTCATCTTTGCATAAGCTTTGAGCAAACCTCACTGAGTCCATTGATGTTGAACTTAATAAGACTTGTTAGTATGCTGGCGCCCTGTTGATTCAATTAGTTTTGAATTAGGGATATTTCTCTTTCTAATAAATAGGATCCACCGCTGGCCCTACATCACACGCTTAAGTAGAACCATGAGGTTTCATGGCCTTTCTTCAAATTGACTGACAACAAGTAAAAATTAGGGCAGACTTTGCGCTGAACTAATCCATCGCATGATTCTGACTAAAAAATCCTTCAAAATCCCTACACTAACTGGAATAGGATTTGAGAATGTCCGGCTAGTGAACATGGCATGTGAATTTAGTGGGAGGAGGCCCATGCTCACACACACACACACACACACGTATCCCCACACATGCTCACATACAATTGGAAGGTTTAAAAAACTCCATCAGGCTCCAGCTGTGAAGAATATATTCCCCAGCAGATCCCTTTCTCCTCCCCCTGAAAAAACACCAGAGGCCATGCTGAGTCTTGGGAGACTTTCCCCTCACTTGTTTACCATTTGTCATTTGGCAGATTTCTTTTTCAATTTGGCCTGGCCTTCGTGGACTTCCAGAGACAATGGCTCCAGAGAGAGTGAGAGGAGTAAAAGGCAAACCTGCTTATCTTCGCTTCGGCCTTTTCTCTCAAGCTGTCAGAGAATAGGGAGAGACTGGCACCAAGCTGGAATGCAGAAGCTTTAACAAAGCCATCTCCCATGCTGCTTCTGCTGTTTTCCCTGGCCTTTCTGCTTAGGAGGCCAAATACACCACCAACACTGAGGTCTGTATCCAAAATCATTTGCATTCACGCCAACGCCCATAATTATACACACAAGATGGAAGAGTAAAAGGATTCCCCTCACACGGACAGCCTGCACTCGCAGTGGGGCAATTTCACGCTATGCAACTCCCTCATTTGGCCATGTTTTGTGAGTGCCTTCTACAAGTTCAGGGATACAAGGATGAGGGATGAGATTATGCACTTCACTGTAGACATCTAAAAGGAGACATGAAAATCAAAAGGGCCAGGGTGATAATCAACAGAAAGACTTTCCCTCCAGAAGACTTCATGCATTCCAGCTATTAGAAATAATGCTCGAAAATCCGGCACTGTGCATAATTAAAATTATAAGCTGAAACAAAAGCTCTCATTTACTAAGAACATTACAATAATCTACTGCAAAATATGACTGGGGAGAGAAATAAATCTCAGTAAAACTCCTGATACAGAATCAGTTTCCAGGCACAATCACCTTGACGAATAGAGCCAAAGTAATTGTTTGTTTGGATAATGGCTGGCTGCTTCAATTAGAAGTCAATCACTTAATTTTAGCAAATTAAATAACCTAAGAAATATGGAGGTGGAGTTTACAGCCTTCCGTCTAGAATATCCAACCAATCAGACTTGTTGCACTCAGTATAGGACTAGGAGGTCATGCTCCACTCCTCTGAGGATGTGAAATTAATCCTGACATCACAGCAGCTCATGACAGCTGGAATCTTCACGTCTACTCCCTATATCACCACTCATCGGAGCAGAGAGCACCGAAAAGACAGGAGGTTTATTGACAGTAGGCTGGATTCCTTCAAGGATTCCTCCCTTATCCTGACAAGACTCCTCTCGGTCCATTTGACTGATGGGCTTGTTTACCACCCACAGACTGCTGTTGGCCAGAGCGGAACAGCAACAGAGGTCCTCCCCCGCAGTCAATATGTGAACTATAACCTGACAGAAGGGGCTGAGTGACAGCTCCCACGTTTCTCAGGTTTCCTTGTCACTGTGAGCCATGTTTGAGATAAAGGAGATTTGAGAGACAGAGAAGTCCCCCAATAAACTGAGACGGTGGGAGCACTGGACTCAGGTCAGTGGGCAGAGAGCAAAGGGAGGTCAGGAAGATCGATCTACACCTCTAAAAACAAAGGTACTGTCTGATGGAGTGACACCATAGAAGAACCACTTTTGGTTCCCTCACGGATCTTTCACTTTTTAACGTTTACGGATGCTATTATGGAGCCCATTACAGGTGTGGTTCACACTTTAGTGACAGAGCACAGAGATGATGAAGGAATTTTCTTCATTTAATCACAAAGCCCGCCACACAGGCAGCTGAGAACATAATAGAACATTACTCTGTTAAATGGACAGAGACCAACAAAATGTCCACAAATGTGTGCTATGGATCACATATTAACTAACGCAACCACAAGCTGAAATGAAACTAACTCAAATACACAACTAACAAAGAGTATACATGCCTTAATGACATTTAATAAAAGATACTCACATTCATGCACACAAGGTAATTAACCTATTCTAACATCATTAGTTTCTCCCGAACTTGTGACGCACAGAAGAGGCATTAGCACTTTCTTCTGCAACGCAGCCTTTTACAACGAAATAATAAATAAAGAGTGAAATACATAAGTATTAAAGCTCAGTCCTTACTCATGAATACATGCCATGAGTATAAGTAAATTTATAATTATAGACACAGTCATCACTATAACAACAGATATACTGTTGCAAAAGGAATTATTGTCCTTAACAGTATAGTCTGCCATGATAGGACACTCTGCATTTAAAGCTATGCATAAATCTGGCATTTGATGAAACACAATACAGTATTCAAAAATGTGCTTGTAGCAATCTCAGTGAAGCTCTCGAGTTGTCGAGAGGAGTGGGGAGCAGCAGAGTTGTTTGTGCCGTCTGTATCGGGGACGTACCTGTGTAATTGCTTGGACAGAAATGGAATGAAAGTAAATGAAACTTAAATATACTACATGGACAAAAGTATTGGGACGTCTGACCAGTACACCAACAGGGACTTTAATGACATAGCATTCAAATACATAGACTTTAATAAGTCCCCCTTTATATGCAGCTATAACTACTTCCACTCTTCTTGGAAGGCTTGGAAGGCACAAGATTTTGGAGTGTTTCTGCACGAATTTGTGCCCATTCATTCTGTAGAGCATTTATGAGGTCAGGCACTGATGTTGGACGAGAAGGCCTGGTACCATTTCAGTTCACCCCAAAGTGTTGGATGTGGTTAAGGTTTGGGCTCTGTGTGGGCCAGTCAAGTTCTGTCTTTATGGATCTTGCTTTGACATACTCATGGTGGAACAGAAATGGTTCTTCCCCAAACTGTGTCCACAAAGTTGGAAGCATGGCGTTGTCCAAAATGTCTTGATAAACTGAAGCATTAAGATTGCCCTTCACTGGCAGTAAGGGGCCTAGCCCAAACCCTGAAAAGCAGGTGTGTCCATATAGTGTATGTACACTACCTCTGGGGGTGCATGTACTGTAGTTTGGAAACTGCAGCTTTAGATTAACCGGGCTGTTTTTGCTGCAGTGTCTTTAAGATTTACATATGTAGATGACCTCTGCTCTGATTGGCTACTTTGTAATGTGTCTCATACAGAACAGCCTGAAACACACCATCACATTTCAATATGAATGAGTGAGTGGCTGAATGGGTGTACATGGGCAAACGCATTTTAGTGACATCACAAAAAGAATGAATGTACAACGAGCTGTTTTTGCAGATCATTCTCCTGGACCGTGCAGACTGGGGAGTGAATGGTATGCATCGAAACTTGTGGTAGGTATTCACCCTTTCATCGCAAGAAATGTTTTTAATATATGTGCCTTTTATGGTTTATATAAAATGTAAAGGTTCTATTAAAGCTCCTCCTAAAACTGTATGTCCAAGTAAAGAGCCATTTAGAAACTTTTATTCTTAAGAGTGTCTATGAGAAGCCCTCCAAGCTACACAGAAGTTCTAAAACTACTGTTTTTATCATTTGTGAACAGACTTTCAATTTGAATGGATTAAACTTTACAGTGAAATATAATTATAAGAAGTATTACTGCAAATTATGTGATGAGAGCCAAAAATTAGTACACAAACACAATGCACTGGTCATCTGATGTGAAGAAGAAGATTCAATTGTCAAAGTAGAAGGTGCTGAAGGAAAAACACTGAAATCACTGAGAGAAACAGAGAGAATAAGAGCTAATGTGAGAAAGACAAAGGCCATAAACAGCATAGTAATTACAGTGTCCTCAAGGACAGATGAAAAAGTCAAAGAAGAGGAAGAAAAATCAAGATTCCTGCACTGACATCACAGCTTCTGGTTTCTCCTTCCAGAATTTTATGCACTGATCCTTTTTCTCTACATTAACAAGGTTCAATCTTCTTACGGGAAAGTACCCACGCTCCTGCAAATTGGCTCATTCAGTTGTACTAAAACCATCGCCTTTACAAGAAATGGCTTTAATCTTCCCAATCAAACAGTGAATAAATCCGTCAGTGCTTACTATGGGTCCCCTGCAGCTGGAGGGGGCCAGTGGCGTAAATTAACACAACCCAGCCCATATCAGTCACATAAATAGAGAGAAACAGAAAAACACTCACACACACACACACACACACACACACACACACATACACACATACCCTAAGGAAAACACTCCTAATGAGGATAATGATAAACCAGCTCCCTCATAATTCACTTGCTTGCAAGCAAGGATTTTTCATGATAGCCAATATGTATGTTCAGCTTTTTGGAAATTTGTGAACAAATTGGAAAGGAAAAACTGAACCAACAAAACAGCAGTGCTGCTTTTTGAAAAGGGCTGTGATAACCTACGGACACGGTGGCAATTTTCTTAAACGATTTAAAACCTTTAAAAACATTTGTAAGAATAAATGATGGTCACATCTGCTCATGACAGCTGTAATACAACTATTGTGTTTACATTATGAGGTTAGATGCATGATGACAAACTGGATATTCTATTGTCTCAAAAGGAGAAGCAACTAAAATTCAATTTGACCAACTTTTGATCAGTGGTGCAACAAATCAGATTTAGATTTAGATGGGCACTAAAAGCTTATAGTTAAAGTCCAGGTGTACCCTTTCATGTCCATCAAACCATGAACTTTAGCAAGTATTCTCCAACAAAACAGTTGCTAAAACCATCAGGCCACTCAAGAGCAGAAGTGTCACAGCTATGCCATGCTGTCACCATGGCAATGTTTCCATGACTGCATGCTGCCGTCAGCTGAGTACTATCAGCAATTCTGCTGCGAGGCAAACATTTTTACAGATAAACAGAAATTCTCTATGCAGTTTATAAAGTTACTATACAATAGTTGTTGTTTACAGGCTCTCTATGATTGGTTTAAATCTGTCTACATTAGGGATGCAACGGTACTCGGTAAAATACCGGACCGTTCGGTACGCGCTGCACGGTCCGGTCCGGCCTTGTGTACCGCGGTATTTCGGTTTTGCACTTCCTTTTGAAAATGGCGCTTAATGCTTACCAGGCTACTGTTAAGC
>JBBPCZ010000142.1:26466432-26490585 GCA_037974445.1 Brycinus macrolepidotus | reverse complement strand
ATACACAGAGAGCGCATCACCACTCTCACTTAGACAAGTCTGTACACACAACAGCTACAATCAAGCTGCCCTGTCAAGTACACACTTCACTCGAAATGTAAAGAGATATGTTAAGCTCAGCAGTACTAAGGGGATAAGATAAGGTTACTTTTTAAAGTCACAACAGGAAGATACAGGAAAAAACAAGATGAGAGTTTTCTATCTCTTCCCACTAATGCAGTCTGTCTGTGTTTTCCCATTAGCTTCATGTCAAGTATGACAGGCTCTCACTTTAGATTGGAAAAGAGTGACAGTGAACCAAGTTAGAAGACTTCAAAAACCAGAAAGTTTTAAGGGAGCAGAGAGGTCAGCAATTCACAAAATAAATGCGCAGTCATGGTGAGAGTACTTGGCAGCTGGTGGCCTAGTGGTTAGGGCGTTGCCCCTGCGATCAGAAGGTTGTGGGTTAGAATCCAAGGACTGCTAGTGGCACCACTGAAGTACCCTTGAGCAAGGTAACGTCCCCACGCACTGCTCCCTGGACACCCCCCGCTGGTGGCTGCCCACTGCTTCACTTGGTGAATGGGTTAAATGCCGAGAAAGAATTTCACATTGTTCACACTGTGTGCTGTGCTGTGGTGTGTTCATGCAGGACTATAAGGGGCCACTTTACTTCATCTAAACTAACGTCATCTGAAGGTACATGTGGCAAAACTGTTACCCATTTTACCCTTTTAACTGGACTTAAACACCATTTCTTACAGTGTAGTAAACAGCATCATCAACATCTATTCTTCATAAGGCCATAAAGGGGATAAGTAAATCACAGAATTGATTGGCCAGCCAAGGTCATTTTGGTAATAAGCTGGGGCTGTAGGTGGCCTCACAAACAGGAAAGAGAGAATGTCACCACAGCAAGTGCAGCCCAGAGGCCCCGAGTTATTCATTCATCTTTTAATTCAAAAACAGATGATAGAAGCATTTACAGATCCTGCAACCTAGAGACAGAATTAACTGTTTTTAATAAGAGAAGAGAGGCAGAATGAAATTCTACTTAGACGGGTTAATAGAGAGCAGATGCTGTTAGCTGCCTGGTAAAGTCATAGTTATGATGTCAGGGTAATGGTGGGCGATGAGGGCACACCAAAACTGAGCTGATTTTGCAAATGAACTCTTTTGAGTGCCACTCTGGATAAATCATTAGGAATCCAAGCTCGACCTCTCCCAAGTCCGAGTCAGGCACATGGATCTAATAGGACCTACTAATAACCAGGCATACACCAGGTGCACTTTCCCAGGCTCCTCTTTTTAATAGGTTGGGGAATATCAATAGTTAAAACTTCTCCGAAGCGCACAGAGAGCAGCGGAGGCATAAAAATCCTATTAACCAATACAAAGCTGGCAGCATTTGGGCCCGACACTATAGCACTCTGCTTTAATGAAGTGGCCTGTTAGCGCTGAGTTAGCGCTGAGGTCGTGAAAAAAGCTGAACGAGAAAAAAGAAAAAACAAAACAAAAACAAAAAAACGCATATAAAAGCTCTCCTCTAAAGAACTTGCAAAGGCAAATATTCATGTCCAGTTGATATTGCTCCAGTGAGGAAGCATGGAGAGACACTGGTAAATCAGGCTAACAGACCGGGAGGATGACAGTGGAGGATATTAGCATTCTGTTAGGCTCCAGGCTCTTTATTATGCGACATTATGAGTGGCCGCAGGAGAAGCTGGCCCCGTGCCGGGCCGCTTGGGGAACACACTCAGCACTGGGCCGGGACAAGCACCCACTCTCAGAGGACAGGGCCCAATAAAAGGCCCATTTAGCCCAGGCTGAGAGGTGCTGGAGTGGCCAAGGGGGTATTACAGGAAGGGAAGGGCTGGGGGAAGATAAAAGAGGCCCCTTCGTCATGTCCGCTTTATGAGGAGCAAAGAGCTTGTTTTGACTGGCTGGCTTTAAATATAAATGACAAAGGACGTTCCCGAAAAAGGACGCAACACGGGCTATCTGTATAAAACAAGTCCGTCCCAATCCTGCTTGTTTATTCCTGCTGCATGTGAATTGGTGCTGATTTTCATGTAGGCCCCAAAAAGGAAATCAACTGAACTATCATATTATTGCTGTCGTTTCGAAACTACATATCTCTGAAATTGTAGCTTTGTAAGAGAAGGAATAAATCATCTTAATTTTAATGCACACTTTACAATTAATCAGTTTAACTCACATTAAATCATTACTGGATTTAAGCTGAATTTCAGAACACTGTAAGTGATTAGTTGGGAATTTGCATGATGGCAATATATATTTTAAACTCTCCTACCCCCCTTTATTACAGTAAAGGAGCACTCACACCACCCTTGTTTCAACACTCTTTTAACACTGTTTTAATACTCTTTACAGACACAAATGTCATTCTTGCAACTACTAATAATGGCAGATGTGCAATAAATAAAAAATGATTTAGGCACAAGCACAGTGGATATTTTTAGCCTAGCCTGTGTGACATAATTCATTAAAAAGCATATTTGATTTTATTGTTTTAATCGTTACATAGACATTAAGCATCCCTATTTTAACACAATGGCAGGAAAATACATTTATATGATTAATGTTTTGAAGATTAGATCTGGATAGGCCAGTTTCTTCTCTCATTTTGGTCTAAACATTAAATTATCCATGAAGGTAGCATTTTTCTACTAACCTTGACAAATTGTGAACACGCAAGTTTGTAATTTCATACATTTTCGCTGATACAATGTGAAACGAGGCAAACCAAATGAAATGAATGCCACAAAAATCCAACTGAACTTGGTGTGAAAAAAGCCTAATGGAGACTATTTATTTACATTTTATCAGTGGTGTTATATACTTTCTTAGATAAGCTGGTGACACTTCACTGAAGCCCAGTAAACATAAGGCTTCATGACACCTACATAAGCCTTTCATGACAACCGACACAGGCCTACATAAATATTTATAAAGGCTTATTCCAGCAAATATCATTTTGTCATAAAGACTGCTTTAGTAAATTTTCACATCATTTCAACTAAGAATTTTTTTAACAACCGGCACTTGTCAGAATAAGCCTTTATTAAAGTTCATTTAGGTTTATGACAGTTGTTATGCATGGTTTAAGTATGTGTTATGTAGCTTTACGAATAGTGACCTCTGGTGAAGTATAACCATTATTATACTTTCGAATAAAGCATTTTTTCTATGTTTGAAATGATTTTAAAACATCTGATTACTTGCAACATACTGGCCTGTCATAGTTATTATGCAATTATTTGAGATGATTGCAATTAATTAACCTGATCATAATTATTTTTCACAGTCATTAAATGTCACAAATAGATTGTATCACAGCAAGCAGAATGTGAATTTGGTGAAATGTACATAAATAAATAGATACATACATAAAGACAAAGCATTCTATCTTGGTTCTGTATGACATTTTGTGAGTCACTAAGTATGTTGCCATGTACTGATTGTTTATTTGTTAAATGGGTACCTCATTCTAACACACTCTCTGAAGAAACATGCGTGCTTTGCTTCATTGGTTACAAATATCTATGTCAAAACTTGTGTTCTGCACGTACATAACAGTGCAGTACACTGTTTCATGTTAGTTTATTGTGGTGCTACCTAAAAAGGAAAAATAGCTAGGAAGCAAGATCAGCCACTAATTTGGCCACTTTAGGTTTGTACTTGCATAAAATGAACCAAAGAAGACCATAATCACAATTATTTATATGGCAGTTGCAAGTAAACGAGGGCCATTACTTTAGGTCCATTCTCTAAAAGGCAGCTGTGTACATAAAAACCAAAGAAAATGGTATGTTTAAGACTATTTTAGCCATGGCACAACCTGAGGGTACCCTCTTTTTTTATGTGTCCCTCCAAAACAAAGTGGGAAGAACAGTATGCGTCCTATCGAACAATAACGGAAAACAAAAGGGGACAGTCAGCTGCTCTTTTGTCACTGTTTGTGAGTGAATGGGCTGTTTTTGCCTAATTCGTCACAGTCATGTGTGTGCGTGTGTGCGCAGCCCCCACACCAGAAACACAGAACACACAGCCCTCATGAGCAGCTCACCAGTGGAATTTATCCACAGCTTGCCCGTGATGCACCTGCTAAGGACCGCAATACACTTGCTGTTAACTACCGTGAATGTAAGTGTGCACAGCAGCTACACTACACTGACAAATGTATTGGGACACACCTGTTTTTCAGGGTCTGGGCTAGGCCCCACTCTTCCAGTGAAGGGCAATCACAGTGCTTCAGCATACCAAGACATTTTGGACAACGCCATGCTTCCAACTTTGTGGACACAGTTTGGGGAAGAATCTTTTCTATTCCAGGATGACTGTGCCCTAGTGCACAAAGCAAGCTCCATAAAGCATGGTTGGATGGGTTCGGTGTGGAAGATCTTGACTGGCCCACACAGAGCCCTGACCTCAACCCCATCCAACACCTTTGGGATGAACTAGAACCCAGGCCTTCTCGTCCAACATCAGTGCCTGACCTCATAAATGCTCTACAGAATGAATGGATCCAAATTCCCACAGAAACACTCCAAAATCTCGTGGAAAGTCTTCCAAGAAGAGTGGAAGCTGTTATAGCTGCAAAGGGGGGACCAACTCCATATTAAAGTCTATGTATTTGAATGCAAGACCACAAGTTCGATTTCGATTCCAGGTGATGCTACAGTCATCTGTGGCCAGGAATTCAAGAGATCATGATTAGCTTTGCTCATTCTGGGTGGGCAGGATGGCCCTTCCTCTCCCCCCATCACTCAGCACAACACAGATGTCTGTTAGCTGACGTAACATAACTGAGGGTTAGTGTTCTCCTCCAAGTGTGCTGCGCTGTCCAATGACGTTGTGTCAGCGGCAGTTTGAAAAATGCAGCTTCAGCCTCACGTTAGCAAAACAAATATACCACCACCCTGGAAACGCATAAAACACACATTTTCTCTCAGTCCCTCAATGTCTTTGCTGGTCTGATGAACACACAGATACATATATACACGCACACACACATTTTCCCTTTTACTCTTTTGGGCTATGATGAATACACAGTGACATAGACACATAGACACAAACACACACAAAAGCTTAGAACGGTGCCAGGATGTAGGAAGGGAGTTCACAGAGAATGGGAAGGAAACGGTGGCTATCAATACACTTCAAAGAGGATTACTGCATATGTACCATGCTTTAGGGCTATAATTTAGTGCATCTGGCCAAAGAGGGAAACCTAATAATAGGGGTGTATTGTTTATGTTTTATGTATATGTTTCTATGTGGGATACTGCCAGCTCCGAGCCCGAGCCCGACACACGACAGGTCCTGGAAGGAAGCACGAAGAACACGAGAGAGGTGTAGTTATAGAAGATGGAGCTGTGAAGGGGACATTAGGTGGGTGAGGAGAGAGAGAGAGGGAGAGAGTGAGAGACAAAGAGAGATCATGGGCACTGGGAGATCATTGCTTATTACACTCTGATGAAAGACAGCTGAGGGTTCTTACCTGGAAGGGGCAGTCCGCACGGCCAGACATGGAACATGAAAGAGAAAGAGAGAAGAAGAGAAACCATGTTAGAGACTGAAAACTGTCCAACGGCCACTTACAGGTAAGATTGCAGTGATAGGCGCGGTCTTAGACAACTCTCGGGTAATCCAGTAAAATTTCAAGGAAATTATTCAGCTGAAGGCATTTTGCAAAGGCGTATGGGAGCGTTACTCAACAATCATTTGAAGTCATGGTGTAATACAATGTGGCAATTAATTCTAGACTGCCTTCTAGCCCTGATTTCCTCTATTTTTGCATATTTGTCACACTAAATTGCTTCAGATCCTCCCACAAAATGTAATGACAAAGTAAGGAAACACAATAGTTTTTAAATGGTCATGGGAAAAAGTTTTGCAACACCCATTTTATCCAAGTCTGATGCAAACAAGGTCTGCAGTTCCTTCGGTTGTGTTCTTTTGTGAATTCCAGAATGAGTCGTCACTGGAATTTTGGTGGGCCGGTCTCTTCTTGTAGGATTTACCTCTGTTCCACTGTGTGTTGCACAAATGAAATGATCATTTAAAACTGTGTTGTTTTACTCAGGCAGTCAATGTTTTATATTAAATTTAGTTTAATTTAAGTGTGGAAAATATGCCAAAATAGAAGGAATCAGGTTCTTGTTCATGGCACTGTACTTACTTCCAGGTGCACTTGCAGGTTTTGCATTTTAATCATGACAATGCTTCCAGCATTTAGAACAAGATCAGGATCGTATGGCAGTTGAATCTTGGACGTATTTCACAAGCAGACCCTGTTTTAGCTACATACCATTTTGTCTCTGCTCGGTAATGCACCACAGAGAAGCCCGCCAAGTCTTTTCCTTCCTTCAACTGCCATCTTTCAGCTCTTTGACACTCACTGAAATATTTACAGCAAGACCAGACACATGTATAATTTCGCCATCCGGCTCCTCTGCGAGCAATAATCCAGCAGCCAGCGCAGTCACCTTTTAGCATCATACATATTTAACAGCAGAGCACCATACACAGGGGCTACCCAACCTGGAATATCAATGAGGATGAGTACTGCCTCCCACACTCTACCCCAATGACTACAATACTTAGTAACTTACAAAAAATCACAAACTAGAAGAGGAAGCAAAGAGTGGAGGGGGGGAGGAAAAAGAACAAAGTCAGAGATAATGCCCTTTAGCAAATCCCTAAAAGCCTGGAATCCACAGGGATAAGGATCACATACTTTCAAAAGAAGGAAAAAAAAGAGCTAAGAAACAGTAAACTCATACTCATAAGGAAGATAACTAGGGCGAATCACAAATGAAGAAAGAAAACAGAGTCGGGACACGGTTTTGAAACTGAAAAGGGGAACAATCTGGAATGGCAGGTTTGGATTGGGGCTTAAAAGCATCAAAGCTGACCTCTGTGTAAAAGCAGGGGCTGACCCAAGGCCCATAGATCAGGGGGACTTCACAATACACTCAGGTGCCTGGACCTCAATCTTGCAGAGAGCGGGTAGAGCCCGGTGCGTCTCTTACGGTGTAGGTTGAAGAGCTATATCCGCGTCACCTTTTCATTCCTAATGCTGGAGCACGCTCTTTCTTTCGTTTTGAAGGGGCCAGACTATAAAGGTTTTCCCTTCTAAAGAAAGGAGAGAGAGAAAAAAGGGATGGGACGCAGAGAGCTCTTCCACTATCAGGCAGCTGGAGCCGTGATGGGGAGATAAACGTGCTCTGGGGCGAAAAACTAGACAAAATACTGCTCTTCCACTCCCTGCTCTCACCTTGATACGCATCATGTCTGGCCTGCACATGAGGCCTTTGGGATGTGATTGCGACAACACACACACACACACACACACACATACACACACACACACCCCCACACACCTGAAAGACAAGCAGTCACAGGAGCAATATCCTGTAGAATTTTGCGCTAATATTTCAAATCAGTGCTGCAGTGCTGGGAAGAATGCACACTGCACTGAAATAGTTATTGCGGCAACAACTGGCATAAATACAGTGGAAAATGATTCAAGATCAGTCTTCTTCAGCCATGGTGCCCATAGAGTAAATGGTACTGTGTCCTAAACCACCTAAACAGATCTGCAACAACTTAATGAAAACCTGGATGCAGTTTAAGCAATTTTTAGGAAGCTCTGAGGAAGCATTAACAGAAAATATTTTATTAAAAACTGACTATCAGTGTCGATTACCAATTATCAATTACTTATCAATTACTGTTTGACTAAACATTTGGCCGAACTTTTGTAAAATACACATTTACTACACGAACTATTACTTTATGCATCTCATACGGTTTTGTTCTGTGTATTCGTTGTATTGTATTTATTGTTGGGCTTTGAGCCTAGTTTTATGCTGCATAGTACTATGCTGCCTTGTTTATGGACAAATTCCCCCCTGAAACACTTACGATTACATGTAAGTTGCTGTGGTGCTGCTGGAGTAGTTTGTTATTCTCATGCACTGTAAAAAATGCTTTGTCCATTCAACCTAAAAACATTACTGCATGTGGTTACGAGGAATGCAACTGGTTTTATTTAACTCATAAATACCTTTAGGAGTTAAATAAATGAATATAAAATAAATTACAGGGTTGTTTTTCACCATTTCAAAACAACATCTACCCTGTTTTACATTTTACAGTGTGGTAAATCAGCCCACAAAGAACTTTTGTCTCTTTGTTGAAAAATTACTGTTACAGATTGGTTCTAAGTATCAATGTAGTTATAAGTATCAAAGTAAGATGACATTCTTGGACATAATGTCTTGTATGTTGCAGTAGAGGAACGCTGCTATTTCTTACTTCATTCTTGTACATGGATAGGATGTTAAAAAATTCTTCTCAATATGAAAAATCTGGCCGGTGGCAATCAAACTACTCTTACAAAGTGCAGTGACTTCTGAAGCAATGACATCCATGTGTGTTATTTTGACTCAAGGCTCAGCTCAGGGCAGTGTTCGGAACAAGCCGAGAACAGACAGCACGGGTGTTCTGCCCGCTTTTTCTCTTCTCCTGGAAAACTGTCCGTACACTTGGACATCGCTCAGATCTTGCTCGGTCTCTGCTCGCTGCTGGCTTATCTCCATGACTTAAAGTTGCAAAGCCTATCATAATCTTGTAACAACACTGATCGAAGAAAATGTTCTTTGAAACAATTTTCTTTCTACCGTGAAGGGGGGAAAAAAGCGAGCTCCAGCGTGAGAGCGGCTCTGCATGGGAAGAAAATATATGAGGTAGTTTATGCTGTCAGTTTAAAAAGCTGGGAGTAAGCCTTCGAGAAGTGGGGGGGGAAATTGCAGTGCAGTAGCCTGTGCGTTAAATGCACTAAAAGTAATCAGCAATCTTCATTACGAAGAGAGCACTCCACTTTATTGAGATTCAGAGAGGGGAGGTGTGCCAGCACACAAAAAGGGAATTTATTGATTGCACTTAATGCAATATGCAAGGTCCAGCATAGCGATTTCATTTTTTCCCCCCTCTCTCTCTCCATCTCTCTCTCTCTCTCTCTTTCTCCATCACTCTCTCTCTTTCACCAGTATAGGGGGTGTGTTTGAATCTTAGACTTTGAGCTGCACTGTGTCCAGCTGGAACAGACCCTTAAAGGGCCCATATCTCAGTTTTTCTCGAATCTTTATTTTCATTTTTTTTAACCTGCAATCCACCTTCGACCTTTTTGTGATTTTATATACCAAAAACAGTCATAAGAATCTTTTTCATGACTTTACTTTGTCCCTTATAATTCAACAGGCTGTTTCTTGCCACTGTACCTTTAAGAATGATATATGTAAATGTCCTCTGCTGTGATTGGTTGCCTGCACTGTACCTCATTCAAAAAGCATTCTGGGATGAAACACCTCTTAAGTTAAACTGAATGGTGCAAATGACTTGTTATTGCGACATGACAAAAACACTAGATTCAAATTGGGACGTTTTTGAAGCTTAGATCCCATAAATGCGAAGAAAAGTATATAATTATGCACTGCGTCCAACTCTTTTATTTGCAAAAAGGAAAAATTGCATTATTTAAGCCATTTAATGAACACTGATTCCAACATGCAGGAAAAAGCTCCTCTGAATGCCCGCTGTCTGATGCGTGCTGGCCCTGCTATTGGTTCATTTCCCACTGCTGATTCAGGTGCTCTTCCCGATTCCACATTCACCCCAGGGGGAAATGAATATCTGTGGTGGATATTCACTTCCCAGAGACATCTGTGCACTGTCAGGTACAGAGGTATTGACAGATAATAGCACATTATATTAGCACAGTGCCCGGGAGCACTTAGAGGCACATCAATAATATGGTTCTGGGGCAGCCCCGAGCAATGTAATTATACCAATCACAATTAATTAGCCTGCAAACAACTCTGCTAATTAAAAATCCAGTCATTCCCTTGTTCGTGATTTTATACACAGATGAAGAACAGGAGGCATAAAGAGAGCATGGTGATCAAATGCATTGTGTAATTCAATACTATTTTTAATCTTTGTACTTACAGCCCAGTTTTGCGGAAAGAAACAACATCAACAACTTGTCTTGCCTCACATCAAAATAAACAGAAAAAAGTGGGAAAAAAACAACATAATGTAATATGTAATTACATTATTACATTTGAATCATAGACGTTTTGGTCGAAAACATGAATTGGGATAATATGTAATAACTCTCAACTAGGGCCATCACACTTACTTATTAGTAATCAAGTAATGTAGCACTTATTTTGATGAGCAGTCGAGTTATTATATTAGGATTGAGACGATCAGCAATTTAGAAAAGTATAAATTGAGACTAAATTATTAAAAGTTAAGTGATACGTGTTCAGTTATAAGTGATAAATGCTCAGTTTTTCAGTCGCAAAAACAGCCCGCTTTCAAATCTAGGTTTTTGTGATGTCACAAAGCCAGCGCATTTACATATATCTCCCTCTTCAGACCATAGACTTCAGACTTCCAGTAACACACAAAGGCAATGTGAGTGCTGGTCTGTTTACCATTCAGATCGCAAACAAATCACTAAACTGAGAACACAAATCTTACCACAAATGGAATAATCATTATTAACTGAGTCATCATGACCACCCTACCCCCAACTGCAAGGGTTAAATGCTACTATACATAAAAATGCCCACGTGCCATTGTCAAATCACACTGGTTTTAGGTTTAGGTTCTAAAAGTTAAGCCCTTTACATTATGAATGAAAAGAGAGGCAAGGGCGCAAGAGCTCACATGCATAACACACGCGCTCATGTGGTCCTGATGTCGATGCTTTAAATTCAGGTCTTGTGGTTTTTCCCAGCCAGCAGGCCAGAGCCAGCTGCTGCCGCACTCTGGGCTCCAGAGCAATGAAAATAAAACAGAAAATAAATAAATGAGGCAGATGAGGACTGATCTGCTGGTGCCATGCCACAGCCATGTGTTCCCTCCTGCTTCCAGCTGTTCCTCCACACAGCTAAAACCTGGCCCAGTGCCCCAGTCCCACACCTCTCCTGCTCCACAACACACACACACACACACACACACATGGACCAGAGGGTCATCTCCAGTTTTGGTCACTTTCTCCCGTTTCGCTGTTTACAGGGTGTTTAACTGGAACTGTAAAGTGTTAGCTGTAATAACAATAAAAAGATCAGGTTACCTGTAAAAAAAAGAAGTTCAGTGCCCTCTGATTTCAAACAAAAAGGACCAAACTGGGCACTAAAAACATGACACATTAAATTTACTCAATTCAAACGTGTACATCATTAAACCATGGATAAAACACATTAAACCACCAAGTTATTCCCAAAAGTTAATACACTGAAAGGTAAAACTGTGTCACATATTATTCATGGAAACAAACCTTGCAGATTTGAATCAAGCGTTCTTTAATGCGGGATTTTCTTGTATATGGCAACAAAGTAAGTTGAGATAAGTTACATATATATAGTATAATTCAAAGGTCTGATACAGGTTGTGTGTGAAGTATATGATTTCAAATTTGAAGTGAAGCATGACAGGCTGTAGAAAAACGAGCATGTTTATGAGACTGTGCAGCCGGAAGCCATTTCTTTTCCTCTCGCAGTGCTGATTGAACAGGCCCGAAACACAAGAGAGAACAAAATGATTAATGCTGTGTGTTTCAGTCTCTAAACTCAGGAAGCCCTAAATCAAAACAGTGTTTTGCTTTTAACAGCTGAGCTAATGAAATTATAAGAGCAACAACAGCCCCCAGAAGGCCCCCCTGCTTCGTTGGAAGGAAAGTCATACTGAACGAGCTGTCAACTCTCAGAAGTGACTTTCTAAGCTTTGGGAACACTTTAAAAGTTTTACAGAACAAATGCAGTTCTTCAGCGCATTCCTGCAGACAAGACATGTCTGCAGGAATATGCAAATAAGGATATTTGCAATGTATTTATTATCTCATTCATTTACTACAACACTGAGTATAGTAAAGTAAAAATTGCAGTTCTTCTTCCGATTGGTTCATATTTTGCATAGTTATACTACGGATAATCTATATAATATTATACATTTTTTGTGTGTTTGTTTTAAGCACTTTTTAAATGCTTTTGGGTTTCTTTGGTGGTTGCTGTTGTTTTAAGGGCCTCAAGTATATAATTTGGATCCATAATGTGTTTTTTTGTTGATGATTTTACTTTTATATCAAGTTACAATTGTACCTTATTCTTTTTCCTTCTTCTTTTCCATCCCCAAAGACTATACAAAAATTAAACAAGTAAATAAAAAGTTAAACACATTATTAAACATGTTAAACATAAATAAATAATATACTAGGCTAAACAGTAAACAAAAAAAATAATATACTGGGGAAAAAACAGTAAACAATTGTTTACTACCATTTAAATTGTTGTGGCTAACTCTTGTGCTAACTGTTAACTGTAGCGTGGTAAGTCCTGCCTGGTTGATCAAAGAGACAATTCTAAAACACGACATCAAAAAGACATGGGAGCCATTACCTAATGAGTGTCATAATGTGCATAGTCCGAATTGCCCTTCCAACACCTCTTTCTTTGGGGACATTTGAGGGTGGTGTCAAGCCATTTGCCCAGAGTGAGTTCAGTGGAGTAACAGGGCTGACAGAAGTGGCTGTTTTCATAAATCACGCCTCCGGAGACGGGTCCTATCAGACGGGTGAGTAATAAGAGTCTATCACTGTACAAACATGCAGCTGCATAAGCCTCTGTGTGAGCCATAGCTTTATCTTAGTCACTCTGTCTATAGCTAAAGGCCCTCAGGCCACTCAAACTACAGGGCATTTTTCTCTGCTGACAGTGAGTTTAGTTAATAAGACCTCATTCAGCTGTCACTGTGAAAGCCTGTGCAAGATGCAAAACTAAAACGTATAGAGGTGAAAACTCCTCTACAAAAAGACCTTGCTACTCCGTATATTTGCATATTTAGCGAATGCTGGTGATGCTGATTGCATGCATATAGACACATTTCGCAGGATCAGACGAGGTCAATTAGGAAACAGGTGGGAGAGCTGGACTCTGATAGAAAGTCAGCATGAGCATGACCTATGCCTCACTGCCAGAGCACAATCAGCTGTTTAATGAGAATGAGTCACATTTAACATGCTAGTGAAACAAAGTGCTTGAAGTTTTTGGACTCTCTTCAGAGAGAGTAGCCATGGCTTTTCAAACATTAATCTCTGTTATCCTTTATGATATCTCTATGACTTCCCAAAAATCATGTTAGGGATGTCTACAAAATGTTAAATATCCTATATTTGAGCTCCAATATGCATTTAGGTCCCAAAAACAGTCATAATTCTTTTCCACATGACCATTTTCAAACCGTAGAATCGTATTACAAGGGCCTTAAAGTTGTAACTACACAAATGATCTATGTTCTGATTGGCAAAAAGCAGTCCAGACTAAAACACTTCTTAAAATCTCAGTGCTACTGGATGTAAGGTGCTAAACTGCAGAAAGCTGAAAATGCAGACATATGCAAAGGTATTGTGACATTACAAATACAGTGAAAGCAAAACAGTCTGCGTCATTCCTTTATGGGTTGTATAGTCTGGAGAGTGACTAAGGACAATACAGTTTCCCATGCTCTTTGCAGAGAAATCCTGTGAAAGCATGCATGGAACATAAAATAATTTCCAGTTATCTACAAGCAAGACTACAAATCACACTGGTGAGACAAATTTGCAGAACACCTGACAGTTTTATATCTACCACAAGTCTGATCCATGGCGCTAATTGGAAAGCTTTCTAAAGACCCATTGCCATTTACACCAAATGTCTCGTCAGTACCAATAACGTGAGCAGATGGTTTGAAAAGGAGCGAGGCCAGACTGATCAGTGGGAGTATTCCAGGCTATAACCCAGACTACTCTGCTAATGCAATGATCTCTGTTAGTGTATCCCACACACTGTAAGCCCCTGTTACAGCAATTCAGGAGCACTGTACAAACTAAACACACTTACTGTAACATCCATGAACACCTTCAGCATGAAACAAAGATAACGTTTATGCTGATACAGCCCAGACTTTGCTCATCATATATTACTTCACTTATTTAAACTGCTTTAATCCATAGTATCAAGTTTTTTTTTTCTGATATTACTCTTTTCCTCAGCATAATTGAAAGTTGGTAAGCAGCCCGGTATGATCAATATGCATTAAATCACAGGCATCTCAATGACTTAGGAACTTTAGGCATCTTCATTCATTTTATTGCAGCCATGCATAAAAATATGCTGCGCTGGTCAATAATAGTGTTCTTGGTACTGTGCCCTTTACCTCCAAGTCCAGAATTTTACACTCTTCAGCAGAACTACCCACCCTGCAGCAAAAGCAGCTATGTGGCATAAAATGCTCAAAAACAAGCCACTAAAAAGTGATGCAATACATTTACTTGATTCAAATATATCATATATTACATCAACACAATGACTGCCAAAAGTAAGTAAACTGAAAGGCAAACTTTTATTCATATGAAAATATGGTACTAGAGATTTATTATTGTTGTCAGAACAAGGCCTTGCATCTCCAAAATGGTAACTTGCAGAAGGATAAAACATTTATAACATATAACTGAAATTAATAGAAATTGTGTTACTGGTCCAATCCAGTAAAATTATACTTTTACAAGCCAAATAGTAAGAATATATACTTTTAAAAGCCAAAAAGGACACTTTCTCCTATTAGTTCCCTAAACAACCCTTAGCGCATATCTTTTTAAGGACAATTTTAATGTGAACATGAAGAACATTTCGTTTAAAGTTTAAAGAACCTTCAGATAATATAAAGGTTTCTATATCCAGAACGGTATGTCCATGCTAAGAACCCTTTAGGAACCATTACTTACTGAAGAACATTAAATGGTCAATGGACACAGATTAAGCCTTGTCTCTGAATAAATTGTAATATGAATGGTGACGTACCACTGAAAACCCTTTATAGGCTGGGATTAAGCTTCATTTAGGTACAAGAAACTGGTCCAAGGTTATCTAACAGCTCTTGATCTAACGTGACTCCTGACAAAACCTTTTCTTCCATCATGATTGAAATTCTGTAGATCTGTAGATAGAAATGAACCATATTACATTTTTTTTTCCAACAAAGCTATCATCTGTGGACATAAACAAGGGACTGATAATTTACTCAAGGGCATTGTTGTCTTCCAAACACACCAGTGTTACCTTACGTTACATCGTGCCAGATGGTAATGTCACAGGGACTCAAATATACCCACACAGTGTAAGTGCTAGTGAATGTACACGGTACCCCCTTTACTGTGGTCAGTTCTGAAAGAATGTGTGCAAGTGTGTGCGTGTGCATGTGTGTGTGTGTGTGTGTGTGTGTGTGTGTGTGTGTGTGTGTGTGTGTGTGTGCGAGTGCACACAAAGATTGCACTCGTCCGCCAAAACAAAGGCGGTCATACTACACTCATGTCTAAAAACACACCTGCTCTATTTGAAGAGGCCACAGACTCTCACCTTATTTCTTCTCTCAGACATGCTGAGAGGAAAGGAGAAGAAAAGAGAGGAAATCTAGAGGAAATCTTATACGATACACCACACACACACACACACACACACACACACCACACACACACACACACACACACACACACACAGGGTGAAACACAGTGCCTGACTCTAGCATTCCCACACATGGCCCTCCTCTCTCTCTCTCTCTCTCTCTCTCTCTCTCTTTCACATGTGCAGAGAACAGCAGAGAAGGAGAAGAAAGACTCCAGACCAAAGTGGTTCATCTTTATTTTGCAGCTAGTCTGAAAACTAGCCCTATACACCAGTTCCACCACTTCATTACTTACACCCTACTGTCCACTTTACTAGACACTTATCACCAGTGTTCAGTTTCTGATGATGAGACACTACTGGCTGAATATTTTTGATAGGTGGACTGTTTTCAGCCCAGCAGTAACACTGAGGTTTACCAAAAACTGCAGCAGCACTGCTGTGTGTATTCCAGTCTGTATAGCTCACACGCAACACACGCACACACACACACACACACACACAAACATACACACACACACACACACACACACACAAACACACACACAGTGAAAGGCTGAGCGCCTAATGCCAGCATCACCACACTTGGCCTCTCTCCTCCCTCTCTCCCTCTCTCTCTCTCTCTCACACACACACACACACATACACACACAAACACACCAGGTGAAAGGCTGAGCACCTAATTCCAGCATTACCACACTTGACCCTCCTGTCTGTCTCTCTCTCTCTCTCTCTCTCTCAGAGAATGACTGACCTATATATATTTTTTTCCTGTGTGGCAACAAAATATATCCAAATACTGGAACCTGGGACTATTAACCAAACCAAATAATCCATGCACAATTAGTTAAATGAATTTTCAGAGAAAATTTTCAGAGAAAAACAAATAAAATGTAAAACAAATTGTTACCGTATCTCTTGTCCACTTATTAAAAAAATAACACAATGGAAGCCACAATAGGCTGCTAGAACCCTAAAGATCATTTCCATATTTCACAAACACATGCACAGCAGACAGCACACCCCTACTCACACACAAACCACACCCAGGCTCTTACACCCATACAGTACAGGCTCTGTTTTACTCAGCCATTGAAGTACTGAGATACAAGTCATGTGATCATTGAAAATGGGTCAGCTTGGGACAGCACTTGTACAGAGGTCTCAGCTTTCAATTATTCAGAGTTGAAGCAACACCGGCGAGGCAGTGAGCATAATTCTAATGAGCAAGACCAGACAGAGCTTTCAGTCAGTTGTCTTAAACGTCTTAAAGCAAACTGAAGCAAAGAGGTACCCTGGCTCCCCCTGATTCACTATTATTCTCCACTCTGACTCATCCCGTACTCTTGCTTTGTCCCCCTCCAGCAAAGCAATGATCCTAGACTAAGATGCAACCAAGACCAATCAATCACAGCACTGGCAGCTCTCATAAACATAACCAGAGGTTTAGCACCGGAGAGAAGAAGAAAGAAGTTATCACTGGAAGAATAAATCAAATCAGCACGGTATAGTCTCATCAGACAGATAATATCAGACCTTTCACAATCTCCACCTGAATCTCTAAGCCTGGCTCTCACCAAGACGTGTTTATCGTTTCAAATACTCTTGCACAAGTCTGCCACTGCTCGTATCTGCAGTTGCCTTCTCCATTTAAAAACTTCAGCTGAGGAAGCAACTGCAGACTAGGAAAAACATACCGAGTCCGAACAGGAATGCCAAAGACAAAGCAGGGAAGCATGAAGAGGCATGTAGTTGCAAACTTAACACCAAGCACCAAGTCATACCTGTTGAAACTTTCAGCGGATTGAAGCCTCAGTCGGCCCTCCAAACGCTCTCGCACAGGTCACAACCTTGGCCTAATTGATTTCCTGTAGAAGCTGTACGTGCAGCCAGTCACCATCAATCATGCTGAGCTGTCTTATGGAGAATCAGTCTGGATTTCAAATTAGCAAGAGTTACAAGTTCTTCACCAACAAAGCAACGCCTCACCACCAGAAAACATCCATCAGGGGGCCATGCAAATATGAACAAAAACAGATGTTGTGCAAGTTTTTACAATCACTACCTCTTTCGAGTAAACTCATTACATCAAAACATCATAACTAGTGTTTTTGCAATAAAAATAGATGCAATAAATGCTTAGTCTAGGTGGTCTACAATAGAGTTGTAGCAATGCATTGAAAATTTGTGATATCGCAATGCAAAAACATGACAGTGTCCATCATAAACATATGACAATGCATCAGTCAAAATAAGCACTCTAGTAATTATATTCGCTGTGCTGCATTGCTTTTAGAGTTAAACCAATCAACAACCCAGACACACTGATCAAGCTCCCCTTGGATGGCAGCTCTAGTTTCATTAGTAAGTTGTGCCATTTTCATTTTAAATATCTGTAAGAATACTGAATTGTTTTCGGTTTTACTTGAATGTACTTGAATATATTGTAAGTGCATCAAACCATGAGCCCTGAATAATTGATAGAACCGAATCGTGACTGGACTGTATCTTTACACCATGAGTCTGCATGATTTGCCAGCTGTACTCTCTTGCTTATGACTCAGTGCTGAGTTCATTATGGTCAAAATAACTCCAGAAGTGACCCTACCTTCAGAAGTGACTCCATATATGGTCAACACCCGGCAGGACTTCAGCTTCAATGGGAATCGTTTGTGATTGGCCTACTTTATTCAATCAGTAATCATTAATATAATTTTGCTGAGCTAACACGTTAATGTCTACTTGCCTCTCTAGTTAAAATCAGCTATATAAAAAGATGTATTAAAGGTTGTTATTATTGATAAAAGACTGGGACTTTTCAGACTGCCTCACACTCTGAGGGGTGTCAATACGTGGGAGTAGCTTGTGGGGCTGCTCATTTATGGCCTGTGGATTCAGCTACTGTTACAAAAAGCAGCAGATGCTCCATAAAAATACCAAACAGCCTCGCAATCCACTTCCTCACTAACGGGCCAAATTCGAAAACTCAGCCCCAAGTAACAAGACTCCTATTGTTATGCTTGGATTTAAAATCACAATATGATCCATCTTGGTTGGCGGGAGAGAAAAATTCCACACATTCTATTTCGGTACGTCATCCTATTTATTCTTCAAGCATAAAGGTCGCCTACACTATACTGTCGACACATTTAATTACACAGACAAAACATCAGGGCAACGTTTAGACTATATAAGTGTGAATCATCTCACAACAACCCTATGGGCCATTTTCACTTTTGCCAAAAAACAGAGGGCAGGAATTACTGGCAGGGCAGAGGAGCATAGGGAGGTGGAGGAATGAGAAAGGAGCCCATTGTTCCATGCGGAGCGACTACAGAGTCAGTCTGACACAGGTATTCCGCAAATAAGGGCTGCATTGTGTTGGCCTGTGCAGAAAAAATCAGGCAAGAGCCAGACACCTGTTAGTGCTGACCAAGACCTTCAGCCTGAAAATGAACGACGCCTTCAACATGCTTGTTGAAAAAGATAAATTTGTACTCCAGTCATTAAGACTAGGCCTTCAGCAGGCGTGGTAATTGATTTAGGGACGGTAATCTTTAGTTTATTACTGCCATTTTGAGGCTGAAACCAGAGAAGGGGAGTATGTGATAATGTTTTTTTGCAAGGATTCTTACTGGCTCCCATTCTTAAGCCAGTCTCCATACCCTCATAAAACACTGTGCATATGTGTATAAGGCAGGGCCACAGACTTTTCTTCCCACACTCAGGGAAGCAGCAACTTCCTGCATGCTCACCACCTCTACAATAAAGAGAGCAACGGCTCTGTTTGTCCCTCCGTTTTACATCAAATCCAGACTGTGTAAGTACGAAAGAGAGGTGGTGGTCATAAAAGGTCCCAGTGGAGCCATCTGCAGCGCCCCCACCTCCTCAGCTTGCCTAACATTTCCATTTCAAGCCCTTTACACTTTTCCCCTTCCAGACCAATGGAGAAACAGTTGCATTCATCCATTGTCCAGCCTTGCAGTGTCTATATCTTTTTTTTCCCAACAGCAGGTGTCCTGTGTGATCTAATTAAGACCAGAAAGATGAAGTCATCCCTTTTTGTAGAGTGACAGTATAGAATCTACTCTAGAGTGTGAAGATCTGAGCTCCAGTAAGGAAGCAGCAAAACCAAGTTAAAAAGACATGAGAGAAAAGGGTGGAGTGGGGTTATAGAAACTGGGGAGAAGGGAAGAAGACCTCTGTAGGTGATCTATCAGTGTGATCTTTTCAGAAAATATCCCTGCTGGCACTGTTAGTATCACTAAAATATTTTAATATTTGAGATGTACTGATCATCAATTATTATGGCCGACCCTGGTTCTCTTTTCGTTACAGGCCAATTTTGGGGTCAGTTTTTTATTAGCCTTTTTTTTTTAACCCAAATATCACACCGCATAAATAAACCAGAGAAAAGGATTATGTGATAATGTTTTTTTTGCAAGGATTCTTACTGGTCCTGATTGCTGGATAGAGTCTATTTAAATAACACAAATCAAACAAAGAGCTACATTCAACTGTGAGTTGTGCATAATTATGCTACAGGTGTAGCACCAGCAATCAGTTACTGTTGAAGTGTACTCACCTGCCTCATGTAATTTAACACAGATCTGCTAAAATCAAAACACCAAATTAGCTGACTGCAACTGTGCGTTTTGTGCGTGCTTCCAATCATGCACCCCTGCTTAATCTATTAGGTAGGTTCCAAATTGAAGGTCAGCTGCTTCTAAGAAAAGTTGTCACATAATTAAAAAAAAAACAGATAAGATATACATGAATCATCTTTGAGTTTTATTTCCTATATTTAACAAAAAGACTAAGCAAGCTAAAGAAAGCTGACAATGTTTCACCCATAGGCTTGACTGACCTGATGAAGCCTATGAGTTTACCCAATTACCTTTCCTTTTGTTCAACAAAGGAAATAAACTTGAGTGATCTGAGTGCCGGTCTCCTCTCATTTTTGATTCCTGCATAACAGTTTCCAATTTATTTCAGAGTCCTTTAACAACTACTAATTACAGTCCTGTTAGTGGGGACGTTAACTTTATAGAGGATACTTGCAGCCTGCTGGGACGTATTTTTTACGAGGAGCTCATACAAGACAGGACCACACATTAAGTTGTGTTTTTCGTGGGCTGCTGAAGAGTCTGTGGCCTGGTGGACAGCCGAGGAGAACCGTCACTGCTGATAAAAGCCACTGTCGATCATGCCATTGTTCCACGAGCAGCTTGTGAGGCCATGAGAACGTTTTCTTATGCCCAAAGGCGAAGTCTCATTTAAGGGTGTTTTTTTAAAGAGGGTTTTATTCAATCTGGTATTGCAGTGGAGCATCATTTGACAGCCGCCTTATCAACCCCCCACTCAGAATGACCTGGGAGTATTCAGGTTAATGATGAAGAAGCTTCTGAGAGAAAGTCCTGCTACCATGAATGTGAATTAGTCTCCATGAGGTGTTTTCATCAAAATTACTTTATTTCAGTACGGTCTAACATTTGCCCTTTAATGCATGAGTGTTTCGTCAGGCTCATTAGCATTAGCACAAGCTGCCAAAATAATGTTAAATTGTTTTCATGACAAAAAGTAACAAAATATGTTGTTTTTTGTTTTGATATTTGTCATTTGTTTAAAAAAAATGGACGAGGTAGAAATGAGGTAATGAGGTCAATGGGTGCTGTGAACTGGTGAATACATTTAAGGATTAAAAGACTATTTGAGTCTCGAAACGAAAACTTTGAAAGCCGTAGGATCCAGATGTCAATGAATCAAAAGGCCGAAATGATGCAGTGAGAATCATTAAGGGCGTATTCTCTTTCAGCACCAGGGTTGGTACACTTGCTGTGTCTGAAACAAGAAGGTCACCAGGCTAGGGTTACAGAGTGGAAGCTGCAAGTGTGTCAAGTATTGCTGGTTAAGACTACGTGTCACTGAGTGCTTCTCTCATCAGCCCCCGCAGTCTGCGCTAATTACCGCAGAACACGCAGCCAAGCCCTGCAGACTGGGGCCAAACACTCGGAAATACCAGCAACTGTGAAATGCCAGCCAGAGCTCATCTCCCTCCACAGCCCCAGACTTCATAAGCCCTCCCTTAAAACTTCAATTACTCCTAATATCAAATATCATTAGCATAATGTTGCCTTGTCTTATGGTAATGAGGCTTTACAATGACAATGAGGCTGCCTAAATGGGTGTCTGAGGGAAATGTTCTGTGCCCATAATTACACAGCAATAAGGGGAGAAAAATATCCCCCTGATTGCTGGATAGAAGGCTGTGGGTTAGTTTCTACAGCACGGAGAAGTCTGGGGAAAAAGAGAATTACCTTTCGTGTCTCTTTCTTTGAATAGGAAGGATTATCCTAGGGTTCAGGTTTAATATTCTCAAAAGGCAAGAGCGGTGAAGGAAAGTGGAATTAGGGAGTAGTAATTGGCGGTGAACATTTCCACAGCATTACAGAGATACAGTTAAGGCTGATTAGAACCTTTGGCGCAGTAATAAATATGATAGAAGGGAGGAAAGTGAGTTTTTCCACACCACACCACCCAGGTTGTCCACCCATCTTCTCCTGTGTGAAAAACATGCTCTCCACGGGTCTCTAGAACACCCAGAGTAAATGAGCAAGTTCTTAAAAAAAGCAAAGGAAACAAAAGACGAGTCTGGGAAAAAATCTCTGTGACACTACGCATCTTCTCATCTCTTATCAAGCCCGGAGGCCAAGCTTTTTGAAGACAAAGCTGAATCCAGCTGCAGACAGCAGGAAAGACCCTAGAGATATGGAGGCTCCTCTGGAACTGATCCCAGGCCAGTCAGAGCAGAGCTTTCACAGCCTCTTCCCCCTCTACCGCATTAGCCTGGTGCTTCTCCCTCGAGATAAAGCAAATAAAATGCAGCTTATGTACAGAAAGAGGTATTTGTCAGGGTTCCGGCAAGCTTTTCATGACTCTCAGCTACTTAACTGGCATTTGAAAACTCCGCGGTGGATAAACGTCGGCCGCAGCTCATGACGGCAGTGCTTGGCCTACAGCAGCAAAGGTGAATTTATTACTAACCAACCGCCTGATTTACGCCTGAATATAAAATTTTGTCGCATTCCCTCTGGCATAAAACCTCCCTGATATGTGAAGTACAGTAGACAGCAAAGCTCGGGTAAAAATGAAAAACAGCTGTCATTTTACCATGCAGCATAATGTGCTAAATGAATCCTCATGCCGCAAAAACCAACAATGTGACAGGTGCTCCAGATGGCTCTTCAAATGCTGCAAATACAAAACCTCCCACAGTAGAGGAGGCATACTTTATCAATTCAGACCATATGTGGAAGGAGTCTGCTTCACATTACCTCAGCTAGCCACCAGCCTGCAGACTCTGGACCTTTTCCAGCTCGGCTTGGATCTGAGGGATGTCCCCTTGAGGCCATGATTGACACCAGATGGAGACCTGGCGCACTCCCCATTTCTAGTGCTACCCACAAGGGGCAAGACAGGGTCTCTATAAGCCTGCGGCAGGAAAAGACTTGCAAAAAGCCGTCGGCGCCCTGAGGAACCAGTAGGAAGCTGTGGTATGGAGCAAGCTATCAAAAAGAGGATTCAGCATGCCAGAGGATAACACTACACTGCTATCGTCGAGGGATACCAGGCTAAAAGCTTAGGTTAGCTTTAAAAAAAAGTGCTGGATTCTCAGAATAGATGTGCCAACTACAGTAGTGTAACTATTAGCAGTGTAGGAGGGGAGACTGTACTGCAATCTGTAGAGCTTGGGTTTCCATTATATCACTAATTATGAAAGTTTACAATCGTATCTCGTTGGTCGTACTATAATAATATTTCAACCATTAGCCTGGATTAACCTACACTAGACCATCAATCTCGTTGAGAGATCACAATAGCAAGTAAACGAGCAAACTACACTGTCCCTTTTTTATTCATTAAATGTCATTTTTTAACATCATGCCATCTTGGTGGTTCAGAGTGGAGGCTATGTGTGGGAACAAATCCAAGCAGTGGAGTGCAGAGCATGTATTTCATTATGCGTACAGCTGTAGGTTTGGGTGGACATGGGAAGTGGAAGGGGGTAGTGACTAATGGAGGAACAGTAGTTGTTATTAGTCTCAATCAGAGTGGTTTACCGCCAAAGGCCAGTGGTCCATATTGCAGTAATTCAGCCAGCCATTTCTGCTGTACATTTGACATTTGGGTTTAACACCCTGCTGAGAGGGGCTTGTAGATAAGTCTCTCTAAGGCCCACGTAAGTGTGATGACTAACAGGGCTATGGGCTAAATTCTTCAACTGACCCTTAGTCATCGGGGCAGCTGCAGTCAGTGTTGTCATATGGCCTTTCTCACTGTGATAAACAAGGTGATTTCAGTCAAGGGAGATAAAGGATAGACTGTGTGTCTGGGGACAAGTTTGGGAATAGGGATGTCACGATTAACCGATTTCACGATTAACCGCGATTTAAAACGGCTCGGTTAATTAATCGTAAAGGCTCCTCAACACCGTGTTTCTGTTGGCGCTCTTAAAAACGTCGATTATAACAGTGCTATCAACAGATTGGCGGGACTCACCCGGAATGAAAACGTTTCACCAGCGGTGCACTTGTGCTAGAAACACACAGACAGTTCAGAAAGAGTGTTCAGCTCA
>JBBPCZ010000142.1:26432692-26463305 GCA_037974445.1 Brycinus macrolepidotus | reverse complement strand
TAGCAACAGGATAAAATTAAATGTTAGACGCTGCTCACTGGTGAGTTGTGCTATTTTTAGAACAGGCCCGCGGGCTACTCATGTGGTCCTTGGGGGCACCATGTTGGTGACCCCTGCTATACGGCATGAGTTCATGCAATATAGTGTGAGTTCATCATCATTACTGAGTTCAGTTGTTTCAGCCACACCCATTTCTAACAGGTATATAAAATCAAGCACACAGCCATGCAAACACTCAAGACAAACACTGGCAGCAGAAGAGCTCAGGGACTAAAAGTGACACTGTCATAGGATGCCACATTTCTGCTCTGTTGGATCTGACCAGTCAACAGAAAGTGCTGTGAAATGGAAGCATCTAGGAGCATCTAGGAGCTTAACTACTTAACTACAAAGTGGTAGACCACACACACAAACTATGTAATATTTCTGTAAACAAGATGTATACGTCTTAAAAGTTACAAGAACTCCCAGATAATGTACAGATTCTATATTAAGCAAATGTTTTTCCTACAAATGTACATCCAACAATCGTTTAGGAATTTTCATGACTCCATGCCTAGTAAGTTATGATGACTGATATGATAGTATCCCAATATTATATTGTTATGAGACATCACCATGATCATATAACACCACAAGCTCTGAGCCTGCTTTTTTGTCATGCTCTGTGCCCTTTGTCTCTCTCTTTCTTTCTCTCTCTCTCTCTCTCTCTCTCTCTCCCTCTTTCTCTCTCTCTGTTTGTCTCTCTCACACACATTCTGTAACCACATTCTCTAATGACAGGAGTTTTTCTTTTGAAGAACAGAAGTTTGCTTTTGTATAGGGCCTATCCATTGGAACAGGTATGAGGGTGAGAGATAGAAAGAAGTGTGTGTGTGAGTGGTGGGGTGTTAGGGGGAGGTAGATGTGGGGGAGGGAATCCCTGCTACACACCCTAAACCACAGTGAGGCATTCCGCCACTACTTCTCTTTCAGAGTTCAGAGCTCAGACGTTTCTCCTTTAAATCATCCCTCTTTTGTCTTCCTTCCATTTTTCTCTCAATATTTCCTCAAAACACCTGTGTCCACACCATAACATTCTGCAAAGCCTTTCGTGATGCAGGTACCAATTAATGTAGACGCCCCCACCCTCAGCACCACCGCAACTCCATTTAGCTATCTCTGTTTGAACCTAGAACAAAAAGGTTCCAGACATGCTAGTTAGGCAGGGACTTAAAACCCGTGTCAGTAAAAGCCAAAATAACACAATCCTTTGTTTCAAACCGTTCACATTCTTAAAAATCAAAGTGTCAAAAAGGGTTCTTTGGAATGATGCTACAGAGAAACAAGAATAATGCTTGGAACCTTCAGTTAAAGAGCTATTTTTGTTAACGCCATGTGCGAATGTGCAAATATGAAACGTTTTTGAAAATTTAAAGAACCTCCACTTAATTTAAAGATTCTACATCAAGGTACTAAGTTCTAGAACAAAATGCCCAAGCTAGAAAACATTTCAGAACCAGGAATCTGGAGTCTGGCTGCTTGAATACCTCATCAGAGTCAGACTGGACAAAACCCATCATCTTTCCCAAAGATCCTTTTTGGTTAGTGTGGGGAAGGCACCTTTCCTGAGCCTACACTCTGTAACCAGGCCCTTCAGACTCCCCACAGAGGGTCCTCCATTCAGCAGGATTAACCCCTGCTGTAGTTTTTCTCTCTACTTTCTTTTTCCTGTGACTGGAGTTGGGTTGTTCACAGGAATGTCCAATGAAGTCCACCAAGGCCAGTACGAGAACAGGAGATCATATAAAATTTATCCACAGTAAACATCTTAGCAAACACTTGCTAACTGGTAAACACTTTAGAGATGCTTTAAAGGCATAGACCTAAGAATGAATAAGTGATCAATTAATACATTAAAGTAACATTTAAACTTCACTTTGTATAGCTTTTAGATGACGGTCTTTTGGTAAAGGCTTGTTGCTGGCTAGGCTTAACTTTGTCACTAAGAGAACTCGTCACTGTCACTGGGAATGACTCACTGAGGAGCTGTTTCATTCTTTAGGAATGTGTTTTACTCTGCCTCGTTTGGAGATGCTCAGCTCTGGGTTTGGCAGTCTCTGGTCACTTTTGGCTTATAGATTTGATGCATTTGAGTCAGATCAGGTTTGGACAGAATTTTGTCAGGCTATTTTTGGAATAGGATCAATATTTCAGGCTTAAATAACACTCTATCCCGACACAGAAAACATGAATGGAAAAGAATGCCAGAAATATCCGAAAGCCAGCAGAGCGCCTGAATACCCTACTAAATGGATTCTTTCTATGTCCTTGCTAACTGGTGCTTTAGCACATTAGAACTGGGCTGTTTAGAATAACAACAGCCTTGACGACCATCTGCCCTGCAGTAAAAAAAAAAAAAAAAAAAAAAAAGTGAGGAAGAGGTTCTATTATGTCCAGGTCCTGACAAGACATTAAAGGGTGTTCATTTCAAAGGAGCTTCCCCCCTTTCTGGTAGAACGAAGACAATACCTGGGTGGAGCTGCAAGGTCGAAAGGTGAACTCAGAGGTCAGACTGAGTGGTAATGGAGCAGAGCAAAGTCCTGCAAACACCACCACACCTAGAGAGGACTATGATTTGTTCAAGGTGGGGCCTGACTGTGGAACAACGCTGCTATAGCTTACTGCCAAGTGGCATGTATAGGAGAATGAATGGGAAAGGACACGTCAACTACAAAGCAACGAAATCAAACGCCCATCAATTCATCAATAAACTTGTACATCCATCTATTGGTATTGAAGGGTAACATGCTCAGTATTTGATCCTTCTCATCTGACTACATTAAACGGTCATCTGTCCGCCTCTAAACTTGGAAAAAAAACCCAGCTTAACCTCATACTTTCTCCCCACGTTTCTCTAAGCCCAATTTACCCTCGTCAGCTGCAGACATTTCATTACTTAAGTGCCAATTTCTTGGAAAGAAAAGGTGCTGCTTAGCGCCACATCTGCATCTGCATATTAATGCAAACCCTTGGTTTTCAGTCCAGGCACGTTTTAAGGAACATTACATAAAGGGATCTTGCTTATGTCTCCATTTGAGACCGTACAGATATCTATGGAAAACCTGTATTCCAGGGAACAATCAATTTACTTTTATGTCCACTTAGAAGAATGATATTGTTCTCTTTCTCTGGGGTTTTGCCAGGCTTCTGGAAGCGCCATTTTGCAGTAGCAGCGATCTTTTTGTCCTGCAGATGTCAGAGTAATCAGATTACTGCAAACTGATAAGGGCACTCATCTCAGAGTCACTGTCATGGCAGCCTCTGAGGAGCCTCTCTGAAAGAAAGCTTTTAACAGCGGAGGATCGAACAGTAAAAGGCTGAGGAGTTTTTTTGGCCCATCTGTCAAGCTTTGACACAGCATAGACGAGAGTTCTCTCAATAGTCTCTTCCTAAAGCTCACATGTCAGGAGGAAGGGACTGATGTCTTTCTTTTGAGTAGTTAACCAGAGTTTAGAAGAGGTGAGGTAAAAAAACATCAGGTGCTTTGATGATGCGCAGATAAATACATGAAGAGGTTTCAAAGGCATTTCTTTCTCTATCGCACTCTTTCTCTTTCTTGTCTCACCTCCATTCTTTTGCCTCTCGCACTGTCTTTCCAAAACCACAATCACTGTCCATATCAAGCAATAATAATGTAATTTAAAAGCCCAAAATAAAAGTCACTCATATCCAGCCCACTCATAAATTGTTGTGTCCATAAATCCTAGCGCAACTGCATCTTCCAGCCAAGTAAAGTTCACCTCTGTCCACCTCAAAGGGAGGAAAGAAGCAGGCTTCTTCAATGCTGATTACATATAATATGAAAAATAGAGCCCCTAGACCTAGCTTTGAGCACTTATTGCATGAGCTGGAAGTTAATAGTTACTGAAAAACTGCCTGGCCTTCACAATACTGCAGCTAATACACACAGCATGCCCAAGCATTCAAAATGGTACTGACAGTATAGCTATACTTTTCATGAAGTGTAAGATCACATAGGCTAGCACACAACAAAAACTCTATTATTTGTTTATTGCATATTTATTTTGCACATGCTAAAATTTGGCATGTCGCTTGCAGGCAAGAGACAAAAATTTGACTCAAAGCATAAAATTGCACATTATACTTTCTGTTGCTCTGTTGTATATGCTGTACATTGACAAAACATTGGAACATATGGCAAGCAGGGCAGTCAGAATATCAGAATTTTGATACTGATATCAAGTGTAGCATCACAATGCCTGATACCAAACAAAACTACGGGAAAAAACTTTTAAAATACCCATCTCTGTCTGAACATTAAATCTTCTTTGGATTGAACCCAAAAAATTGTTCAACTTAATTGGCATGTCTTCTTATTCAACATCTAGCAATACAAAACACTCAAATGCAGGCAAAACAAACATCCAATTGTTTGCCAAATTGCTGTATTGAAAAAGAATTGAACTTTTGATACTTTGTGCAACTCTAATTGCAATCCCATTGGCTGCATTCCCAGGATGTACTGTGGGAAGACAGATCAGGGTACAGATTTGCTAAATTGTTAAGTCTTGGTGATTTGCTGTAAATTTGGCTGTACAGTCCTTTGGAAAAATAGTGAGGACCACTGAGCAAGAGGCATTGCCCCCCTCCCACCTCCACCTTGCTCAGCAGTTAAGGGGGGAAGGGTGAGTGTCACTTGGAATCTTTTGTCCCCAGCTCCCCTGGGGGAGCCAAGAGAAAACACAGCTGGAGGTGAACCAAGCGGAGACAAAAAGTTGATATTTACCAAGAGGTGGCTTTAATGGTGTAACTTGCTCAGATGTAAGAAAGAAGGACACAGAAAAGAGCAAACGGCAGGTGCAAGGCCTACACTAAACACCAGTGTGAGCTTCTGAGCACATTCCATGTTGGATCTCATTGTATTGTACTGATCAATGTAGTCAGTACAAGGTATTTAATTCTGCATGTCCTTAGTTGACTAGCTCAACAGCTTTTTTTGCATCATTAGAAAAATGATGTCTAAACCTAATCCTAATCTCCAGCGGCTTATCAGGATTACATTCCTGAGAGTGGCAGTAAAAGCCAATGAAAATATGAACCCCGCTGGTCAAACATTCCCTCCAAGAATGACTAAAGTCCTTGAGTTCTCCATCAGCTCGGCAAACAGAAATTATATTTGAGCCAAATTTGCACATGCTTCTCAACGAAACCTGTCAGACCACTGCACCATGTCAGCTCCCTCAGACAGGCTCAACCTCGAGGAATCTCTCAAATGAGGGTTAAACAAACACAAACAGAAGGACATTTGCGAGGCATCCTAATGGCATTCCCAGATGAAGCCGGACCCGGCACAGGACAAAGCCAGCGGAAAGCCTGGCTAAAGGAGAGAGGCACCAGGCTAAGTGCTCCACTGCTGTGTATTCTACTCTGCCCGTGTTCACACACCAAACGTTGAGCAACAGTGCGGCTTTCACATCAAAGGCCTGGCTGTTTTTGCATGCAGGCATTTACAGCCCCTCTCCGTACACAGGGCTAAGCCAGTCTTTATTAGCCGAGAGTGCTCTCTCAATGGGGAAAGAGGCAGGTAGACGTGACTGAAAACCATAGAACGAGGGCCACCTTATCTGGCACTGCTGCAATTCAGTTATGTTTTAAGATGAAAGAATTTCATTATTTCTGAGGCTTCTGCCTGATACGTGGTATCTTGAAAGCCAGTAAATCTGAAATAACCAACAGAAAGCACCACAATTTACGGGAAAGGAGATTTACATTGAAACAGTTTGCAGAGAAATCTGAAAAGCAAGAAAAATCAAACAATGTCTCTTCAAGTATGACAGCGCTTTTGACAAGATTCATTAGGTTTCTTTAACCCTTAGCATCTCACTGACGATACATTCAGCGACTCCAGCTCTGTCCCCTTGGGACACATGTTGGGTTTAGTAAACTAGAGTTTTCTAGCTCTGAAAACCCCCTTTTTTTAAAAAGAGAACAGCATATTTAAATACACAAATAGCCACTTTCTTGGCTTGAGATAAAAAGGTTAAACAGGTCAGCTGTATTTTATCTATAGGCACCACAGTCACTGTCAAATATTCCAGGCATGCAAAGTAACAAGAAAAATGGGCAATGTGACTTTTGGGCTACGATCTAGAGTGGAATAGCTTCACCCCATTAAAGAGGAAATCTCCGTGAATAATCAGCAGACATGTGGCCTCATCTTTCTGACCCAGAGAACTCTGGAAGGAAAAAGGGGCTCTCTGGGCCCCATTATCTTTCCCAAATTAATCCACAGTCCCTCCCGGAAGAGCCGCGTTCCAGCTCCAGAGCCCTGGAGCCGCGTCCGGCTGACCCCATTACGGATCAGAGTCAACTGGGCAAGTCCCACTGACAACCCGTTTCTAGGAACGTCATGCCTGGCAGCACGTAACAGGGTGGAATAGAACAGTGTGTGTGGGTATGTGTGTGTGTGTGTGTGTGTGTGTGTGTGTGTGAGAGAGAGAGAGAGAGAGTGAGTGAAAGGGTGTTAGTATGCCTGTCTTTGCTGCTTTTAAGTTTTAAATGTGTTATACTTTAGTGGCTCTACATCCATTCTGAAAAGCTCAGCAGAAAGCAAGCCTTGTTTGTCCTGCCCACTCTCTGCTCCTGGCTGGGCAGCACAGGGTGTTGGGGCAGCAGGACAGAGAACAGGAAAGGATTGTGCTGCTGCTGTGCTCCCTCTCCCACAGCCCAGCAAAACTCGCTTTTACGCTTTGATGAACGGGCCACAACAATACGTCGATTCTTCTGAGGCACCACGGTTCTCTCTCCTTAATCCTGTCACACAACCCTCCTCCTTTAGTGAAATTGGGGCTCCAGTGCCGGGGGGCCAGTGCTAATCTCCGCCTGCCCCTAGCCTGCCACCGCCAGCTCCCAGCACTGTCACTCCCTCATCCAGCGGGACCCGGAACAGCCCAGCAAAGTCGCCATCCTGCTGACAACTCATAGAGTCAAGTAAGATTAGAGTCGCAGTTGACTTTCAAGAGGCTTTGTGAAAAAGTACGGGGTGTAGGCGTTAACCCTTAAAAGTCAAGAGCTCTTTTCTCCGCCACATTATACATGTAATTCATTCACAGTTACACATTTAGACTATTAAGACTATGAGTTACAGTTACATTGGATTTATAACCTGTTTTATGAGGTTCGAATCTGCATCACATAAACGATGCAAAACAAGACAGTATTCACAACAATTTTCATCAAATTCAATTAATTATCTCTTCATCTACTAATGAAGACAAAAGTACAAAACACAGAGGTGCACACCTCAGAAACTACCGTTCTCAACCACTAGCCAGTAAAACTGCTTCAAATGCTATGAGTACAGATATGTGAAAAATGTGTGAAGCGTAACTGGCTACTGTCACAACAAACCTGCATCACCATAAGAAGGTTTCTAAGAAATTAAATAGATATTAATTAAATATGAATATGAAATACTGTATTAAATACTATTATTAATGTATATATAAATGTATGTGTAGTTGTAGCTTTTATAGATAAAGGGTTTTGCTTAAAAATGCTGATTCATCACACTCCAAACAACAAAATAACATAAAAATCCCAGGTGAAACCCAGTGGAAGAATCGGTTTCAATTCCAGCATTTTACACAGCACAGATTCCCAGATGATTACGTGACTCTTAGTATCATCCCACCACATCTCTGAGCTCAGCCGTATTAAACAAAGAGGAAACTAAACTCCCTCTGAATATCAACTGAATCCAAAGTGCAGTATAAAGCTGTCCTTTTGAAGGGAACCTTGTTTTCAAACAGACCAGCCCAAGTGACCGATGAGGAATATCTGATTTGCAAGGCAGATCTGATTTCTTCTTTTTTTCTGTCATGGGTCGACAGGCGGGTTAAAGCAAGCAAATCCAAACCACAACACCTGTGAGTGACTGCGAGTAATTCGGCGAGTGTACACTAACTGCATTCGCTCGAGAGAAGCTGTGCAGTGTGCTGCTGCATGATGGTGGCATTTAGTCAGGGGGCATGTAAGACAGCCCATTTAGAGAGATCATTTTTCATTTGAATAACACCCTGCATGGGAACAGATGGAGTGGGCCACGGCAAGCCTGGCCTGAATGAATGGAGGGATGAACAGACGAAGGGAGAGAGTGAGGAGGAGTTGATTATGTGTGGGCATTGAGAGCAGCCTGGTCCTCCAGAGCAGATATGAAGTCCGGGCCCCTACTCAGAGCACTCTACTGTAGAGAAGAGGTTGCAGCTCGAGACCTGAGTCAATTATTCTTTTCTCTAGCGGGGCATCAATGCTCTGGCAGAGATCACAGCTAAAAAGAGTGAAGACATGGAGGACAGGCAGAGATAGAGAGACAGGAAGGAGGGAGGGGGAGCTGGGTAAGTGAAAGGAGAGATCACTTGAACTTGCTCTATTGTCTCCATGTAAATACACCCTGATCAAGATTCCAGCAGCATTCTGCCATCTATTTCAATCTGTGCAGACATGGCCAAGTGAGGAGAGAACACAGGAGGGAGGAGGATGGAGTCGGGGGTTTGACAGGGGAGAAGTGGGCTTTGGAGGGAAGCTGCATACATATACCCACAGGCAAATGCTCCAGGCACTTTAAAAGATGCCCCCGGACAAAAAAAGAGCATCTAATTAACCCATTTAGCTCTCAAGGCTATCGAAAATCATGCACCTACTGGGGTTACCAGACATCTTAGTGCAGAATTAAACAGGTTAATTTAAAAAGGTGTCATAGATTACATTCGTGTTTATCTTTATACTCGGTAGTACCTGCTGAACGCTGGCTATTAGCACATATTTAAATCTTAAAAGTTGTCGTTATCATCAACGACAACAAAAGCATGGTGTAATTTGACTTTGCACATTGAAACAAGCGGTCTTCAGTTGATACATGCTCCCATTTACATACACACAAATCTATGGCTGAAACATGAACGGTAAACAAGTAATTGTGTGACAAAATATGGAATTATTTAGGTGAAAAGTACCCTGATGCAACAATGTGAACACCTGCTGACACTGTGCAGCTGCACTCTGAAGAATATTGCCCCAGTCTAGGCATGGAGGCTGTGTTTTCTGAAAAATGTCCCTCCTGCCCTGCTGTCCAGTCCCTCACACCCCTCCCCCATGAGGTCAACCTGTGGTCCTTCAGCCTGGCTGTCTGTCTCACATTGTGACCACGCACCCAGCTCATTCTCCCTCCCTCTTTGAGAACAAAAAGCCAGAGAGAGGGAAAGAGGTGCAAAGGAAATGGGAGGAAAGAGCTGGCGTACAGATGGCTTGTGAAAAAGCAGGCTGAGAGAGTGCTGCTGAACATGAACATTAATGAGGAGAAACAATAAGAAAAACCAAAGGCAGATGATGTATGACATTGGGATTACAGATCAAAGCAAACTGAAATTTCATTCCATATTGAATCATCTGTCCTCTGTACGTATTCCTTCTAAAAAAGACAAGAGCTCATTTCCATTTCCATTTAAGGAAAAGGAATTTATAGAATGGGAGCATGCGCTCACCTGCCCTGGACGTGACCCACACAGCCATGTCCGTTACTTCAGGCACACACACATACACCCACACACACACAAGCACGGACATCAATAACATCAGCGTGGAGCAACCTGTATCTACCTGACCCAGAGCTCACAGATATCAGGGGGAATTCCAAAGGCATTCCAACTGGATTTCCACTCGCCTCACACATCATAAACCCATACTTAATGGTTTTATTGTTAAGCTTTGCCTCGGCAGCGCTCAGAAACTTTTCACAACAGGCAACAGAAAAGCTGAGAAGCATACGTAAGGGGCAGAAATGCAATTGCTAGTTACACTACCCAACCGTTGTTCAATCTGGGAAAGCAAAGGAAGTCACCAACCTTTATCAAAATACACCATAAATGTGTATATTTGTTGAGTACTAGCAACGCAGACATAACAATACGAATTCCTAATCATCCAAATCAATGCACGTACATGCACTTTATCTCCTGTATCAGGACAGTAAAGAACAGGTCTTTGAGTCTTGGCGAAATCCCTAGAATTACCTAAAATAATGTACTTTTGGGAACCCTATCTTTTACAGTCCCTTAAGTGCAGTTTACAAACTCCAGTTAATTGATGATAAGTACCAAGATAATTAAGCTCAACTACATTGAAATATCTCAAAAGTACAACTCGATTCTTTAAGGTAAAATGGTGATAAATACAGGAGGGCTAATTTATATATTTATATAAAGGCCAATATCGTGATTACAATTAACACACAATATACTGTGCAGCCTTACTATCCCTCTATTGAATATCTCTGAGTGGAGTGTACAAGAGGGGTCTTGACAAGTGTTTGGACCAAAGTCTTTCTCTCTCAGCCTCCATCTCTGTCTTTTCTCTAAGAGTGCTCCAAATTCTCTAGCCTAAAGTGGTCCCATGAGTGCACCACTGGTTCAGATTTATGATTTTGCCTCTTAAAAGTATGTATCAGTGCAGATTCTGCAGGCCATCCAACAAAGTTCAGCATGAGATATTTCTCTTCCTCCAAAACGGCTGAGACAGCCATATTGCTGCGCATACTGACAGAAACATGCATGAACAAAGGCTTCAACTTTAGCTCTGAAAGATGCAGGACTGCAGTAAGTATAAGAGAACCTCTGACAGTGAGCCTTTGAAGGAGGACGGTCCCCCCTGGGCTACTGTCTTCTGGCTGGTTTGCTTCCATGTGGAAACGCTGGGGGCCTGCTTGCGGCGGCTATTCGATACGCTCACCAGTTTCCTCAAATTCTTTATTGAGGAGACAAAGCAGGAAAGATGATAGCCAGCACTGTTCCGTGCGGTCACCCTCTGCATCTGAAATAATAAACACATCTGCCAGAGCTCTGTGTGTGAGAGAGAGAGAGAGAGAGAGAGAGACAAAGAGAGGAAGAGTGAATGTGTGTGTGTTCCATAGCCAAGACTGTCGGCGTGTGGCCTATGTGTCTATAAAAACACTGCAAGATCGAGTCCTCTTTGACGTCCCTGTGGGGAGAAGAGGGGAAGAGATAAGGGAATATATCCCACCTGTAAAACCCACTTCCTTCCCAGCTGTCCCAGAGCCAAGTAAAGAAAGCCAAAGTACACTGGAGAAAAGGGTCAGGCAATGGGGCCTCCCTCTGCTCTCCCAATGACTTCATCCTAGCATGGATAATACAATCCTGAACTCAAAGCCGAAGCGCTGGCCCTGTTCCCTTATTCCTGCTCCGTCATTATTACCTCTTTGCCCCCTTTTCCTCTCGGTTCCTCTGTCCTCAGCAGGTCAGTGAATTCCCTACGACCTGACAGAGGCTCAGGAACTGCTGATGTGTTTAAAATAGAAAATCCTTCATTAATCTTTAATCTTTAGAACCCTAGAGTTATTATTGCCAAATTAACACTAAATGTGATTACTGCACCAATATGAGAATTGTGTCCGGTATTTTAAATGTACATATCAACTGTTACGGATACAGAAACATTCGTAAAATGTATAAATTAGGACTATCTTTGCACAAATGTTCTACTCCCTCAGAAAACAATAAATATATTGTCAAATATCATGGAATATTGGACAAATCTAAATGCTTCTGATGCCAATAATTTGTTTAAGCACTCATACCAATATTATTCTAATATAATTGTGCATCCCTGATATGTACTAGTGATATGCTGTCTAATAGCCATTGATTTACTTGATCACACCATTAACGTTTCAGCATTTTTTCTCTTCTACACAACCTTTCCCAACCTTTTCTTCACAAATGTGGCAGAATCTACATGTGAAAGAATTTCTCTGCTCATTTAAGTCAACTAAGGACCACTTATAACATTAAAAAAAACATATTGAATTTTTTCGTAACCACTGAATTTAACAGGGTGTTTTTGTTACTGTACCTTTAAGACTGATTTTGATATCTGTTCTGATCGTCTGTCCTGTATTGTGCCTCATTTAAAAAGCAGTCCAGGCTGAAACACTCCTTACAACCTCAACCCAAACAGGCAGAGTTAAAGAGTTGTAGGTTGAATAAGCGGACAAACATAAATGTACTGGTTTTTGTGGTGTTTCTGCAGCTTCATTTCCCTATAGCGACCATAAGGACTGACAAGTGAAGAGCACATTTTGCAGCAGTATTTATATACTACCCGAAAGTCTTTTAATTTAAAAAAAGTCAGGATAATTTGTTTTTCCATGAAATGGGCTCTTTAAATATAATGTAAGAAGAGGCATTTTGCTATGGAGGACCAATAAGGTCAGCAAGATCTCTACTTCCTACTCATGTCCTACAATCACTATTCTTGTTATATGTTGAGGGTCTAAGTCTCTTCGCATGGCTCACATAGTTCAGTAGTTTCTGCATGAACGCAAACCATGCTACAAATGAACAGCAGCCAGGAAGCGGCGAGCAAACAGCTCGGTTCAAAGGCCATCTTCGGCGCAAAGCCTGTTATACTTCTAGTCTACACCATTCCCACATGTTCCACTCCATAATAACAGGGTAGTAATGAGGGCCTTCCTCTCCACACACCGTTGTTCAACACACACTGACAGCTCGACACAGTAGGCAGTAATTCCCACTGTGCTCGTCTGTAGGTCTGTGTGGGTATGAAAACACAGAGAGAGAGAGTAGAGGAAGGGTCAGGGGAAGATTATCAGTCTAGCGTCATTTGTAAAAATAAATAAAAGGGGAAAAAAATCAAAAAGCCATCTGCCTCTGTGTGTGTGTGTGTGAGTGTGTGAGTGACAAGTCCTTGAGATGCCCTGAGCCAGATATCTATGTTTGCCTCTGAAAGCCAGCACTTCCTTGCCATTGTTAGTTAAAACAACAGGATTGCTGGGTGACTTCGAGCCAGACAAATCTCTTGGCTCAGTGAAGCTGCTGCACAACAGAGTAGAGCAGACAGGAGCGGAGCAAAGCAGCGGAGCAGACCTGCACATTCCTCTGAGAGACAGAGACCTGCTACTGAAGAATCTGCACTGCCATCATTTCCGTTTAACCCTGATCTCTAACATACTTTCACTGGACCACCCCCGCGCCTTCCAACTAACATTATAGCAGGGGTATAAAATGTTGATCTGAGAAATGCTAGAGTTATCAAACACCAACTCAAGATAACTTTCAATGACCCCTAAATGGACCCCTAAATTCATTAAGATCCGTGCAAAAAAGAAGTTATTTTTGCTATTTATTCTACTCTTCTCTGCTCTGCTGTCCTTGCATTTATCTGATATGTAAAGAACATGATCGAGCATGTCATTTCATATGTTTTAATTCTGTGTGTGTCACAAACTTCCCCTTTGAGCAAGAAAACACATTTCACACAAAAATATCACTGTACACAAAACAATGAAGGAAGCATTTCATATTATGACAGAAAACACTGTAATACAGCTGGTGGACATGCACACATCATCACCACTCTACCCCCCCAGAGTAGAAAAATCTCTGAATGTACTGCAGATGGTAGATTTGATAGGATTTTTAGATGATTTATTCTATAACTCTCTTATAAGCTGCCTTCCATAGGATAGGCTGCAGGTGGGTCCTCAGGTTGCTCTCTTATGAAGGATCTTCGTTTGTGTTACATAATGCAAAACAGAACACTCTGCCAAGGCCGCATGTCAGGTCCTCGGAAAAGAGTCGATAGAGCAAATACTGAATGATGTGAACGCCTGGAAGCTGGCAGGCAAAACATTTAAGTGAATGATGTAACATGACAGGGAAAACATAAATTTGTAGTTAAATGCTGTCCAGAAAGCTACACTCGAGAAACTCAAACTCATACACTAGATAAAGTCAAAAAATATTGTACTGTTTATTATATTGTAAATGGTACTGGACTCTTTATACAACATGGGGTAGCTTCTTTCATCTGTAGGCATTGCTATAAACTTTCTGGGATCAGGTGTACGTGCAAAGGATTGTGGCAACAGTTGATTCCAGTACTACTCCAACGACGTCCAGAGTGTAGCCTGAATTTCTTGGCTGAGTTTGAAGGATCCTTCTGATTGGAAAAGCCTTCGAGACATAGTGGTCTACAAAAACAGCATCTGGGCCACAATCTAGCTTTTGGAACGCAGCTATAGAATCTCTGCTCTGAAACTGTTATCAGTTACTCAGTACAGTAGGATGATCTTCAGTGACTGATTTTCATGGCATACTATAAGTTCTTAAGGATCTGTGTTAAATACAGCTTCATTTTGATGCTTGTCAATTTATCAAAACTTTAATCATTAATAATAATCAAAATAATCTGCCTTCCTTAACTATTTACAAATTACTTGTTTACTAAGGTGATTTTACATGTACTATGAAGTGAACATGTAAGTTTAACAGTTTTAAGAAAGAGGAAAAGAGAGTCTAGACCCGCCGACAGGGTCGGAGAAGGAGTTCAGTTCTGTACAGGCTGATAAAACTTATCAGTCCATCTAAGCAGGTATGGACACAACAGTTTTCTCTGGCTCTGGGTGGAACTGAATGGTCATGGGTGGAGTTTAGCTGAAGTGGGTCAGGTTGCTGCTGCGGAGGCCTCAGTGTTGCACCTGGTGGTTATTACACTGGTGGTTTTACAGCCTAGATTCCAGCGTAATTACAGGTATGCTGGGCCAAGCTCGGTGGCACAGAGGACTATGGGAACGGTAGGGGCAGATTGCCCTAGCCACACTGTAGCACACATACACACAATAAGAAACAATGTATCACAGGGTGACAGAGAGATACAACTGAGGGTAATGGCCCGACAGCAAGGTCATGGATCAGGAGATCAGGTGACCACAACATTTAAGTATCTTTTTTTTTTTCCCATACAGGTATACAGGTATTGGAGTGAATATACAGAACACAAATCAGTTTGTCTGATGATATAATGCCAGGACATATAGAGTTTTAGGGGTGTTTTAGGGGTGTAACGATGCATTGAAACGTTGTGATGTTGACAGTGCATTGTGAAAAATGGATACTCTGTTAATAACCATATCTGATGCAACTGCATTGCTTGAACAACCAGCACCAATCAACAGCCCTGTCCAGCACAGTGAAGTTATATCACCCCTTCAGCTTGAGTCTCATTGGCAGATTATGTAACAATGTGGATACAGTCATAATTTTTCTTCGTTTAGTTTAAAATATCATGCGAATACTGAATCGCGAACCCAGTATTCTGAATTTAATCAAATCGTGGACTGACTGTATCGTTACATTATTAGAAAATACTGATTTTATCAATACCACGCAGCACTAGCTGACAACCCTGGCTCTCCTTGTCAGAGCTATGTTAGAGCACCAATATTTAGTGAATAGTTTTACACTGACACCAACAGTTAACTCATATTAGAAAAATTATACATTTCTGAGAATGGAATGTCTTCATAGTCAGCCAAGCTGACAGTTGCTTTCCCAAGACCTTTGACGGCTCACTGACAGGAGCCCTCAGAGGGTAAACCAGGACACAATGCATCAGGGACTGGAGGAAGCAATCTAGACAAGAAAGAGGCACGAGAAGCTCACATCTCTCTGCAACCGTCTCCGGGAGCATAGGACCCCCTACCAGCCAACAACATCAACATCCTGCAGATATGAAAATCTGGAAAAGCTCATGTCCAGCAGATAGGACACGCTGACATACACTTAACACGAGTACAAAAGCTGAACGCAGAGCAGAGGATTCAACAAGTCTGCCCTCACAGATCGAGAACAGTACTGTGTCCATTAAAGCCTAATCCTCACTCCCTGAAGCCTCCCATCCTTATTTCAAACAATTCATTCATGTTCAGCTAGTGTTGACCTAAACCTTACGTAATACCTAAAGTATATTGGCTCTGGCTGTGCTGGATCATGCTAACATCCTACGGCTGCATTTGAAACAGCTGTTTTCAATGAAGCTTAGCACTTCATGGCCTGGAACTGACAGGAGGTATGGTTCTGAAAAGAGGTATAACATTTTTAGTCAAAATTGGAAGATTTATCAGAGCAGAGGATTTCAACCTTGAAGAGACGGAAGAACCATTTTGATTTCATGCATGCTCTCCTTTGTTAAATAAAATACTTCCAACGTCAACAATGAACAAAAGCAGCAGCAGTTTAGTTGAAAATTTTCACCAAGGGGGACAAAAGACTTTTTGTGGGAAACACTGCCAAGTTTTGTATGCACTGCTTGCCAGTGTTGAATATGATTGTGTCCATCTAGATTTGAGAGGGTAGTTGTAAATCTAGCAGAATTATAAAATGTATAATTGAGCCTAACTGTGGCTTTAAAATTGCAAAATTACAACAATTTGCTTTTCACTGTTACACCGCTAGTTCTGGGAGAGCATCGTACCTGGGCCATCCCATCACCTGCAAAAGACCACCACTGCAGCCTCAGTTTAAACATTTACCAACACCAGCTAAACTTCCAACAGACCACACACTGGTATTCTGTCTTTTTACGGTCTCGCTGGTGAAAATGAAATTTCTTGTGCTATTGTTCTTTTGCACAAGCCATCTTTTATGCCCTTGGAAGCCACGGACATCCCATCATACTAAAGAGGCCCCTACCTAACAGCCAACCACCCACCATGAAGAACTGGCTCACTCAGCAAGCAAATTGTGAAAGAGGACTGGTCGTTGACTACCTTACTGATTCTTACAACATAGTGAAATTTATACATATATATGTTACATTCTTTTGCTCATTTTGAACAAAACTGTTGTTGTGGTTGCCTCCAAAGTGTTAACTTTGTAAAAGAAGGAAAAAAGGTTTCTAGGAACTTCAGAGAGCGATCTCAGGAATGCTGCACCAGATCAGCTCTACCATCTCTGCAGGTCATTTTTACCAGGACATACAGGACCAGAGCAACCAGGATCATCAGAGACTAGTCTCACCGCAGTAACTGTTAGTGTGAACTGCTGAAATCAGGGAAACACTTCAGGAGTATTGTGGAGAGACCAGAGAGGCTTAGGAGCAGCTTCTATCCTCAGGCAATAGACTGCTTAAGCAGGACATAACACCACAACTGTAACCCTCTACCTCACTGTATCTCACCTGCTGTCTGTCATTTAAGTCTTGATGATAACCAGCAAACCAGCACACTGCACATTACAGCACAGATTTTCAATTCTGTTACATTTTGCACACTGTACAAATCTTGGTTCTGTCAGTAATATTTCTAATATTTGTTTTAGTTGGAATATTCCTTTTTCTGTATATTGCATTTCCTTAGTTTAGCCTTTCCAAATTTCTCTGTAATTTAATTTAAACTACTTGATAACTTTATTGCATAGTCTCATGGGCACATTTTACTACATGTTGTACTTGTATAACTACGTATGTGACAAGTAAAGAAATTTAAATCTACGTTTTTGTTAATGTACATTTTTAAGGGCCCATCTCTTATATTTTTCTTCTACTGTATGTTTTTTTCCTCCTGAGGCCCACTGATAAAGTTTGCATGTCATAATTTCTTCTACGTGCTCATTAGAATTAAACAGGTGTTTTAGCTACTGTGGTCTTAAGCAAGCTCTATTTTGACTGGTTCTCCTGTGTTCTGCCTTATTCAAAAAGCAGGCTGAAATACTACGAATATATCTACAGTGTAGATGGGTGTGTCTAAACTAATGGAGGCTAATTAGGCGGTTTTAATAACATCAGAAAAACAGTGACGTGAAAATGAGCTGTCTTTGCAGCTTAGGTTCTATTTCTGGACCATACGGAGTGAGGAGTGAATGGTAATTTTTAATAATATTTACATACATAACATACTCTTTTACTTCCACAAAATGTGGAAATTATTTGTTTTTTCATGATATGGGCCCCTCAATTAATTTCAAGCCTTCTTTATTGGTTAATTTGTCCTAATTCATCATTTTTTCAATAAGGACAATATAGGAGTCTGGAAATAGATCTAAATATTGTATGACATATCTATGTGAAACTATTACTTTCCAACAAAGTAATTCCAAATAATTTTACTCTCCTCTGTATAGTTCAAGGCTTTGTTAAACAGAGCATCATGGCAGTTTAGTCAGTGATTTAACCCGTGTCATATCACTCATGCAAAACCTCACTTCACTGGGCCCTGATGATAAAGACAGGACTCAAATGAAAATCAAAGTGCAGAGTTACTGAAGGAAAACTGGAATAGTGAATTTCAAGCTTGTAGCCTAAAGATTTTCTGTCATGTTTTATTTGGGTTATTTCTCTCTTCAACAGACATGGAATAAAAAACACACCCATTGTTTCAGAATAATCAGGAGTGCACACAGTGCAGAGCTTTATTTCTTTCCAGCAGCAAAAGTCTATGGATTAAGCCATTGACCAATAACCAAAACTAAACAGGGGGAACAAATTCCCTCCCTGGGGATCGGCAAACTTTTGGCCCATAGCCTTGAGTGGTTTCTGATTAGCCACACTGGCCATGGCAGCTGTGCACTCTTTCACACTAAGTCCGAGTTGGAATGCTGTCACAGACCTCAAGGAAGCTGTATCCCACAAAGCTTTGTGCTTTGGTCTCCGTTCAACCCTTTGTGTCTGGAATCGGAGGGGTTTTCCGGTTCACTTCTCATTCAAGCCCCAGGAACGCAATGACCAAATAAGTATTTCCTTCTCGCAGAAGGAGATTGACCATGTCTCAGGCTGGTCAGGGGTAGAGTCATAGTTATAGAGGCCAAGGTGAGCATGACGAGATAGATATACTCTAACGAATGAGTGGGGTTCTAGACTGAAGGGGCTCCCATTTGAAGAAGGGGAAGTTTCCGTTTAATGGTTTAGCCTTGCTTTTTCAGTCTGATGAACAATGTCAATATAACACTGATAATGATAATATTTAAGGACTTGTGTGGAGAGATCTTTACTCATGGCCTTGCGATAAAGTCCATAGCTGCATATTTGCAGTCTTTATTTGCTGCTTTCAAGACAAAAATCATTAGTCAACTATGCATGAATATTGCAATGATTAACCAGAGTGCAACAGCTACAAAAACGTCCACGGCTTGTTCCCCTTAAAAAAAAACTTGCATGGCTTATAAAATAAGCATTTGGTTTACTCAGTCACACCTGTCTTAGAAATTTGGCATTTTCTCACTTCTGGAAAGAAAAGAAAGAGAGACAGACAGGCAGAGAGTGAGAGAGAGGTGGGGGGGGCAGAAAGAGAGATACAGGCAGAAGACTGCTAACACTCCTTTGTCTTTATCTTTCATGTCTTTCTTTTATATGGAGACCTTCATCATTATTCCAAGCAGGCGAACTACTTTCAAGATTTTAATTAAAATTTTTAAAAATGTAATAACTCAAGAGATTCTCGGAAGCTGGCAAACAGGTGTAATTTCCAGCCTTTTGTCACTCCGCTGGTCTTCTCCACCAAACTCTAATTATCTTTTCGCTGCCAGTTTCGCTTTCTTTCTAGCTATCCTCCTTCTGACTGCTTCGCCTCAGTCCAGCTCCCCCACCAATCACTTTCCACACACACAACTCTAGTGATGCAACATGCTGAGAATAAACCCATGGGGACAAATCACTTCCCATGACTTCTCTTTTACAAAGAGGTGTTTGTCCAGACTCTAATGTACCAGGCTAGTGAGACCCACTGTCCTATTTAGAGCACTGATAGAACTAAAGAGTTTACTCTAATGTCAGTTAGTAAGAGTAAGGACGAAGTATCATCTCCTTTTACAGCCATAAATGCAGCTCGTTAAAAAACCACAGAAGTTTTTTAAAGAACCATCAAAAAGCCTTCTGAACGGCTGAATGGGTCTATATGACCAAGACTCGTCATTCTGTAACATCATTCTGTAAGTGCCTGTTGGCACTTTTATTTTTAAAGAGTGGAATTTCATTCCCATTTTCGAATAATAAATAAAATGTTTGCATTGTAGATATGCAACCCCTGGTTCCTATAACCACTACTGTAGAGGAATAAGAGCTGGCAAATTTCTTAACAATGCACTATTTGACATCAAACCACTCTGAATGAAATGGTGTGCACTTTAGAGCTTTAATTATGCAGAAATTTGGAAAAATCGGTGGAATTTATGTCAGCTTCCCGTTTTAAGCTAGTTGCCCTGTCATGGAAAGAAGCAGGTAGCACCCCTGCAGAACGTTGGCTGTCACAACCATCAGATGACACGTCCAAGCAGTATCCTATTAGCCGGTGTCCCCTGTTATCGTTCGTCTGGCAGTTACAGTTCTCAAAAAACTAGCCCCACAAATCTCATGAAATACTATTGGAAATCCCTTGGCTAAAGAAGAGATCAAGCTGCAATAACATACATGAGTACTTTTAATAAAACTGCTGGCTGCGAGCAACCGGCCCAAATGAGTCTCGCACAAAGACCATTAACAAGGCGAAGAGAAAGTCCTTCACCTCGATTATTCCTTACCTGTTAATCATTACCTGCTTGAGGCTAATGGCTGGGTAGCCGTGGGGCAGACCTTTGTGCAGTAAGGAATCGAGAGACATTCCTAACCTCCTCCTTGCACAAACAGCAGGAACAAAAGAGAAGTGCTTCCACAGGACAGCACAGAAGCCTCATGAAGGGAGGTTTGCTCCACAAACCCACCCTGAAGAATTCCACCACACGTTCATCATTACTACAGACCACCTGCTGGTACTGCTAGACCCCCAGTGCTTTGTGCTGGAGCCCTCACAATAACCATCCAACCTGACACAGGCTTCCCATGGCCTCCCAGCATGAGGGGTAGAAAGTTTAGGGAGAGCACAGTGAAGAAAAAAAACAAAATAAAACCCTCATTCTTGAGTCTCGGTGGAACATGCAGTCAGGTGACCATATTGGCAGCATCTAGCAGATACGGCAGATAGCATAGAGCTGTTCATTCAAAACCCAGCCATCAGAAGAAAGGGTTTCCTGTTTTTTTTCTTGCTCTCTCTTTTCTCTTTGCTTTCTCTTTGACAACAAATGAACATCAAAACCACTGCTGTTTATCAGAGGTCATCTGTCCAAGCATTTCTGATATTTTGGGTTAATTGAGGCCTTGTTCTTTAATGAATAAAGCCCAAATTAGACCCCTCTAAATGGTTATGCAAATTATTGAGGAAGAAATAATCATCTAAATTCAAAAATTGTATTAGTGTATATCTGGCACCATTTGATTCTTATAGGTTCTATGTAGTCTCAAGTGACTTCTTATGTTTATTGTCTTAAAGCTAATAAGAGTTTTCTAATACTTTAAGATGCGGTCCATGCTCAAAAGTAGCATTTTAGTCACCACTAACTGAGTGCTAAATAAGTCTGTCTGCATCCCATAATTTAAGAGAACATAATTTCATGGACAAAAATACATGCAAGCTGGGAATATTTTAAATCAGTTTCAACCCATTTTAACAAGCAAGTGCAGATAAATTGAATCTTTATATAGTTCCAATGTTATTTTGCAAAAGCATATTATCATAAAAAAAAAGACTGAATTTCTGATGCAAATTGATTTCATTAAAACTCATTATTCACTTTTTAGGCTCGAAAAAGCACTTCTTGAAGTATCTAAGTGACTTATTGGAATTGTACTAGTCCTAATGCAACAAGCTCTACAAGTCACTGCAAAGAATATCTAGAAATCAAATGCTGCCAACTGTACACTAATAAGATGTGAATGTAAGTTATTAACTTCAATGCTCAGTAATTTGCATAACAAAGTCTTATGTGATTATTTTGAGTTATTACAACAAATAATGAAGTCCTTACATGTCCATAACAAAATCCCAACGTGTGTTTTCTTTAAAATAAGGCATTTGTTATTTTGGAACGCATTCTTTTCCTCATTCAGACCGTCAGAAAACACTGTAACAAAGCAGAAAGCAAAGGGAACGAAAGACCAAAGACCAGACCTTCTATAGGTTAATCACGAGGTAGCAAGGAAGGCTTCTAAAGGTCATGTAGGGAGGCTTTGAGGGCTGTGCTTTTTGGGCTAATAAAAACATTAGTCCAAGTGCTCCTCTAAGAGCCCTGAGTAGCCCAGGGCAGTGGAGAGGCTGGCGGAGTGAGAGTGAGAATACGATGCCTGTAGGACACTTCTCTGGTCTTCGGTCACACTCCCACGAGCAGTAGCGCCAAGCCAAACATCCTCTGCATTCCAGTCGACACCTGTATCAGAGCATTCCTCCGTGGCTTCGCTCTGTCTTTGGACTTTATCTCTCTTCCCCTTTCCCAAACTCATCTGTGGGCTTTTCTACTTTAACAAAGCCCTTTGTTGTTTGACTTTGGTAATGCTGTTCCCAAACCCAGCCAGGAATCCCTTCATTACTCGGTGCTATCTTAGCTGTCAGAAGTGTGGAGTGAGGAGAGGATACACTAGACAGGCCTGCAGGTACAGTCTTGTTCCCGTGCTCTATCCCCCACACACACTCCTTCGCTCTCAGCATTGCTGTGCTCACAAGACCTGGATACAACCCTAGCGACAAGGGGGAGGGGAAAAAACACTTCACCTTGCTTAAGAGCTTGCTCTTTATTAAATAAATGATGGATGGCAGCATTCTGTATTCCGTTCGGCCCACACAAACTGAGCAAGGCCAAGTTACGCTCCACGTACCGCAACCCTCAGCACTTTAAGAACAGTACCAGTTTTAGAATATATTAGTGTGACCATGTCACATGTGGTTCAGCAGCCTAAACTGATTATGGGTGCTGAAACAAGCTTATTGGCCAAGCAAAAACACAGCTGCTCACCATTCCTAGTGAATTTTCAAGCATCTAAACAAGAAAAAGGGAACACGTGGTTTGACAGAACCACATTTCCCTCGCTAGCTAATCACCGTTTACTTTCTACGAGGTAAGACTTAAATCTCTGTTTTGGTGGGGTGTACTGGTCAACAAATTTATTTAGACAACTAACAGCGAAGCCTCTCCCCAGCAGAGGCCTCCTCAACAAGACCGAAAAAACAACCAACGCTTGGCATTAGGTGTAAAGAGGAAGAAAAAAAGCTTGAGGAAGACTACTTCTCGCCCAGACAGCAGACAGACAAAGAAAGGAATTTTCATGTGTCTGCCAAATTCAGAGAAATTATTGCAAGCAAGTGAGGGCTATTGGAATCACCTGCCAAGAAGCCCTAGGGAGATGGAGATCAGCCATGGACCATGTCTTAGTAGGTTGCTCATGCTCTGAATGTTCTGTTCCTTGTAATTCAGGTCAAATTGTGCATCCAAGCTTTCTTTTGTTCAACCTTATCTTACTTAATCGATCACTTGCGATGCATTCAGAGAATTCGGAGACGTCCTTTAAGGCCAACACAAAACAGAGGCTGTTCTACCACAAAGAACTTGATCTAACAAAACTCATAGACTTTGGTTTAGGTTTTATCAAAAATGAACAAGCTTTCTGAACCAGCAAACGCAGGAATAAGGATATAAATCACACATAAGATTAAACACACCAACAAAAAGCGTTTACCAGTCTAAACTGCACTTGAAAAAAATCACAATGCATTCAACAACACAGGAAGCCTCATGCGTCTTTGATACAATGATTGAAAAGACAGTAGAACATGGAAAGCTCCGATTCCACATGCTGTTCCACTTTACTAAGGGTAATGTGGACAGTCTTCTGGTGGCAGATTTGCAGCTTAATGGAACATCAATATAGTTGGGAACATTTGATGCAACTGGTCCTTTCCATGTGCTACTGTCTTTTTTATTACTGTATAAACGACATGCCATGTTACCTTTACTGTGATATTTTGATGCATTAGATTTCTGGATGAGTGCAGGTACAGATTAAGAATGAAATTCAGACTGCAAAGGCCTTATCACTAATTATAGAGTAAAAAAAACATTGTAAAAAACATTCCCATATACACGTATGCTTGTTCAAAATGCTTGTTTGTAATGCAAAATCAAAATTTGGCTTTGTTAGATCCTGTTCTTTACATATCACAATAAATACAACAGCACTGTCAATCATTAGAGGACAAAAGCAGAAATAGCTGGTTGTTGGCCTTGGGATTAAAGGGTTAAACAGCCACCAGTGTTGTCAAGCATTTACCAAGACTAAAATGCAAGCACAGGTACCTGCCAAAAAGGACACAGTCATGGTCACGGCAGATGTTACGCCAGACTGGTCACTGGTTTCCTGCCTGCAGCAATGTGCTTTACCAGTAAAGGGTCCACTGGGGTGTAAACAGGCCACATCGTGCATGTGTCCTCTTTTGAGAATATTTAACTAAGTCTGCAGCTGCATTACATAGACCATGCATGGACTACTAACTTATTCATTCAATCTCGACATCCACTTCTTTCTGCTCTCGGTCCGATCTGCTGCCTAGACCCCATTCAGATAAAATTGGCAGTCGGGCTCTTTTACTGCACTAGCTCCCTGCCTTTAAAAGAAAGAGAGAGAGAAAGAGAGAGAGAGAGAGAGAGAGAGAGAGAGAGAGAGAGAGGTCCCAACGAAAGCCTCAAAGCTTGCCGTAAGGTGTTAAGATTTTTTGTAGCCGCCCTTTGACTTCATAAAAGACTGCCTTGGAGGAGGACGACGATTGGTCTTCCACTCAGGATAGTGTGAATCCCTGGAGCTGCTCTGTCAGCAGCAGACACACCCTCCTGATGAAGACTTTAATGCTGGTGGTCGATGGCTGGAGTGCGCACACCCAATATGCAGTGATTTTTATGCTCTCAAGGCTCAGTGAGAAAGTTGGTGCAATCAGCAGCGTTATGAAACAACAGGCTGTCCCACACATTCCAGCATCAGTTCAGAAGCCACATCTATCACGTCTATCAAATACATTTGTCATTCCATGATGTGTCCTTACGCTTATAGTACAGTGTGTTGCTCAACTAACCTCAAACCTCAGCTTAAAATCAAATATCAGAAACCACAACAGGTGCAGAAGCAGTTCCTAGTTATGATACATACACTGTTTAAAGAAAACGAGCCTTATTGCTTTTTTTTTTTTTTGGGGGGGGGGGGGGCTTCATTGTTAAAAAAGTTTTCAAAAGGTAAAAAGTTTAACCTTAAGAAATGCACGTAAAAGCCGACCAAACATAAATGAACACAAGTCAACAGAAACATTTGTTTGACCCATGTTTGACCCCTTTGACACCTGGCCATTTAATGTGTCTCAAGTATCAGAGTTAGATCTAGATAGGGCTTGTTCACATAAAAATGTAAAAGCACCCAAGACGTCTTAGCCCAATGTCATGCAAGTGCAAACACATCTGTCTCTCCAAGAAACTTTTAACAAATATGACCCTAGTAGTGTTCCGACTTCAGGGAAGTAACCCCCCCCCCCCCCCAACCGGACTGCCACCAGTTAACGTAAGCATCGTTTTTCCTACTTCAGCTCCGTACATGAGTTAAAGCTCAGTAAGCCAAATTCTTCGGACTATGAACTGAGCTAGTTAGCTTAAATGAACAACCAGTTTGGTTGATCTTTACTTCGCCCTGTCATTATTCACCATCTCCCTGCAGTACATTACGTTTTAACACATATGGTCCATGACGGAAATGACTAATAATTAGTCTAAACAGCAACTTTCTCGATGGTCACATAAGATGACCAGATGTAAATGGGGTCTTGGTGAAGGTGTTTGTTCTTCAGAACCATCCACTGGAACTAAAAGTGCACAGCAGAGCTCCAAATGACATTTCAGGCACCTTTATTTTTGAGCGTGCAGGACTCATATTCTACACACCAGCCTAACTTCAGAGAAGAGTACAGACACTCTCACTCATTGCCAACATCTGCATCCACACAATCTGCCCGGACAGATTTGCGCTGCCACAACTGGACCTCCACACCTTCTCACCTTCCACACAGAGCTCCACTTCCTCCAGGTTACGCAGAGTAATCCTCATCAGGCTGGAGTTTAGCATCAGCTCGTTCTTGTGTGCGGGCCACATGTACTCTGGGGCCAGGTTCACGAAGAAGATGCGCGTGTCTCCCGTAGATACCTGGTTGTCGCAGATGCCTGGGTCTCCAAAACCACCAATCATCACCTTGTTCCCACCGTCCAGCAGTACGTCTCCATTGACTATGGTCTTGCCCTTCAGGTAGCGCCATACTCTCACCTGCAGACACGAGAAAAATTGGACATGAAGGACTCGGCACATTAGAAAAGCTCCCTAAACAGCAGGGCAACAGTTATTCACTCAGTTACCCAGTAATTATAGTCAGAATGCTTTTTTATTCCTGGCAAGAGATCGATGCATGACGGAAAAAAGGCTCATTGTTTCTTTTTTAACTACTCTTTCTAATATGGCTGGAAAGTAATGCATTTGTCTTTTTCCTTTGAGGGTCTTTCTCAAGGGAAAGTGCTTCCACTTGTCATTATGAATTAACCAAGAGACTTCAGTATGCATTCTGTCTTTTCAATTACAAAACTAAAACATGTGCACTTGCAGAACTGGGTGATTTTTCTTTCTCAGGTCACGATTCATCTTTAAGATACCAGGTCCCAGGTTCCGTCAATTACTCAGCGGCAAAACAGTATGACAGTTACATGGAAACAAAGACCACCAGAGCTTACACTGACACTACCATGGCTGAGTTCACTGGTTTCATGTGAGTTGTGTCATATTACAGGTATTTCAAAGCTGACATTTTTAATGAAGTAATCTGATCAGCCTGACGGTCAGCGATCAGCTTGACACAGCAAATAATCAGGCGTCATATGTAGCGTGGTGGTTCATCACAGGTCTAATGTGGTTTCACTTTTGGGGACAAACGTCAAAATTCTTAGGTCCATTAGACTGTGTAGTTATACGTCTTGGTTATGGTTTAAAAAGCAGTGATATGAGAACAGAGTGTGTGACACTGCAAAAAGTACATTTCTTCCTGAACAAAACATCTGAATGAATCAGAAATAAAGCAGTGATAAGACTAGGGTTAAAGAGTGGAGCAGGTGTTCCGGCTTGCTTGGCTTAAAAAGCACCTTAAAACACGCTCTGTGCGCTGCGAGGCGCTGCAGATAATAAAGTGCAAAAGTTGAAGAAGAGCAAAGTCTTACCTTGCAGGAATAAGTGTGGTGCACCGGGTCCATGTTCAGGATCTCCTCCACGGTCCCGGTCAGAACTATGTTAGCCTCCTCTTCGCGTTCCTCCAGGTCTTTCTCGGGACAGCTGGCCCGGCTGCGCTGGCACATGAGCGCCAGAGCCACGAACACCCAGCCCAGCAGGCTCCGTGCGCTCATGGTCCTGGATTAAAAGTCCAAATAAAAGAAAATAAAATGAAATAAGACCCCCCCAACGCTGGAGGTGGCGGGACTCGGACTTTTTACGCTGTGAACCCTTCCAGCGCTACTTTCCCCCGGACTTGTCCCGCGGTGTGCTGCTACTGCTGCTGCCCGGTCCGGAGCTCAGGACGCGCGCATCTGCTCTGAGGGCCACCGCGCTGGAGAACCGGCTGCAGGAGGAAGAGAGCAGAGAGAGAGAGAGGAGAAGAGAAGAAAGGGGGCAGGATTCTTTCTCAAGGAATGCGCTTCAGCACTGGGCTACTCTCTTCTCACCCCCTCCTCCTCCTCCTCCTCCTCCTGCTCTGAGAGTGACGCTCGTGATTTGCATGCAATCTGAATTGCTGATAATCCGGACGGAGGGCTCCGGGCTGAACGGAGCGGTGCAGAGCGCCGCCCTCTGGAAACACCGCAGCCGGCCAGAGAGAGAGAGGGGCGTCCCTGCGTCCGAGCCACACACACCTACTGTAGAGAACACTCACTACACAACCTGCCAGATACACAGTAGCAGCTGTCTCATTTTCCTCGTTTTCTTTTACGTGAATCTACTTTCTTCTAAATTGTTGCTAATGGACTAATGCATATAAGCACACTCCTTTTATCCCAGTGCAGTGTTAACAAACAGCTAACCAAACTGCTACAGCTGCTACACGGATAAAACTTAGTAGCAGTCTCAAAGCGAATTTAACATTGTGGATGGTTAGAACAAATGGTCATGACCAAAGTTATTGGTAAAAAATAACTTTGAAACATGAAAAAGTTATTGGTAAAAAAAAATGCCGAGCTAGAATTACTAAAAACAAATAAATGGAGCTAGCAGAGTTCAATTGTCCCAAAACCGTTTCCACGGCAACCAAATCAAACTTAACATAATAGATAGATAGATAGATAGATAGACAGATAGACAGACAGACAGATAGACAGACAGACAGACAGACAAACAGACAGATAGATTGATTGATAGATAGATATATAGATAGATAGATAGATAGATAGATAGATAGATCTGGGGAATCTGGATGCCAACTCTTTGAACTCTTTGTCACGTTCCTCATACCATTCCTGAATAATTTTTGCAGTGTGGCAGGGAGCATTATCTTTCTGAAAGAGGACACTGCCAATAGGGAATATCATTGTCATCAAGGGGTGTACTTGGTCTAAAACAATGTTTAGTTTGGTGGCACATGTCCAAGTTACATTCACATAAATGTGAGGACCAAAGGTTTCCCAGCACAAAATTATTCAGAGCATCACTCTGCCTCCGTCGGCTTGCCTCCTTCCTGGTGCCATCTCTTCGCCAGAAAACATAATTAATCAGTCCAGGATTTCTTCTTTTTCATGGTCCAGTTCTGATGCTCAAATGCCCATTATAGTATGGGCACTCTGACTGACCTGTAGCTATGCAGCACCATGTGCAGCAAGCTATGATGCACTATGTGTTCTGGCATTTTTCATAAACAGCTTGAACTTTTTCAGTAGTTTGTACATCAGTAGCGTTCACTAGTTGTATTTCTTGGACTAATTTTGGTAGGAACTAACACCAAAGTCCCTCAGATCTTTACTCTTTCCCATTTTTTCTGCTTCAAGAACTGACTTTTCACTTGCTGCCTTATATATCCCACTCCTTGAGAGGTGCCTTTGTAATAAGATGGTCAGTGTGAGTCACTTCTCCTTTCAGTAGTTTTAATGTTGTGGCTGATGGGTGTGTACATATACACACAAAAATAAACTACAGGAGTTTATAAGCCAGACTGATGCCAGATGATAAATTAGGCTATTCATCGTCCTTATTAAAGCCCATGTTGTGAGGATAGGACACAGTGATTATTTACCTCAAGCAAGTCCTTTTGAACCCAACACCTTTTAACTGTCATGGCCGGCGAATGTACATTAAGAGTGGCAGGGAAAAGGATGCTGGGAATATATTGGTTATTATGCGCTTGATTCATAAACGCTGCCATGTGTGAGCTCGCTGCTGCTGGCTGCTCTCAGCACACAGCCCGTCAGTTTCACCCTCCTAAAGCTGTAATTTCACTAGCAGCCTGTCTATTCTAGGAAAATGACAGGGCGTGGGATTCCAAGTCAGACTGATATATTTGTAGACAACATAATTCATCCCTGATTTCCATTTTGTGCTGCTTTTAATCATTACTCTAAAGCTGTCTGTAACTGGGGCCCTTGAGTAAATTGTGAATGAAACAGCATGGCCTGTACTATTGACAAATTAAGAAAAGTTTCATTTAAACATTGAACAAAATGAAATTTGGCTTAATCGACCTATATGAGGTATGTCTCAAAATACTGCTGAAACAGAATATCTTCAGTTAGTACACTGATTAATTTAGTGGCTGAATGTGTTTTCAGCTAAGGGGCCACTTCACTAAAATAATGGTCCTTGCATTGGCCAACTTATCCTCTTAATCATAATACTTTAGACGGGCTTGTTTTAACTGGAGGACATGGGTTTAGTTCCTGTGCTGATTCAGTGAAAAAGGAGCGGCAACAGCTCTCCAAACCTCCAAGGAACCCCAAACAGATAACAGAGTGTCCAGTATCGACCAGAGGAGGTCAGATTTTCCTTTTGAGTCTTTTTTTTTCTATCCATGTGTTTTCTGCTTTCTCTTAGTTTTTTTTTTCTGCCACTAAAGCAGCTTTGGACCAGCAACGTAAAAGACTGCATGAAATGAACCGAACTGAATGTTGGTAGTGGTGGATCATTAAATATGTCAGAATAATGATGAGAATATAAAATATCTACATTCACAGTATCATCAGTCAACCAAAACCTATAGTGTGTTTAGAATCATTTTCGAGTGTCTCTGTCTCTAAAAACCGCGAAATAATTATACTGGCATTACTGAAGTTTGGAATTACTTCTTCAACTTAAATGTATGAATGTAGTGACCAACCTTTCATAAAAATGGAGCTAGCGAATGCAGTAACAGGAGTCATTATGCTAAATTATGCAAATGGTAAATTTAAGTAGTGTGCGTTCTTATTTTAAATGGAGTTTAAGGACTTCAGTATTGATTCCGTGCTTGTTAAATTAAGTGCATAAAAGATAATGAAGAACTGATCAGTACTGCGCATGTACTGTGCAGTTTAATGATTAATCAATCCTTCATAACAGTCTCTTTGTACTGGAATACAGCTACAGACCAAAACAGTGTGAGCTACTGCTCATATAAAACCATAGCTGGGAGTTGTTGAGCCCCAGAGTTCATCAGCTGAAATCCTGAAGGAGGAAGAGAATCTGATGCCTGGAGCAGCCGTGAGCTCTTACACAGCCAATTACACAAATCTCATCCCATTGCTTTTAGACTGGAGCTCTTCACGCCCACTCTCTTTCCCTCTCTGTCTTTCTCTCTCTCTCTCTCTCTCTCTCTCTCTCTCTCTCTCTCTCTCTCTCTCTCTCTCTCTCTTTCCCT
>JBBPCZ010000142.1:26386589-26410600 GCA_037974445.1 Brycinus macrolepidotus | reverse complement strand
TTGTTTGCAGGAAGAATGGGACAAACTAACACCTGCAACACTTAGTCACTTGATTTCTTCAATGCCTAAACGTCTTTTAAGTGTTGTTAAAAGACAGGGGAACTGTACAAAGTGGTAAATGCTGTACTGTCCCAACTTTTTTTGGAATGTGTTGCAAGCCTGAATGGCAAGAATGGATATTTATTTACAAATCAAATGATGCTGACAAGAAAAAACATGAATTATTTTGTGCTCATACTGTCTGCAATGAAATAAAATTTGAGGGAAATTTATTACTTGCTTTTTTCTGTTTTTTATTCACATTTTCCACCCTGTCCCAACTTTTTCTGATTTGGGGTTGTATATCAGTTAAAAGGTTCTCCTGTAACTGAACGGCCAAGCCAAGAACCATTTACGAACCTTTATATTTAACAGCAAATGTCTATTTTATGAAAAAATGTATAGTCACAGCTGAAATATTTGGCATTGCCCAACAGCCTCTATTAAATAGTTGTCATTCAAAATAATAAAAAAAATACTTCTGTGTTTGCATTCAGTATTTTTTCCTGTTTCATGGACTGGGTCCTGGATAAATCACATCATACTCAACTTTGCCCTTAAACTTCACCCATTTCACAGTTTTTTAAATCATTCAAGGCATTTAAGAAAGAACATATTCTCTTTAACAACTTCTTTCCTCATTTTACTTTACTATCTGTCATAAAATCATAAAAACACTCCCGGTCAAATTTGTTGATTTATTAAGTATTAATAACACACCTCCTACAGAGAACACACTCAGACATGTGAACCAGAAGTGTCCAAATTATTGTATATGGCTGTATCTACCTGCATTGTATATGTTACTGCCTCCCGACAGTGTTACATACATGAAGAAATTCAGTGTTGGATGATAAATAGCACAGTTTAACATGTGTTTGAATTTGTTAGGGTACTTTTACTGCCCACTTGGTAATCAACCCACAGAGGTCAGTCTTCATGCATTATTTTTATTGAAACCTGTTCTCAGGCAATTGTAAAAGTCAGAGGGGGTACAAAATGAGTGCTGAATGGCTTTATTTTGGGGTTTTTCCAGGAGCTGTTGACATAACAGGCAGAACGCAGGCAGGTCGTTAATGCAGGCAAATCCATAACAGGAGCAGGCAGGCCAGGGTTCAGCCTGGAAAACACCAGAACACTGACAAAAAGAAGAAAAGCATAGTTATTCTCCTAATGAGCCCAGAAATGAGAAACGGGTTCAGGTGATGAGCGAGAGGTGCTGGTGTAGACTAGTCTGGAGTAGATGAACTGGTGAGGAACTTTTATTATTCTGAAAGGAAACTCCCAAATGTGTTCAATCTATGCTCAGAAATTAATTTTCTTTTATTCTCAGAACGCATTACACAGTCAGTATCCTCTAACTTTGACCTGTCATACTGAATAATCCCATAAGTACAGTGCAATCTGTGACTAATTGCACTGACTCAGTTTTTGTGGTTTTGGCTCTGTACGATGTTTCCCATCCCTATTTCTGTCCTGCACATTTTAGCGCTTTCCCTGATTTAAGTCACCCACTTCAATTCAGTAAGGAGTTTGTTATAAGTTGATTAGGTGGATCAGGTGTGTTGAGGGCAGGGAAAACACTGACATTTGCAGAGCACTGGGACCCTGGGACCTCCATGTTGGGAAACACTGATAGATTGGAGATGATTTTAAAAATTGCATTAAGAATGAGTGTACTGAAGTTGTAAAGCAGACTATCATGACTCTGAGAGCTCAGACACAATAACAATCAGTGACATGGCCAAAACACAGGGTGTGCCATTATCAACAGTTTAGTTTACACTGATAAGAAGAAAGTAGCTTTGATTTGAGACCAAAAACTCCAAAAACTGTCAATGGATGACTAAAGAATATTATTCAGAAAAACTGTCCAGTAGATCAATAATACAGTCAAAGATGTAGGTATAGTGTATAGAGGGAATAGTTCTAGGGCAAAGCGTAAAGGGCAGGCTGCGGCAGTTTTACTGCCATGCAAACCACACAAATCCACAGGACCCTGGAGGCCCCCTGCTGACCACATGTGGTTTCCTGAATACACAAATAAATGGAATATGTGATTTTCTTTTATTTCACTCCTCTCTGAATAGATACCACGATTAGAGAGAGTCCTTGAAAACAACCCTGAAATGACCATATTCTAGTGGCACCCCAAAATCAGAAAGAAAATTATAGAGAAGTCTGAGAAGAAGGTGATGGACACTCGGATGTCGGAAGCTACACTTGTTCCTGAAGTTGCCATTATTTGCCCTGAGCCTTCAGAGTCACAACCATCAGCTGTAGATGAGTTGATAATTGAAACTAAAGTTACCATTCTTTCTCCCAACCCAGCACTGTGGCCACATATGTCGACTGACCAACATAAAGGACATAGCAAAGGCCTTTGCAACAAAAACGAGGATGGCTGTTGCAGATCTGACTCCAAACACTACACCAGAAACATCAAATCCACCCTTGACCAGATGAGATGAGATGAAGATTAAACTGTATTGCAGTAATGGACAACGTTATGAACGGCTTGCGATCCAAAGCATGCAATGTGTGAAACATTGTGCCATTTACATGCATATCTGCCAGTAAAATTTACTAATTTGTCCTCACTGCTGATGTGACTTGCAATAGCCGCAGCTGGAAGTATCCTGCAGAGTACAGATCCAACCAAATACCTGCGTTGCAACAAGGCAACGACCCCAAACAACCTGATAAAGCAACCATGGAGTGTTTCAGGGTCAAAAAATGGAATGCTTTTCAGTCACTTGACCTGAACTTACTGAGCATGCATTTCACTTAGTGAAGCATTCTATAAACAGAAACTGAAATGTCTGCAGCACTGACCTATCAAAGTGTAAAAAGAGAAGATATACTCCTGAAGATGTCAATGGACCAGTGATGTAAAAGACCTCTGTTCTGATTGACGGCCCTGTAATGTTTGAGAGGAACTGCTGTGGGCTAATAGGCAGAGATGCAAATGGGTTGCTTTTGTGTCATCACAGAAACAGTCAGTACAAAATTAGTTTTGAAAATTAGTCTTTTCATACAGGGACTATTATTGACTTGAAAAATAATTACATACTACACCAAACCCCTTTATTTCAGCAAAGCAAGAAAAATTTGGATTTCCACAGTATGGGGCCTTTAAATTATACTCATTTTTGCTGGCTTGCTTTCTGGCTGCTGAAATGGAACCACATGTAAAACAGCTATGATATTCATGGAGGATTTAGGTATTGGCGACATGGGCTAGCGCTCAGGGTGGCATCTTCTCGGGGGCATCACGGGCACTCTGAAAAGTTGTACATACTTCTAAGTTGTATGCACTAGGCATCTATGTACTTAAAGCAGTTACCAGCAGTTAGCTAACAAAAAAGTTTTTCTTATTTATTTTTATATTTTTTTACACCCAGGGGTGTTCTGCTCCGTAAGTGACAAGCAATCATCGATCAAATAGAGCTCATTACATGAGGGAGCAGTACGTTCAGTGTCTAGGCTAAATTGAAGAGAATTGCCTTCCTTTATTCCAGCAACTGCAAAACTTTAAATGGCATCTGTGCCACACTGTTAGTCATGCAAAAACTCTGACAGTGATGCCGGAGTGGCACTTGCTTAAAGGCTTATTCTGAGTCTCTGAGTAGCAGCGTGGAGTTCTCAGAGGAGGCCTGCAGCACCACTCATCTCCAGGGAGGCCATCCATAAGCTCAGATCTACAAACTCCCTGGCAAAAAAAAAATAGCACAGCTCACTTCCACTCAATCTGCTTTTGAAAACAGTACACTGAATTATTTGGCACTGTGAGAAAGAAACCAAGGCCTGGTGCAGTTTCAAAAGGCCAGCAGAAACTAGTGCTTTTCTGCCCCCTGTTGGTTGAAAAATATAATGTAAACGTTCCTTTCTTTACTGAATGAGAACTTTTAACAGGCAAGGCCTGTAATAATACTGCCCTCTAGTGGACTCTAGGCCTGTCAGCAATTAATTCAATGCATTTACATCATGCATCCAGTGTAAAATGAATTCTCTGTGGGATGCAAGATATGCAAATTATTTGGATAATTGCCAGCAACACAATTTTTCAGTCACATCCAAGACTGCTACGAAACAGCAGTCTTGACAAATCTGAAGATGTAATGAAACTGAATGCTGTAGTATTTTTTTTTTTTAGTTCTCTTTACCTTTCCACTTTATTCTTCACTCTCCTCGCTTCGCACGTTTTGCTCCCTAATTTTTACTTCTCTCTCTCTCTCTTTTCTCATTTCTACTGAATTTACAGCATCCTATTGCTTGCCTCATTTGTGTATTTTATGCTGTAGAAACAGAAATTGGAAGGTTCTGTAACATTTCTTTGCCTTTCTTCCTCTATTTCCTTCACCCTTCCTCAGTCTTCCTCTCTCCTTCTTCTACGGGGACTAATGCAAATAAAAAAAACTTCTGACTAATAGTATCCATTTACAATTTGTAAAACAACTTACAGAGGCAACCCACATTATCCCCCGACACCTGCACCAGAATGTTAATTATGTTCAGATTTAAACGATGCATTGAATTTATAGATCACATGGTAGCTACACCTGAGTGGATTGTGTGCCTACAAATCAGCTACCCATCTCCTGGTTGGACTATTCGTAAGTCCCATAACCCCACCCCTGATTCCAACCCTGGTTTACCTACTGGACTGAAAAGACGTTTGTGGTGATGTTGTGGATTCACGTGTCACTTGCTAGTTTCTGACTGAGTGTTACACAGCAGTTTTCTCTGAAACTAGGCGAGCAAGAAGTTAATAGTAGAATAAGAGGTATAAGAGGTACTTTAGTGAGCAACCAGCCATGTCTGTCGGCCAAAACAAGATCAACAAGAGGTGTTTGCCAGTCTACTCTACTGTCTGGTCTGTTTTTAATTTACGAGGACATTTCAGTAGACATCTCCAGCCCCATAAACAGGCATTGTTCCTGGAAAATGTGGACGTCTGGTTACCCTAGTGGAGCATATATGATATAGCATGAGCCAAAACATCACATTTTAAAAAACTTGCTAATCCCAAGACTGCAATCTAAGACTGCATAAATAAATGAAATGAATAATGTGAGTTACAGAAGAATAAACCAAGTGTGCATAACTATTACATGGAAGTAACCAGCTACAATAATGCTTACACAACAATGAATAACTCAAATTATGTTGGCTCATTGCTTTTCAGCACCATTTCAAAAGGTCTTTCATGGAAGCTGAACAACCTAACAGCAACAATGTTTTGATCACTGAGCTTATAACATTCAAAAGGGTTAAGATAATGTTATAAATCAAGTGGAAACAGGTTGACCAGCTTCCAAGCCAATACTCTCCACCAGGTAAGAGACGAGACTTTGCTTCATGTAAAAGTCTTCGCCTTAATTTACCGTGGTTGCTTTCAGCTTTAATAAGCTGCTGAGCTGAGGAACAGAGCGATACATTGGGACAGCATCCAAAATCCCTCTTCACAGCACTTCAGGAGTTGAGAATAAGTTCACTCTCACAACAGCTCAACTCGGTGACTTTGTGTGCTTGATGGATCGAATGAATGTCTGCTAATCTTGGCAGCAGACTGCAGTTAAATGGTAGCTTTATATCAGCTTGATGTCAGTTGATGGAGAGGAAGAGAGACAGAGAGAGAGAGAGAGAGAGAGAGAGGCAGGCTCAGGGGCAGGCTTAGACAGCATCCGAGAGACCAAACACTGACAGTGACCTAAAAAGACAGAGAGAGGAAAAAATGACAAGCCCTTCAAGAATCCTTCAGCACACAAAGTTTTGACTCGTCTGCCTGCTTCATGCATACTAAACAGATCCTTCTGAGTCTCCGTGGAGACGTTACGCCATTTGACTTGATTGTCCTTTTTTTCCATCAAATTTTAAAACGGGGTGAACTCTTACATGGAAATTTGTAAAGTTTCTTTTTTATTTGGTCAATTCTTTTTTGAAACAAAAGTGAAAACTGTAAATACACTGTTTCAGTTAACACAATAAAACTATTTATTAATTGAATTTTTTAGTGAAAGGCAAAAAAGTCTACCCTTACAAAAGAAATAAGACTGTGGTACAAAGGGTTCTTTCCCTAAAAAGCCTTTCAGTGGACAGTCATCTTTAAAAGTATTAAATGATGTGTGTGCAGGACCTCTAAAGTATAAAGGACCTCCACTCAGTGCAAAGATTCTGGGAAGACATTAAGTGAAGGTTCTTTATACTTTTAAAAGGTTCTTCACATTTTTCTCATTTGCAAACCTGGCTGTTTGAGGAACTCAACTGACATTGCCCAAGAAACCCCTTTTTGGACTTTTTTTTTTTTTTAAAAAAGTGTTAAAGAGAGCTCATGCACTGTTCTCCCAAAATTCTGTGGAAATTTAAGTGCATGCTTCAAGCAGAAAGTGCCAAACATATAAAGAAAAAGAGGCCTTATGTGTCAGTAGTTATTTGAGGGGTAACCTACAGAGGGCAGCAGTGAAACATTTTTAAACCCACATGGAAGTTCGTCTGACCAGAAAACTTTTCTAGATAACATCAGTGCTATACTCCAACTTTTTCTTTATGTTTATTGTGTTTGGATTTCCTAAGATTTACTAATATATTTATATCCATTTTGGCTTGTATCAGTGCAAGCATTCAAAATATCATTACCATAAAGGAAAATCCTAAATCAGCAAGGAACAATCGTGCTCCCTGAAAAAGAAGCAATGTTAGTATATTTGATGCCTCAAAGAAATACCTCAGAAACTGTTCTCAGTGACTGTCATTACACTTCCACTCAAACCTGAGGTGTATGACCTTCGGCGCTGGACCAATTTAATGGATTTATGAGCTGTTAAAATGCACGGGGGAGTGATGGGTGGGATTGTCATGGGAACCCTAAATTCAGCCCTAAAACCTCTTTTTGTTCCACCACCTCTATTGTTATCATCCATCTTGTGCCCTCCGCTCCACCACTACATTCTCATATTCAATAATGTTCAGTTCCTGAGGAGCACAGGGGGATGGCTTTTTCCATGGATTCCAGTGTATACACTGAAAGCCTCTCACAAGGGGCGATGATTCACTGCATTCAGGTTGTGCAAGCAAAACAACACATTTAAGAAATGCTTGTTGCTCTTCATCTCAGTATTTGAGGCCCCTCGAAGACAGCGGCGGTTGCTTGGGTGGTGGGACCTTAACAGACGCTGGACATGGTGATCTACAGTTCTCACATTCTATCTCGTACAGCTTCGAGCAGCACGGATGGCGCAAAAACAATAGGGCAATAGGCGTCTTCGAGGCTTTGGAATTCCCGAGTATCCCATTAAGTCTACACTTCATCAGAACCGCCATTCATGCCAGCAATCAGGAGGAGTTATTGTGAGCAGGAAAACGGGAGAAATCTGTCCGCTCCTTGAAAAGCAGAAGACCTGCCAGTACTCGCAAAAAGGACTTTGATGTGCCTCAAGATGATTGAGAAGCGGCAAGCATGGTTCGATTTAATTTGCCGGAGAATAGGCGGGCGAAGGAGGGCGGGTGGTGGGAGAACGTTTCATAAGAAAAAAAGTCAATTCACAGCAAATGACAAAAAGAGCACATTTCAGCCAGTGTATCAATCTGCCAACGAGGATGCAGAAGAAAGAGAGTGAGAGCGCAGGGCTGAATGAGGGAAGAGGGTGGGATGGAGAGAGGGGAGAGAAAGCAGGTTGTGAGAAAAACGCTCCGCTTGGCTCCTCTATAGAAAAGGCCTCCTCTCTCCTGCTGGGCCCAGTTCGGCTCCTGTCCCCTCTGTCACAATGCAAGGCCGGTGGTGGCCCCCAGCGGCCCCCTGCCCCCTGACTGCCCTCCATGCACTGGGGGAGCGCTCCCAGCCTGGCTCCAGAACCCCAGCATATGGAGGCCAGACTCTGTGGGCTGCACTCCGCTGCGGGCCCCCCAGGAGTAGCTACACTTCTCTGACTGAGGTCTGGAGGCTGCTCCAAGTGAGCCAGACATGAGTTATGCTGAGAGGGTCAACCAGCGCTCTACAGCTGACATCCATAACAGCACGGAGAGACACAAAGGCACATAGTCTCACACTACGTATAATGTATAATCAGACTAGGTTGTCCATAATACATATTAGAGAAAGGAATGTCCCCAGGATACACTTTACCCGTAGACTCTGGAATTATCACTGAGGCTAACAAAATCATGTTGCCAGTTGATATGAATTATTTCTAAATCATAGCTCATGAAAACAAGCAAAAATCCTCATTAAAACAAGCAAAAATCAGTTGAAATCATAGATGATTCTATGCTTTCAACTGATATCACTTTTGTATTCACACTTTGGATACATTTTTAAATGATTTGAATTTGATAAAAAAGCAGTTGTGCATCTAAACTTGTGTTTTCCCTTTATTATTCTTGTTGTTCTTTTGTTGCAGAAAAGAAGAGCCTGGAATTTTTTTTGTACACATATGCCATGTTACACAACTAACTTAGCAATCAATAATATAATTACCTGGAAATTCAATGAATTCAGTTCTATTTGTGTTCCACTGATAATACCTTCAAGCTTAAGACACTTTAAACGCTGGTAAGGTGTCCTTCACAATAACCTATGCACATCTTTCAGATAAATAAATAAAAACATTAATAAAACCTTTCTACAGCATTTAGAGAACCGCATTTATGCCTGAAAAAAAGGATTGTGAAGTATATTTATTAAAATATATATAAATATAAAAGCATATTTATTAAAATCTTTCATGAAGTATGCATTTTTGGTAATAAAAAAAAATGCAGACTTTTGTATCCCCCAGTATTCAGATATCTGGAATATTCCCCAAGGCACATATACGATGAATCTTGATAAATAGAACAGAACGTTTTTTTTATTCTTTTTTCTTTATTTTCAATTATATCATTTTATTAACTGATGAGCTCATGTTGAAAGTACAACCCTGTGGCCCAAATTATGAATGAAAAATAAATAAATGATTTTTCAAAATGTTATGTCCTTAGACTCCTCACCATTAGCCCTGATGCCAGTTAACCATATTGGGTTGTGCTACTTCTATGCTTAAAAACTGAATCCTGGTATTTTCAACCCTGTTATCACTTTTATGCCACTGACACCAAAGAAACCCTCCTGAAATGGTTTCACACGTTTTTTAGTTTGATTTTGGTTGGGGAATATTATAAGAAAATGGCTAAATGGCACCTCAGTTGTGGAATGACTCACCTAATTGTACCTGAATAAAATAGCAAATTGACAGGATGGTTAATGAATTATTATGGGTTTCTTATGAAAGTATTACAAACTGCAAAAAACATTTCACTTTTTAACAGACAGTTTTCTGGATTTAGCTTAGGCTTAGTTCTTGCCTAAATCAATTACTAAAGTTCAATGCAAATCCTAACGAGTCCTGTACTCGACCTACAATGGCTGGAGGACCTAAAAATAAAGCAGCTGAGGATTTTATTCAGCTATATACTGTAAAATTTCAAAGAAAAAATGAATAAAGAAACAAAAAATATCAAACAGACTCTAGGCTCACTAATTATCCTTTGGCACAAAAAGTGTCTGAGGACCCTCAGCCTTGATGTCTTGTAAAATCACTCTGTAAAAATGAATTCAAAATTGTTCATTAAGACGAGGCCACACACGCCGTCCCAAATCAAGAAGTGCAACCTCTGCGCCCAAAAACACTTTACTCTGAGAGAAAAGCTGCTTTTTGGCCTGCCCCAACCCTTCAATTCTGACATTAACTAATGTTGGTTCACTGCAGGAATATGCAGTCATTCTAATGCTAATGGCAGATTTAACCAGCTCCTTATCCCCAGTGTTTGAGCCCTCGACGCAGCTTGATCTGCTGGGAAAGGAGGAGAAAAAGAGGAAAGGAGAGAGGAGGGTGGCCAAAAAAGAGAGAGTGTGTGAAGGACTGTGCATTACTATAGTTAGGGACCATTAATACAGTACTCAAGAGTGTTACAATAACAACAACAAGCCATTGTGACTGTAATGGTAGAGGACACTTGTTGCCTTGGACCAAAGCACGGCCCATATGTGTGTGGTGAGTGAAGCTTTACAGGCGCAGAGAGCTTGGTGGCCAGTCCCACACACTTTCAATGCAGTGCAGTAGAAAGGGCAGGTGGTCATTAAAAGTCCTGTAATCCTTTCCATGAATAGATCACGGCCTCGCTCGCTGTGATGGAAGCAATGCCGCAGAGAGGGAGAGAGGCAGAGACATAGAGAGAGGGGGAGAGAGAGAGAGAGAGAGAGAGAGAGAGAGAGAGTGAGCAAGGGAGGCAAAGCAAAAGAAATCGAGTGAAAGAGTGAGAGAGATGCCGTTTGATGCTGGGCCCCTGAGCCTCTTTAGCACAGTAGCTGGGCCGTGTTTCTGAGCGGATGTGTTAACAGTTTCAGGCTCAATGGAGGGAGAAATCCCCACAAAGGGTGGTGTACAAATATTGTGGGAAATCCGTTCACTCTTTAATATTTCATGAAGGTCCACAATCTATTCATGGGACTTCATTCCTTTGGAGGGGCCCGCATTCAAGCTCGCTCCGTCGCCTCAATGGGCAGCCCTTAATTGAGTGCCCGCTCATTCTCCGGCTCCCTGGCAGATTGTTCCCCTATGAAAAGGCCCTGCCTCTTCAACCTCCTCCTCTCCTGCCTGAGAGTGGGAAACAGAAAGGAGGGCGCGCCTTGCTGGTGGTGCATGTGGGAGGGAGTGCCAAGGGGATGGATGAAAAATGATAATAAGGAGAGTGATAGAGAGAGAGAGAGAGAGAGGGAGAGAGAGAGAGAGATGGTGAGAGTGAGACAGGCATAGTGACCAAGTGCTGCCATGAATTGCTTAGGGGCGGGCAGTGTTCGGTAATCCCTGGGTAATTCGGTGTGCCCCTAGCATGGGGGTGAGCAAGGGTGGATGACTGAAGAGGCTGTTGAAGGCCCTCCTGTGCCCTGAAAGAGCCAGGCCGTGCCAGTGCAAGACAAACTGCTGTTGAGCGGGAGGCCGCAAGGCTGAGTGATGGTTCAGCGACCTGGCAACCCGCCGGCCTGGAATGACAGAGAGGCCTTTCAGCATGGAGAGAGATCCCCCACTTGCACCCCGGGAGCTCCACGCAGCCCGCTGTCAGGCCGCACTGCCGCTTAGAACAGGCTGCAATGATAGATGCCGCTGCGCTAATCACCCGTTTGTGCTGCCACGCTGCGACTGAGGAGACACTGAAGAGCTCTGAGAACCTTTTTGATCTTTTTAAGTGTTGTGGAGTAAATTGTTTAGTTTACCACCCTGATGAGGCCCTCCCCTATGCCCCTCCAATGCCTTGAATAGCAAATAAACTACAGTAACCTCACCGCATGTTGCATCTGTTTTCAACCGAGACTTGTTTAATTGGCAAAATGCTAGAGACTTCAAAGGGAATCTCAGAGACCAGCCAAGCTTTCTAATAGTGACTGGTCTTTGGTGAATTATAGATAGTGAGTGAGGGGTGAGAAAACATGAGATACGCTTCTGAAAATATAACTTCCTAAATAATTCTTGGCCTGGCTCTTTGGTCATAGCAAAAGCCTCGAACTGGAATAAAACTTTATATTATATGGATGCTGTTTAAACTTTAACAAAGGTTCTTCACACTCACATATTTTATTTAAAAGGCTCTCTAAAGAATCATCCCCTGAAAAAATTTTTAGGGAGCTGATAATTGTTCTTCTATGGCATCACTCCAAAGAACCCTTTGTGGCACCTTTATTTTTAAAGTTGTGGAGTGAGACTGAGCGACAGAGAGAGATACACAGAGAGAGAGAGAGAGAGAGAGAGAGATTCAGAAACTGATGTGCAATGCATATGACAGTGATGACCATGCCTCACTATGGATTTACATACCATCATGCTGCCTAACCTCTGCATATATGGGCGCCTGGCTGTGATGACCACTTCATCGTGAGGTGCATCGCAAAGGCTGAGGTGTAATCAGGCAACCTGCAGGTGTCCAGCTGCATACGCTGGCCCCTGATCCCTGATTAAAGGTCATCCGGCCCGCTCTAAGGGCCTATAAGAGAGGCTGAGCCTGGTCACTCCAGCTGGGCCCGCTCACTGCGCCCTGATGTGTGTCCAACAGGCTTAGAGTGGCTCATGAAGGATGGAGAGTGCCTGTGTAGAGAATTCCTAGGGAGAGGAAAATCCTCCACCATTGCTGCCCAATCCCCCATCACCCGTCCTCATCTTCCCACTATGCCCAGTCTGCTCCTGGACCCCGCTGTGGGGAGCCCCAGAGCAGACGCATGGAAAATGGATTTCCCCAAGAAGAGCTGAGGGGCCTTTAAGTCTTCACGGTTTAAGTTCTCGTCTTCCGGATGTTGATGTGTGTCTTTGAGAGAGAGCTGGCAATCTTCTTTATGAGCTCCCCTCAAAAGAAACAAGAATTTTGAGCAAGAATTTCTTTTCAAGACTTCAATCTTTAACTTGCTTTACATGGCTCAGAGATGATGCTCTGCGAGTGCAATTTCTTGGCGAGAATAGAGCATGAAGCAGCCGAGATCAAAAGAACTTCTTCTTGAATTGCAAACAAGATTGAAGTCTACAACCTCTCAGATGGAATTTCTAATAGCCATTCAATTGCACTGAAGTGTTTCAAGTGGGAGATTTCTGCATGTAGAATATTAATACATGGTTTTGGGAGAGAGCAAGAGGAGGTCTGAGCTAGGTCTGCATATCTTGGTCTAATCCTACATTTCTTAATGAAGTCCAGGAATGCACTGAGAGGCTTAGAGAGTTTCAGGAATTTGACTTCAGATCCATAGCCTTGATCTGGTCACTGATTACATCCATCACAGGCCTTAATGCACTTCCTCCACCTGCTTCATCTCCATCCACCAGTACAACTATCAGCGCACACACTTACACACCACTCAGACAGTCTCTACACTTTACAACAAAACTGCCGCCACTTTTAAGAGCTGAGGAAAGTCAGATCAGACAGAGTAATGTGATTGCACCTTGCTTGTTAACCTAACAAGTAGATGATTAATTCAGAGAGCTAATCCTTTGGTACCCGGGCAGAGAGGAAATACCTCCGGTGGCCTAATCCACCTAGGCCAGACCTGGGACACTCACTGTGCCACTCAGCCAGACCTTTTGTTTTGGACAGGTATTACCCTACAAGTGCAGGTCTGTCCAACGCTATAAGAGAGGGAGGGCCAGGAGGAGGCCACACTCATCAAGGCTTTCTGCTTTTTTTATTTGCTAGACTTGCAATTTCCATTCGCCTTGCAGGGCAGATGAAAGGGTTTGAGTCTTTGAGCAGCCTTGGTGCCCCTTTTATTGGACGCCGTTTGAATTTGAGTGGGCAGACTAGCACCTGTGTTCTCTCAATGTAAGATTTGTTCAAGTTGAGAATGATTTCTGCAAGTCAAGACTTACTTGTTCTCTTGTCTTGTTAGCCTGCCAACTGAAAAGACCCACCTAGAGCTTCACTATTACACTGTGTCTGCTTTAAGAAGTTTCCTTCAATAGCTTGTGCCTGGACACAATGATTGAAACAGTTGCCTGATTTGGCCCCACCAAAAAGAGGACCAATAAAATAATTCTGCGGAGTGGCAGGTTGCAGGCTCTAAATATTTATTCCTTTACTATGGGGTGGTGAGTGACTTAGATAAACAGTGTGGAGGTTCATTTCATCTGAGCCACAAAGAGTGTGAGTGTGCCGCCGCCAAAGGCTGCAGTGAACTCTGACCCGGCCAGGGCACAGGGAGCATTTGTCCCTCCATAATTGGACAGAAGGGCCCTTTCGCTCTTCATTTAACCTTTTCTGACTGATTCTTTCTTCCTCAGTGGCCACAAAGCCCCTGGTCCTGACCCAGTTGTTCTAGGCCTATCTTTCCACCCCCAGCCCAGGCCTTTGAAAGCTGGAGAAAAGCTGGAGTGTGCTTGCCCTGTCAGGAACAATGGTGGAGTTAGTGACCCCTGACCTGAGGGGCTTTGAGCTTTCTTCCTGGATCAGGCGCTGCCTTTCGCCACGGTTGGTTACAGCTCCCCAGCTCCGCAACAGAATGAGGGTAAACACTTGTTAAGAAGTGATTCTTCTTCTCCTTCTTCCTTGCACCCCCAAACTCTTTTTTTCTCTCCCTCTCTTCTTTTCTTTTGTATGGGTGAGCATTAACAATAAGCAGAAGTTAAGGCAGGTTCAGTTTGCTGACATCAGCTTCACACTCCATCATGTCACATCCATGCAATGTCCACCGACGGCTCGCACACTGCTGGTGCAGGCAGAAAGGGGATGCATTTGACCCCTTAAGAGCCCAGGTTTATTCCATTCTAAGGCTTATTTTTTCAATAACTACTCAAATTATAATCCAACTGCAGAGTTATTATTAGGTTATAGAACAGTGTAGTAGACCGCTGGGTCTGTTGGCCTATTTAAGCAGTAAAATTTTAGGCAGATAATTCTTGTGTGTAAGTTGACATATAGTTTATACTTACTAGGGCAATGCAGCATAGTCTATTACATGAAAATTCATGGCTACAGTTAAAGCAAATTGTCACTGTCGTATTAAAAATTCTATTTGTAATTCATCTTTTTTATTTTTTATTTCTTTTTTTTTTTGTTTACACAAATTGAGAATGTCAGCTGACCTTAACATTGCATGAACATTTCATAATGAGTGGACCAATGGAAAAGATTTTTAAAAACCAAAATTGCTTTAAATAAAATCTGTTGCACTTACAATTCTTGTGCTGTTGTCAGATTCATAATATTTAACATACACCGGTACAGAAGTGCCATGACAATGGCAGAGCTATGTAAGTGAAGCTGTTTACATACTGTCACAGTATTACCATTGTTTCCTAAGCTGGTTTGACTGTAATCGGAAGGCCATGCTTCAACAAAATAGGCCATGCATAAAAAACATACTGGCTCTGAAGCAAATTAGATATGAATGAAATTTTCAACCCTGTCTGTCCCTTATCCCTTTGTTGTTGTCATGAACACCACTCGGCTCAGCAGGATTCCTGGCTGCGGAGGAAAGTGTGCAGTGTTGTGGCCTCATGTGTCCAGATGCTGAGCATGCGGCGGTGGAGCACAGGCAGGCTGTGCAGAGGCTAAAGCATATGGGCTGAAAGAGAGGGCCTACCGTGGCTACTGTTGCTGCCATCTCTCAAGACAGAGGGGGGCTTTGTCTCGGGCTCTGCCCTTCACACCACTTAATGCCACGAAGCAGCATTGTACAGTATTGTAAAGTGCTGCCTGTCTTTTAGCCTGTGCGGACCGCCGTCAAAGAGACCCTCTCCCGCCTTCCCTCTCACTCCCTTTCACACAGTAGGAGTTTTAGTGGCCCTCTCCTCACCCATTCTTCCTTTGTCACATAGCCCTTTTTACTACTTTTTCCCTTTTTTGTCCATCGCAACTGTTCTCTTGAGTGATGGTCAGTTTGTCAGTGAACAATTAAGCCATCTGATGTCGACTCTCTTTTCCAGCGTGTCTGCTTTTGTCTTGGCACCGTGTCACTGGGCCAGTGGAGCAGGCCTAAGGTCAGTCCTAAAGTTTATCTGTCTGGGCTTCAAAAGCCTTATTGTCACACATACAGCTCTAAATCTTGAAATCTGAGAATTATGGAAATTATGCTAGATCTGTGCTGAACATTCACAGAGTTGTGGTGTGGTCATCTCACGAGTGTGCTATAAAATGTGCTTTCAGACCATACATATCAGTAAGAGTACATTTTATACTGTGCACGCTGAAAAATAAACGTGCCATAAACAATTAACTGGATCAAAGAATCAAAAGCAACACTTTTGGTTCCCTAACCTCGAATGGTTTCAGTGTAATTCGGTAATACCTGTTCAAAAATCAGTGGAAAGGGAATCACTTAGGAAATCAAACATTGTTTAGGGAATTAAACATAGTTCTTCCATGGCATCACCCCAAAGAACCCAAGGCAGTTGAGCTATTTGTAAGGGAGTGATTTACTGTTGAAAGTAAGGCGGGGTGGTGAGTACATCCCCTTGAAGGCTCCCCTCCTCGTTAGACCCATAAAGCTGTCCCTGAGTCTGTGTGGGATGAAATACATTCCCCTTTAATTGACAGGTATCTAAAACAGCTGGTGGACAGCTTTGCCCAACGTGGAATTGTCTGCACACTTTTACTCCCTTGCTGTTTTGTGTCAGGGGTGACTCAGACGTGACCCAGTCTCCAGCCAAAACCACACACTTTCTTGCCTTTTTCTTCTTCAATACTTTACGCCCCATTTCAGCTGTCTGAGACCCCCTCTGCACGTGGTGGGGAGTGCAGAACAAAATTACTTACTTCGCCCTACCTCAGTATTTTTACTAAGATCAATTAAAATGAAAGGTTTCCTAATGGCACTTCGCTTTTAATTGGTCTAGAACCTTCATGTCAGTGATCACCAAGCCTGCTCCTACTTTCCAGCAGTATTTTAGCCCTGTAACATGTGCCCCTGACTTGTCCCTGGTTTTTGACTTGTCCCTGTTTTTGTTTATGTTTGCCATATGTCTGTCTTCCATGTGAGTCTGTTGTTCTGGTCCTAGCCCCACCTTAGCCCTGTCCCCCGTTTACCTGTGTCTCATTCTTGTCTCCTCCCCTGCCCAGGTGTTTCCATTGTCCTTGCCAGTATATATACACCTGTGTTTCGGCATGTCTGTGGGGAATCTCTGTTAACATCATCATTGGGTGTGCATTGTTCATGTCTCAGTATTTGCCTGTTGGATTTTCCCATGTTTCTGTGTAACCCCTGGACTCTTCATTGGTGTTTGGATTTTGTTTCATATTTGTTTTTTAAAACATACATCATCTGCTTAGTCTTCTTACTTCCAAGGAGATCTCCAAGAGGACTGTTAGTAACCACAGCTTTATACTATGTGGAGGTTCTTTAAACATTGAAAATGTTCTACAAACTCGCACAGCTTCTTTACAATCAAGTTAAACCTCCAATCAGAGGTTGTTTTAGGAACATCGCTCCAAAGAACCATTTTTGGCAGTGTATTCTGAAGATTTGAATGGATCAGTACGAATTCCTCTACATATTAATTTGGTAATATAAAAAAGTTGCCCTTCACTTCTACATTGCATTACAAGTCTTCCCATAAAGTGACATGAAACCCAGCAACTTCTCAGGAAAAATCATCCACTTAATGTACTTTTTGGAACTTTGAAAATGATTAAAGTGAGGTTTAAGACAGCTACAAAGCATAGCACAACTTAAATACACCAGATATTGACTACCTGCACCATTTTTTTTTACTATTTCCACTCTAGAGCAATGAAGATAATCCCACCTCTCCTTTATCCAATAATGGTCACTCATCTGCCAGGGAGGGTTTGATGCCTGTAGTGGAGAACACTAAGGTGTTAATGCAGGAGAGGCTGGGCAGGCCTAGCCCTGTCATTAGCTTAGTGTAGGCCTCTCCCCTGCTCACTTGGCCTCCTGCCTATATCAAATGAACCTCACACATGCTAATGCCTGCCTCTGATTGTTGCTCTAAATGAAAATTAATTGATTCTCATTCAGGTCTCTTGTCAGCTCTCTGTTTTCTTCACTATGTGCTCCCTCTCTCTAGACCTGGCTCTCCAACAATACACACGGTGGCCCTCCCATCCATCCACCTCATGCATTCTAACACATGGTAATGCGCTTGCCTTTGCTATGCATTCTTGCAAGGTACAATAGAGGCCAAGAGAATGTGGTGACTTGCCACCCATTTATGTATATGTGTGCATTAGCACACAACCCTTGATCACCAATAGCTTTCATTAGCGTGATTCAACCCCCTCTTGTGTACGCTAGCATGCTGGGCAGTGAGTACAGTAGATGTCAAAAGGATGCATCATCCTCTGTGGCTTGACTCTTTATCACAAAGCATCTTTGAGGGAATACAAATGGAATCTGGTGCAGTATCCCAATGGAACATGTTAGCATGCTAACTTTGAAGATCTCATAATTTTTTTTCACACCAAAATCATAATTGGCTTCAGAAGCCTAAGATGATGTGCTTATGAAGGTTCTTTGGAGCAAAGATTCAGAAACTTTTTTCAGTAAGACACATCAGCCAAACATGTAACTGTTTAAAAAACTTTATGATAATCTAGATGGAATAAGCAGATGATTTAGTGTTTAAGTTAGGGGCTGGGTAATATGGTGATAGTTTGTTGTCACTGTGATAAACTTTGTGGATTCACCAATATAGTCACTACTGTAAAGTTCTTTATAAAAAGATGGCCACAGATGGCTGAAGACCAAGTCAGCACAATTGGCTTTGTTCTCTCTAGATGTGTAGGAGTGTGTTTAGCTGTCAAATGACGATGCATTAGCTGTAGCTTGAAAACTACAATTGCTGGCTTCACATGATTTGGAGGCAGCATGTGTCAGCCCTCTGCCTCCCGTTGTTGGTGGTATCATGTGATTGGGGGAGCTTGAGTGGAATGGGACATGGCTTGATTGGGGAGAAACTTGGGGAAATCTCACAAAAAAATGAAAAGAAACTACATTATTGGCTCGAAAAACAGTTGGATGTAATGTAACACAAGTACCTACTCAAGTCATGACCTGATGGTACTCTAGATAAATCCCTTTTCCACTAACAGGCAACAGGTTCTGTTCTGGTTCACACACCAAATTTTGAACTGTTCAGAGTATTTCAACCAAAAATAAATGGGTTCTGAACCTGAAAAAGTTGGTTCCCAACTGGAACCAAAAAATAGCTCAGTTGGTATGTGATTCTACAGTTTCTATAGTTATGTCTTCTTATCATTATTAGCTGGTCCATGCTTGTTGTCTGAATAATAACAAATATTGGCAATAAAAGAACAAAAGCTCATAGATGGTCAGTGTGATCTGTCATCCTGTTTACTTCCTTTGTGCATTGTGGAACATCCTCCATCCATGATGCATCTTTGATTACAACAGTTCCAGTTTAAAACTGGTGAAATTGCGGGCTGATTCGCCAGAGGGCACCAAGATTCAAAGAATGAAATCTGTACAAGAACCCATTTCCTGTTGTTGGTAAAGGTTTATTTGAGAACCATGACTTTAGACTGATACCTTCAAGAACCAATTCTGGTTCCCTAAAGATGCTTTGTAAATAAGATGTGTGAATGTGATGAACATTTTGAAAGTTTAAAACATCTCCATATAATGTAAAGACTCTTCACCACTTAAGTGTTCTACCAAGAAACCAATCATTCTGTTGTAATCATCCTAAGTCCAAGTAGAGGCTTGTTTAGAAAAAAAGTTTTAATTATTGTTTATAAGTATAGGTAAAAGTATTCATTGTCACTGTTAAAATGTCACCAAACAAGTGAGCACATGATATGCCACCCCTGCATCGTCCTGCCTCAAGTCCAGTTTAATGGACTGTGATAAACTGATGGGTTGCAGGTACAGAAAGAGAGAAGTCTTCTCTGTCCCTGGGTATTGTCTCTCTATTTTGTTTGTTTGCCAATCGATTACCCTCCATTTTCTCAGTGAGCAGCCAAGCCTCCCTTTTCCTGTCCCTGGACCAAGGCCTGAGATTGCAGGGGCTGGTGAAACATTAACCTGGCCAGCCTGGCTGACGTTGATGGAGAGAGGCAGGAGCGTGATGGCACTGTTGTGTGTCTGAGGAAGGATTGTCCTTAGCCCTGTCTCTGTAGTCACAGGTCAGCTCCAGGGTCAGTGTGGGCGTTCCACCCAGATCCATTCAGGGCAGGGATGGGGAGAAGTCACTGCTTAAGTAACCTTTGATTTATAAAGCCTGTGCTGTCAGGCTGTCACATGGTTAGGATTTGAGCCTAATGGTTTCTAAGATTAGAATTTAAGCAATTGAAGAAAATTGTCTATTATATATTGTGCAGATTTTACCCGTTTTAAAAAAGGAGGCTCTCTAAGGGTTCTTTAGTGGCCATAGTTCTTTGCAGTCAAGAAAATATGTATTTTGTGCTCCATCATATGATTGTATTATTATAATTATTATTATTATTATTATTATTATTGTTGTTGTTGTTGTTATTATTATTATTATAATTATTATTATTATTATTATTATTATTATTGTTGTTGTTGTTATTATTATTATTATTATTATTATTATTATTATTATTATTATTATTATTATTGTTATTGTTATTGATATTTTTATTATTATTATTATTACCATGATGGGGGATCTTTTGTATATATATAGAAAGAGGTTCCATGTTGTAGAAGTTGTAGAATGTTCCAGGTTGTAGAATCCTTTGCTGAGCATATAGATATTAGATCTTTATAACATGGCAGAGCTATTTAGATATAATAATAATAATAATAATAATAATAATAATAATAATAATAATAATAATAATAATTACCCTTTTAAGGTACTATTCACAAGTACACTATTAGTAAAAACAACAGTGGATACAGTCTAGAATCATTTGTAAAAGATGCTTCAAAGAACCATATGCAAGATGTTTTCCATTATACAGAAGAACCATTTAAACAGAAAAAGAACCATAGGAGTGTTCATATGGTTACTTAAGTGTTTGTGGTTTTACACATGCAGTATCGCCTTTTGAAAAGAACCGTTGAAAAGGCCCCTTTTAAGAGTGTAGTAGCTCAAACTTTACAAATAAGTAAACAATTACAAACTATATACACAAGCACCTGCTATAAACCACCCACCAAACATTACATATAAAAACATGAGGCTCATGAAAATAAACAAAGTAAACACCACACTGCCTTTTAGATGGAGAGCATGAGAGAGAGGTGAGCTATGGGCTGTAATGAAAGCCAATGAAAGGGAAGGCCATTTGCTGGGCCATCATTCATGACTGAGAGTGCAATGCCTGCACAAGCTTGCTCCCAGCTCCCTGTACTTGTTGCCATTGTGACACACTGGTGGAGGGAAGCCTCTATAGTGGCAGGGATCAATTCAGCGGCCTGACAGCAGTGCACTAAACCAGGCTCCCCGTTTGCATAGAAAACCCCCTGCAAAAAAGCCCCTGGCCCCATCTGTCAGGGCCTCCGAGGTACATTGTGTATGTGTGAATGTGTGTGGGAGGGAATGGGGGAGTGTGAGAGGAGGTTAATCAAGATTGGGATGAGGAACGGGAGGAGGAGCTGATGGGAGGAGGGTTGCGGGGGGAGAGGATAGTGTTTGTGTGTGTGTGTGTGTGTGTGTGTGTGTGTGTGTGTGTGTGTGTGTGTGAGTGAATGTGTGGGAGGGGTGCATGACCATTATGCTTATTTCCCTGTTCTCCTTTTCAGAGCCATTAGAAGAATACATTCTTTTTTTGCCTCAGGCGAGCTTCTGTCACCTATGCTGCCCATTTTTCAGCAGTGAGGGTGGTCACAGGGCAATGGATTCTGGGAATCAGGTTAATTAGAGAAGACAGGGCCCAAGCTGATGACAGAAGTGGAGAAGAGGGAAGGGAGGAAAGAGTGCCAAGACAGCCAGAGGAACCGCAGGTGGGGGGGGCATCGGAATTTTAGGATAATCACCCGGCACAGAGCTAGACCCCTTTGGTGGACCTCGGCCTGACCTGCTCCTTGTTTTGTCATCCCTGTTGTGATGTCGCCGCCCGGCTCTATTCTGCAGCGGCCCGGCTACATCAGCTAGTCTTACTGGGCCTTTCATCCACTTTCACACACGTCCATGCACACCTGCAAATTCTCAGCCGCTGCTTGTTTTCCGTTTTTGTGCTCCGTCAATGATAACCCTTAAAGGCCGCACAAAAGCCTGGCGACCATCCGTTTCTCCCTTCTAATTAGAAAACCCGAACAATCCCTTCAGACTCCTTGCGCAGCAAAGCATGCCAAAGAACAGCCCCCTTGTTTGTTCACTTCTCCTTCCTGAACCTGAACCACCGCAACCCCTGCGGAGATGGCTGCACTGGAACCCAGGTTCATGTTGGCTCTACCCCACAAAGGCTCAAGTGGTGACCCCTTAACCCTAAGGGTGACCCTCACTGTTGCAGGGGTTAGGGAGCAGGGCAGATGTGGGTAAACTTCCCCACGGCAGGAGAATGAAGCACACTTGTTAAATGGCTCTGTTTTCTCCCCACCTTTTTCAAGGAAGCCCCAAAGAGAAGTGGAAGATGGTTCTAATTGGGACGCAGGTCACAGCGCAAGGTTCAAATAGCATCAGACCGGTGGCGGAGCACAAAAGCGACCACGAGAAGAGCGCCGGATTCAGCTAATGAAAAGGTGCTGGTGTGGCACTAATTGGGAGTGGGAATGTGTAATGTGTATTAAAGGATGTCTTTCGCACAAAACGCGGCGTATACCTTAATTGGGATGCATCGACCCTTAAAGGCAAACAGCTGGAAACAATGGTGCACTTTCCAGTAACTATACGTAAAAGAGCCATAGTCATTGTCATAATGCACAACCTTAACTGAACTCTCAGAAAATTTCTTTCCCATGTCAAATAAACTACAATACAACAGTTTAAACAGTGTTTATGCTGACTACAATACTGACTATTAAATGCACAAGATTTGAAACTGCAAGGCTGGGCTACAACACACACTAAATCAACAGAAAAGAAATAAATGAACTGTAATATTCACTCCAGCACTGTAAAGAAACAAACAGTGTTAACCAGAAGGTGGCGATCTTGTACAAAGCATTAAGTGAGTAGAGCCGCTTACTGCAGAGTCAGGAGCTCAGAAGGGATAGTCCACCAGTTCCTGCAAACAGGACAGTCAGGTTAGAGTTATCAGGGCAAAATCTGGGCCTTGTGGTTGGACCCACCATATATGTAAAATCTGAAAAATATATAAAACCAATGTGTAAAATCTTAGTTGTTTTTAAATTGACCCTGATCTCTCTCTACTGTTCCTCATTTGAAAGAATGGTGAAACTGGTTTAGCTGTTTAAATTGCATGTTGAGGTATAAAACTTGATTGTAATATAACAAATATATATGAGAACTATAACAATTTCACAGTGCACAAATGAATTAAAAACACTGTAGGCTTAACATGGAAGAGCTAAACAATGAATTGCATGAGGGGGAGGGGTTGGTGGGGAGGGGGAGGGGTTTACATAGTCTTTTCAGATGCAGTCACCATAGATGCAACTTTCATTAAACTGTGAATGGTACTTTCCAGGTCACCCCAATATACACCCACTGGGTTATCCTCATCACTCTTGCATTTGATTATTCTATTCTTGTGCGGTATTCTCTTTTTTAAAATATTTTTACAACAAATCTTTTTTTTTTTTTGGTAACAAAAAAGGCCATTTCATGGATTCTTTTTTTCATGATATGCATTGCTGGAAGCACAAAAAATGTACAAGAAATGTTAATTTGTTACAATGATTAATGCCTCCTGTTATTTATAGAAATCACAATGTAAAACCTCTTTATGTCTAGTGACTAGAATGTACCAGTGCACTCTCCACTGGCTTTTCACTGTCAGGAAAATTGACTATGAAAGCACACGCATGCTGTGAAATATGCAATGAAAACGAGCAAATCAACAAATATGATATGAAAACAATATAAAAGAAAACAATTGTAAATTCAAATTTAAAATGTCTTTATAAAACCATACATAATATCAAATCAAATTTGATCACATACAAATTCATATACAGTACGCCGTGGAGTGAAATGTCCTATACAACTGCCCGGTGAGACAGACTAAAAAAGACAATTTGCATTCATGGAAATACGGAAGACAAATCTAAAAGCATAAATATGAAAGATATAAAAGATAATCACCCAAAACTGTACATAATATAAAAAAAGTATAATGCAAACAATACAATAATAATACAACACACAAATGCAATATAATATGAATAAGAAGAGATGTTCTCACGTCCCCTTTTTTCTGTTATGATGTACCTTATCAGAAAGTCATTAAAAATGTGTAAAATACATACAAACCAGAAGTTAGGAGGGAAAACATAAACCTGGATGTATAAAATCAGCACCACAAAACACATGTACAAAATCAGCACCACAGAACAGCTGTACAAAATCAGTACCACAGAACAGCTGTACAAAATCAGCACCACAGAA
>JBBPCZ010000142.1:26351864-26386489 GCA_037974445.1 Brycinus macrolepidotus | reverse complement strand
ACCACAGAACAGCTGTACAAAATCAGCACCACAGAACAGCTGTACAAAATCAGCACCACAGAACAGCTGTACAAAATCAGCACAACAGAACAATTTCTGTGAGAAAACAAGCAAAAGAATAATTGTTTCAAAATTATAAATAGTACACTGTGGCTAGATTAAATGATGCCATTACAAATATAGAAACTGTATAATATTTTCAAATTATTTTATTTTGAAAAGAAGCAAAGACATTTTATATCAAGCAGAAACACTTGAATAGTCTTCTGTGATTGGCTGATGAAGAACACAGACACTGGTCATTATCAGGCTCAGTGTGAATGATGGCTTTCATTCATCAAAGGTCAGACATTTCTTCAAACATTCTGTAAATGTTTCTAGACCAATATACACAAAACTCTAGAATCAGTCAATATTGTATTCAATAATAAAGAAAAAAACAAGAGTAAATGTTTTCAGAAAGGAATAAAAAGTTAAATGATAATGGAATTATATCCTGAAGGCTATTAGTTCCAAAAGTCTTTCTTTTTAGAAATTCCTTTTATAAATTCCATTAATTATTAGTTGTATATGCAGGAAAAAATGGTTTTACAACATTGCATTTTAAAAAGTATTTTTTGTATGCTTGGAAGTACCAGCTTGTTTAAAATCAGTCATAAATAAATGTCGGGGTCATTTCATCATAGGAGGATTTTTTTTTTCATTCTGTTAGTATAGCATTGAACAAGAGACATAATAAACTATGGAAAATATACAAAGACCTATTCAGCACGCTGCTTTTCTCATCTTTAAAATTCTAATTACATATCAACCCTATGACAGACCTATGGTTAACAGAATCTCTTGCAATAGTAGTATAAAAAACATTTTATAGTGCCCTGCAGGCGTACTGCAAAAAAAAAAAAAATGAAAACAACAGTTTTTCACAAAAAACAACTTCAGTGAAATTACAAGTTTTGTTGATTTTCAAAAAGAAAATTAACACATCCTTAAGTTAACACATCCTCCATGGAGACCATACTTAAATATGACATGAATTCCTATTGAGCTTCACATACTGGAGAAAGTGTAATAAAATGTAAAATATAAAACATGATATTAAGAAAATCAGCTAAACATGTAATTCGACAGAGGTGCCCAAACGTTTGCATCCAACTTCAGTCATTGTCTTTACATAAAAAACAGCACATAATGGAACAAAATGTGATTGAAATAAAACATGTTGTTTTCCCTCTTCAATTTGTAATAAATAATGATTAGAATTAAGATTAAAACTACCTGCCTAGTATTGTGAAGGTCCTCCCCATGCCACCAAAACAGCTCTGACCTGTCTAGGCACGGATTCTGAAGGTATCTGCACCAAACAGTTAGCAGCAGATCATTTATGTCCTGTAAATTATGAGTACAATGGATCAGACTAGTTTGTCTAGCACATCCCACAGGTGTCTGATCAGAATGAAAATCTGGGGACTTTGAAGCCAAGTCAACACCTTTGTCATGTTTCTCAAACCATTCCAAGTAGTGGTATAGGTGGTACATGTCAAAGTAACATCCACATGAATGCCAGGACCAGCAACATCTCCCAGCAAAACTTTGTCCAGAACAAAAACCCAGCAAAACTGTTGTGCATCCAAGCACACTTAGGCTGTCCACATGATGGAAAAGATTCATCAGCCCAGGCATCCAGTTCTGATGCTCACATGCCCATTGTAAACACTTTTGGCAATGGACAGGGGTCAGCATGGGCACTCTGACAGGTCTGTGGCTCTGCAGCCCCATATACAACAAGCTGTGATGCACTGTGTGTTCTGACACCTTTCATAGCCAGCATGAACATTTTCAGCAAGTTGTGCCACAGTAGCTCGTCTGTGGGATCAGACCAGAGGAGCCTTCTTTCGCTCCCCAAGTGCATCAATGAGCCTTTGACCCTGTTGATGGTTCACTCACGGACCACTTTTGGTATGTACTAACCACTGCATATCGAGAACACCCCACAAGATCTGCTGTTCTGGAAATGATCTAACCCAGTTATCTAGCCATCACAGTTTGGGCCCTATCAAATGGTCTCAGATCCTGACACTTTTGTCCGTTTTTCCTGTTTCTAACACATCAGCTCTGAGAGCTTGCCGCCTAATATTTCCGACCCCTTGACAGGTTACAGGTACAGGTTAAATAAGGGTGTGTAAAATTTCAATACCTTTAGTGTGTATACTCAGAGACTAAACATGTTGTAAATGTTAAATGTAAAACAGTAAATTCATTCAAAAAGCGAAGTGTGATTGATCAAAAATGTATTTTTTTTTTCTTTTCGAGGGGAAATCCTCTGTATTTCTAACCACCAGTCTCCACATTTTACCCTACTAACTGAAGGCAAATTGAAAATATTTTTTAATATACATTTCTTTTTAGGGATCAACACATAAATGTATAGACTAAGTCTGGTTCTATATTACACATATAAGTGTTAAAAGCATCCAGAATTGATACACACTGATACACGTGTGTAATATTCTTGGCACAGTAAATGGGTATAATTGCCAAATGTAATGTCTGCTAATACTGTGTAAAACATTTCATACATTAATGTTCGAAATAATAGTTTAAATGCTCAGCGATGAAACATTTTATAAACATTCATACCTTGTGAAGAATTATTTAAAAACCCCTCTCTGTGGAGCTGTGGACGGATCATTCCCACTGACACAGTCTGATCACATCCGAATTGACATTCACAGTCACTTGAGGAGCAGTTACACTTATATATTGCACTAATGCATGAGCTGAGTCCACATTTTCCACCACATGTCCAGCCATGTATATCAATGTCTTTTCCATGCATCTAAATGCAGATGTTACTTTAGTCACTGTTCCTGCTGAAACACTAGTCAGCTCCAGCCAGCCATGCCCCAGTAAAAAACATCTTTTAATGTCATTTAGATCTTTTCCTATTGGTCGTCTTTATCCAAAACTGATGTGCACCACCTCAGCATTTTTAAACATGCATCATAGCAGGATAGGATGTTAACTGCTTAGTTGTATCATGCAAGCTTGGAACGCACCTGCCCTTGTTATATTTCTCCACTCTTTATTCAGGTTTTCTCATAGCTATATATATATATATATATATGGTGTGTGTGTATGTGCGCAGATTATGTTATTGTCTACTCAGGATGTGCCTTAATTGCTCTCTCTCTCTCTCTCTCTCTCTTTGGAAATCTAACAACAGGGATGATGATGATTATATATATATATATATATATATATATATATATATAGTACGATTAAAAAGATGGTAGAGATAATCATAACAGAACTGGTAGAAAATTCACGCAGAAATGTCAAACCCTTTTATGCATTTTTGGCAATGTTTTGAAATCATTTTAAGATGAGCTCTCTAAATGTCCTTTCTTGTCCCTTTGAGCTAAGGGACAGTTCACTGGATTTGCAAATTTTAAAATATTTTAATCTCCAAAAAAGAAAATAACAGTGTTCTGTTTTTAATTGAAATAGATGATTATTCTTTAAAAAAATTACTAGTGGGATGCAGAGTTACCATACTGCTATGCAACATTGTGTACTGTATTCTGATCATATTTTGAGTTGATTTTGTTAGCTGCATTTGCATAAAGCATTTCCAGTGTCGTGAATGGTTATAGGTTGTATTCAGAGTGTTCAGATCACGTTCAGATTTTTGCTTTTGTGGTTTCCTGAGTGTAGTATTTTTAGCAAATGTAATATATTAATCGTGGGACAGGATGTTGCTGAAATCCAGTAATATATTTTACAATCAAATTTTTCTAAACCGCGTACAACAATGGCATGTAGACATTGTGCTGATTCAGAATGGCCCCACTGAGTAGTGGTGGTAATGATTACAGGCATTTTCACATGAGACAATGCCTGGGAAAGGTAATAACATATCACTTAAATCAACCCGAATGGGACAGACTGGCTGGGGTTCCTCTCCAAATGTGGAGGAATTCATGAGACCAGGCTGGTCCTGGGGTGCCAGACGGGGACACGGGTGATCTGTGCCTCAGGAGCAGACCTGTCTTTACCTTCTTCATCACATCAGTGTCATAAATGTCTTGTTTCCCATTGTGTGGGAACTCATCTTGGACATTGTTCCTGTGAATCTGCACAGTAGTAGCCAATAAGTGGAACATGGTCTCCTATGGGGTTGGAGTCTAGCATTCCTGGCATTTCCAGTCGTCTGTGCTGCATGGACACAGGGGCCTGGACCGATTGTTGATTGTTTTGGGTGTTCCTCCTGGTGAGAAGGCATCGGGAAACTCCTGGATGGAATGTCTTTGTGTCTCTCGGCCTGGTCAGATGTTACTTTCTTTGGAATTAATAATTAGCTTGTGATTTCCTTTTGTATTTTGCTGAGTCGTCATCTTTTTGTCCTCGCAAAGGATATTATGTGCCCAACTGTCCTTTCATTTATCCCCAGTGCCATTAAAGAACCAATTTGGGGTACGGTTGGTACTTTAAAAAAACATTTTTGTACAAGATGTGTGATTGTGAAGAACCTTTAAAAGAACCCCCACATAATGTAAAAGTCCTTAACTATTTGAAGGGTTCTCTAAGTCAAGGACCATTTGTAAGAGTATTTGTAAGAGTATGTTGGTAGAAATTAGAAAAAAACATAAATGTTGGAGTGGAATGTAGTGATTACCTTCCAAATGACAGCTGCTCGTCACTTTGGGTATGGTTTACAGGTGAAGAATTTGTCCTGCACAATGAGGACTCGGTTCTCACGGTCTATGTTTGTTGTTTAGTTGGTGTGAATTTTGCTCACAGCATCCCGATGCCCTGTAGGGTCACGGTGAAGTCAGTCTTTTCTCACACTCTCAGTCACTTACCAATACTCGCTCTCCCTCTCTTTCACATACTGCCTAAGGGACTGAGGCATTTATCCCCAAAGTTATACTGCATTTATAAGACTTGTGTATGTTATGAATGTACTGAACGTTAAAGCAATAGTCAAAAATCAAACTGACACGATTTTCCACTGACTACAGATGTAGTTAGTTAGCCAAGATATGTCCAAACCTTTCTTCAATAGTTTAGTCCTGGAGCGACAAAATTAACATTGCCAATAAACACTAGAAGTCTATAGTCACCCAAATCTTTTTTTGTAAATACATTCCCAAAACGTCTCTCAACCCGCTCAAACCATACTCAGCTCTTTGTTAATGTAGGGCAGATCTGTGGATGTGGTTTAGGGCACAGGATGACTTACTGTGAGCCGTAAGAATGAACAAAATTTCATAGACAGCCATTTCAGACACCAGGATTGACTAATCTTGGATCAGATTCCTTTGTAGTTATTGCTACAAAAAGACAATTCTAGATCAGCACTCCTACTCCTAGGGAGTTTGTGAAAACAGACCCTGTTATCTATAAAGGTTGCTCAAAGCATTCACCTACACAGTGAAGTTTCACTTATACAGCTCACAGTAAGTCACATTAAGTCTGCCGCAGTTGTGTCGATACATGCTACCTATCGAGACGTGCTAACGAGCCTTTCTGTGCGTGTGTAGAGCATGTGCAGTTCCACAGTCTGCCCATAAATCTGTGCTATCTTGTGTTGGGGAGTAATATCTTAAAAGCTCTTTTATTGTTACTTTCGTCTTGTACACATGTACTTTTTGGCACCTACACTCTTCTCTTCACTCTTCTCTCGTCTTCTCTGCACAGTGTAAGGGCATATGACCGTACGTCGCTGCTCTAGAGTAATAAACTAACATTTTGCTGTCTTTGTTGTTTTAGCCAATATGTCCTCAATTGCCAAAGAAAACCCCTCAGAAATCTTAATTTCTTTAGCTATGTTGTCCACTTCTTTAGTAAGTAGTTCCACAATATGTGAAAGTATAAAATTAATCTTATTTAAACATATAATATTCTTGTCAGCTAGAGTTAGAATGGATAGACTCTGCTGTCCATTCACGCTACGGTAGCATTTTTCGACACGGCAGCATAAATCGTCAGAACACCGCATTTCAATAAAGAGCTGGATATGGTTTGAGTGAACTTTGGGGGAGACAACTATGGAAAATGATTTGGGTGACTATTGACTCTTCGTTAGCAATGTTAGCTTCATTGCTCGAGTTCTGAAATCAAAAAGCAAAATTTGAACATTTCTTGGCAGATTAGCTACATCAGGGGCAAGTGGAAAACTGAGTGAATTAGATTTTCTTAAACCATTCCTTTAAGTGGAACTGTTGTCCATGGGTGCTGACCATATTTACTAAGGTGATCTCTAGTTTTCACAAGATCATCATGATGTGATTCTGCACTAAATGTAACGTTTCAGACCACTAAAACTCTTTTCTGTGTGACATAAGTTTTGGTAAATGCTTTTTACACTCGTTACAGATAATACTTTGTAAGCTTTACCTTTGTTTACTTCTTTAATAATCTTAAGGTAAATTTACTGGATAGGATAAAATGCTGCATATAAAGTAGTGTGAGTGTGTGTTAATATAAGTGCATGTGTTTGTGTGTAAATACAGGCCTGCAGGGCGGGTGCACTAGGATCCTGATGTGCTGCTCGAGCACAAGAATGTCCCAAATTATCAGTGCAGCAGGAGATCAGTGCCAACATTGTTGGCTTGCCCTCATCCCCTGGAAGGTAACCATGTCTTCTGCCCTTTACTTTAATATACTGGCTATAGGAACCTGGCCTGTCACAGTAGTCGTACTGTCTCTTCCTTTTAATTAAATGTGCCCATGCTGACAGTGATGGCTTCTCCTCTATTTTAGTTTTTTTTCCCCCTTCGGTTTGCACTTCTTTGAGCTCAGCCTGAGAACATTTCACTTCTCCTAATTAGACCTAAAAAAAACCCCTGTTATTGCGTTTTCTTGTCAACGCTAATTTACAGGTCTTTTCATTAATTATGTACCATTTGAGAACATAAGAGGCATTTTGTTTTGCATCGTGTACAAATTGAATGAGGAATTAACCAACAGAAGTGGTACAAAACTATATTTATATATATATATATATATATATATATATATTTATGTGTGTGTGTGTGTGTATGTGTGTGTGTGTGTATGTGTGTGTGTGTGTGTGTGTGTGTGTGTGTGTGCCCTACTGCCAGCTCCTCCATCCTTCCTATCTGAAACCCAACCTGTTACAGCTGTGTCCTCTCAACAAAGCTGTTCTCAAAGCTCTCACAGACATTTTGTTCTTCAAAGAGACACTAACATTCACACAGGCAGCTACTCACACACACCTCAGCCGCCTCACACATTTCTTTATCATGAACATCTAAAATGGCTGAATGAGAGATTTTTAAGATTATAGGAAGATTAAATCTGAACTAGAACACCTAAACTGGACAGCTGAGATGTGAAAGAAAGGTTGTATTGACTGGTAAGTGTAAATATGTATTACTTGGATTTTGAGAAACAGAAAAATGAAAACTTTGGAGGAGTTTAGAAGAAGCAGGGAAATATCTCTCTGAACACTGAAATAACCACAGAAAATTCTGATGTTGTATTTAGTGTACACAGAGTCTTCTGTGTAATTCTCTGTAAAATATATATTTTCTGCCTTTTGTCCAGTCCAAAAAAAACATGGCTGTTTTGATAGGAAATTAAATAAATGAAAGTTTGGTCGCTGATTTTTACATAGTTCTGTATTTGTGGTGCTTTTTAAGCTTGTGTTGATGGTTTCACTTGTTGGCTGGTGATGGTGGTTGAGATGAAATGGCAGTTATTCAACAAGGTCATAAATGGCCTTCAGTGCAAGGTATGGTTGTGAACAAATTCTCCCAGTGTATGACTACGGAAATGATTACCCAGGATGATTTAGGCTTTGTCAGGCCTCTAGCTGGGTGTAATTAGGAGCGGAGCCGCTCGAAGCCAAAGACCTGCTGTGCAGTTCTAATCTCACTACATCAAACCAAACATAAAGGTCTTATTGAACTGGCCTCCACTAAAAATTCTGGTCCTGCAGGATAGAATAATTATTTAAGTATTATTTAAGTAATTTTTTTAAGGGTAGTTCATTTCAGTGTTAGTTCATATAAACACCTTCCCCAATGCTGTCAAATATGCATCAATGACAAGGACTTAATAACAAGTAGAGCCCTTAATGTGCATTTGATAGGACAACTCCTGAAGGGACACCAGATCCAGCAGTTAGAGGAAAAACCACATCATCCTTTAATGGGCAGACTGAGTTTAGAGGAGGATGTTCTGAGGTTATCTGGCTGTTGTGAACTCACATGCTAAAGGGGAAATTTAAGGTCTCGTTATTTAAAGATTATTAGCCTTAATCTAGTAAAGGCAGCGCGAAGTCTTCATCGGCCTGGAGGCTTCTTTGACCTTTTTTGAACAGTGGGGGGTTTCACTGGAGCTGTGATGAGCCATTGAGCAAAAAGAGCCTCCCTGGCCATGTGCTAGAAGGCTGCACTTTTGGAATGTGTTTGACTTGAAAGCGAAGTTATAGTGTTCTACTTGGTCATGCTTGCCTCAGAATGTGGTGTTTGTGTTTGTAAGGAGACACAGTATTAAATGTGTATGATTAGCAGTGTGTGTATGTGTATGCGTCTGTGTGTGTACGTGTGTGTGTGGGTGTGTGTGTGTTCGTGTGTGCGTGAATAATGGCTCTAAGTTGTTTGATGGATCACTTTGTTACCTGTGGAGCTGAGGTAGTTTGCCTGGAGGTAAATTCATCTAAAGGCCCTTTGAAGGGTCTGCTCAGATGAGCTCACTCAGTGGCCCAATCAGCAGGTTCTCCTCTCATTAGGGTTTTCATTAGAATGAGCTATAATGCTAAAGGTACTTATCCCTGAATACTCACTCCTTAACTTAACATGGCAACAGATGGCTTCAGTTCAGTTCAGACACCTACATAGTCTCCATCCAAACTATTAAAACATTTAAACAGAGCACAGCCCGCATAGATCCCTAGTTTTGTATTGCTCTTTCTTTGATGAATGAAGGTTCTTGAGACAGCATGGGCCAGCAGAACCCCATGGGGGGAGCCTCACCTGAGGCCATGCTTAGCTGTCCAACAGAGCAGTGTGCCTGAAGGCTTATTCTCAATGGACCATTGTCTCCTCCCCACTGTTACTTTCAACTCAGATCTGTCATCATGCAGTTAGTGAGGAGTAAGCAAAATGCTGCTGTTTGCATCTGCTCATTAAAGAGTAACTTTGTCTCAAGTCGCCTCCCCCTTTCTGGCTGAAGACACCTGTTGAGACTTAGCTGTAGTGGAAAACCATGATACCGATCTCTGCATCTGTCGACAAATGTGATACACACGCAAATGTCTTGATCTGTGATGTTAACGTGTTCTTCGTGCAGTTAAATGACAACCAGGGTAGGGTAGAATTAACTGGTCCAACTGTTGATAGTCAGTGGTTGTTGAACTTGCATTTTAGGGGACATCTAACATCAGTTTATGACATTTTCTATGGCTACAGTAGGGGAGCATAACTCTGGCTCTGGAAGCCAGGAGTCCAGCACGGTTTAGTGCGTTCTTTGGTTAATTATTACTTTTGGAAGGTGTGTTAGGGCATGAAAATTACAAAGCTGTGCAGGCCTGGATTGTAAATATGGAAATATGAACACACTCTCATCAGGAACTAGAGGCAAGATATTCTCCCACTTAAATGGCCTATCAGCTACATGCTCAACTCATTTCTGCTTGCCACCGTTACATTGATTGTGTGGATCCTAACACCAGCAGAATAAATCAGTTGTACTACTTGCACCTGCAGCCCTATACTTGCAATAAATGATTACATTCTTCTTCCTGGTAAAGAATCACACTGCTGAAGAGTATGTGCTTTATAACTGTTGTATAATCATCTATGATCATGGATCACTGAAAAAGCTGAAACATGTTGCCTAATTCTGTTTTCCATCAAGTTTGCTCGTAACAAAGTGCGAAACCCTAATAGGTCTAACCTCCAGGTATAATTGCTGTTGTGGTGTCTTAACTGTTAGGTCTTGTATAAGTGAGAAACCGTTGAAAGAAGTATTTGAGCTAATGATTAGTTTACTTTGACTGGTGTCTAAACAAGCAGAACAAGTGAGTTATCATCATTGGAAAGGCTCACTGGGCTGAGGCGCAATATGCGGTGGGGACCCAAACAGAAATCATCCTAAAGGCAAAACAATTAGAAAGGTTGGAAAATGTCATGTAAAAATTATGAGTTTTTTTGGTACATAAACCACAGAGACGTCATAAGTAGCCCTTAGGGGAAAATATGTAAGATATTGGTCCTTTAACTGTACTTGTATAATTTCACAGCTACGCACATATTTAATATTTACAGTCTAACTGTGCGTCACGCATCTTGTTACATAATAATCTGATTCTGAAATTGTGATTCTGCCTAAAGTACCAGTTTGGATGGTGCAGCATGGAACTTCTTGTATCGTACTCCGTGGAAAGAGCACTCCAAAATACACCAAACAACAGTAACTACAACTTGGTGAAATATCTCTAGATAAAAACAGGTGTGGGAGGCATCACCAAAAAACTAAAAAATGTTTAAACCCAAATCAGTTCATTCCTTAAAGTAATTCATACTCTTTCATGTAAAGGAGGGGTGGGTGATTAATAGGAGGTCTTAGTGAGCCACCGGGACAATTAAAGTGATTGGGCTGGGTTTGGCTGAGGGGTGAAGGGGGCCTCGTTACGCTGCTGCTCTGTGTGACCATGGCCAGTAGGCCGGCTCCGGTCAGGCAGCAGTGTCATACTGCTCATAGCCCAGATCAAGGCCCTGCTTCCCCCCACAGGCCGCCCGCTAGCCTCCAGGTGGGCACACTAATGAGCCCAAGCCCCAGCTCGGCCGCTGCTTCCCTGGGCAGGAGGGCTACAGGCTGGGGGACGGAGGGTCAGCTGCCGGTAGGGGGCTGGAGGTGGACACAGAAGGGAGAAATGATTTAAGGAGATATTGAGAGTGTGGAGGTTTCTTGCCTGGTCTGTAACAAAACTACAAAACATGCTTAAGTAAATGCAGCACGAGAGAGATTGAAAGGAGAGGGTGGTATAATGTGTGAGGGATGTTCAGAAAGTTTCCACAATTTATATTGTTGGAAACGGTAAAGGCTGGAAGAGACGTAATTGGGCGTGAGAGTGTCATGTGACTAGTTCTGTCTGGCAAGCCAGATGTAATTTGTTTTTGAAATTCTTAAGTAATAGAATTTAAAAAATGCGGAAACTTTTTGAATGTCCCTCGTATAATGATGTGTCAGCAGTAAAGGTGTATGAAGTACATCTGACAGCAGTCCTTGAGTGAGTTTTTTCATTCAGTATGGTAATATCTCTTTCTGGAGGGGTCCTTTGTGGCTCCCCTGTGAATTAGCTAGCTACTTAAGCTAGTTTGCTCTGGCTTGCTCATTACTGACCATTCTAAGACAGGCAGTGGTGATGATAACCAGTCATAGACTTTTTCTGTTTAACACAGTAACCTTGTCGAAGAAAAGATGCAAACTTTAAAGAGGTCATTTCTTACATTTGTCTTGTCTTTTTCCCTATAGTCCACTTTGTGTTCCCCTTTATTGTGTTTCATTCTGAAAGCAGTCCAGGCTGAAACACTTTATGTAACTTTAACATGAATGGATGTGCTAACCATTTAGGTGGATATATGTAAGTGCATTGGGTTTTGTGACATCAAAAAGACAACAAATTCACACTGGTTTGTTTTTGTAGCTTAAAATAAGCACTAGGGAATGAAAAGTACGTTTCTAACAATGTTTACATACTGCATGAAACTCTTTTATGTAGAACAGTTTTCCATGATCACTAAGAGGTCACTAAGAGATGAGAAGAGTTACAGTGAGCCAAAACCATAAAATTTACAACAACAACATCAGCTCAAACTACAAACAACAACAACAGCTCACCGTCTCTTCTTCTGTTGAATTAGTTTGTTTATTGTTATTTATTGAGAAAGCACTGAATTATCATACCTTTGTTTTTCTACTCAACCCTCCTGCTTTACTGTCCAGCAGTATTAACAGTGTAAACAGAGGAGAGGTAAGTGTTCCCCTGCAGCTCCTCACAAGCTTGGGGGGCCAGGGAGAAGTGGCTAATGGGTGCGTTTGTTCCTTTCGTCCAGCCCAGCCCTTTGTTCCACTGAACTCAGATGGCTATTGATGCATAGTGTTGTGAGGAACGCAAATTGTCTCCTCAACAGTGTTTGGCCCAAAATAAGATGAAGGGCCCAGGACGTCCCTCTGCGGACAGCCCACTTCCACTGACGAGAAAAGAAAACGAACAGTGTCTACAGTCAAGTGATATCTGGCCGACTGATTGGCAGTCAGAGAGATAATAACAGTAATTGCAGTAGAGTTGTTTATATCTTGTTTTTATTATTTATAAAAGATGTCTATCCTCTGCCACGCATATATGACCGTTGAAAAGAACTACATATCAAAGAAAGCATCATAATGTGTGTAAAAGAATGTAAAAAATTAACAGTTGATGGTATGGCTGACAATCAATGATGTGCAACAATAACAATAAATAATGTGTCTTTCAAAGTTAACATTAGTATAAGTGCAAACAAACAAGAAAGCAGTAAAAGTATCAAAATTTGTTTTGTTTATTAAAAAGCAGTATTTGATATTTTGTGAGTTGGTAAGGAGAACACAGGTTTGGTTCCAGACTTCTCCTCGATGCCTCCAGCCATTGTTTGGATTTGTGAAATTCCTTAAGCAGCTCCTTATTTAATTTAATGTAGCACTAATGTAGCACATATACAAGTTTTAATATATCTAGTAATGTTAATGTGACAAAACACTCATTGCCCATATAGACAGTTTTTAAATATTATTTTCACAGGTGCCTAAAATTTGCACCGTACTGTACATTAGGCTAATTTCTGTAGATTTTGGTCATAAAGTGATTTTCACACTGAAGCAATTTAAGCTGCTTTGATGTGATGATAGTACCAACCTCCATTTGCCAGCATAACAGCAAAGTCATCTCCCATAACTCTGAATGACGTCAAAGAAAACAGAGCAAGCAGTCTGAGACCACTCCTCAGAATAGAATCTCTTCAGATTCTCCATATAATCGCATATATAATAATATTATAACTAAAACAGATACGTTTACCTTGATTTTTTTCTCCTTAATTTTTTTTGGTAAGTGTTAACATAAATTTCAGTGCAATTAAACAACAGAAATACAACACACAATAGAAGTACAGGTAATATTCCATAAATATGCCCTAACGGACACTGAAGAACTGCTGGAAAGTAATCTGAACAGCATTAGTTCAGCAATAAAGACAAACACACAACACCAGACTGACTGTTATGGTGACCTGTTGAAAAACATAGTGTCTAAGTGCATGCCCAGTCCACTGTCTATGTATTTACAGGAAGACTCAACTTTATAACTCAGCCGCCATGCACTGCGGCTCTTCCTGTCCTGTTGAGAGTGTGACTTGAGGGTGTTCTTGTCTGATGAGTGACTTGGAGCAAATCTGCAGCCAGTGCTACCTTGTGTGTCTTCTTGTCCCTGAGAGTGCTTGTTAAGAATGGGTCATGGCCGTGGATTTCGTGGTTTATTTTGCCGGCCTTTCATGTGGGTAAATGGTCTTGGTTGTGCAGTGGCACAGATTGAACATGGTGGGTGTCCCGCGGCGCTGGTCAGTCAGAGAGGAACGGACTCGGCCCATACAATGTGCTGCCTGCATAAAGGCCTCTTTGTGGCTGGAGAGAGGGGTCAGCTTGGTGCTCCAGCCAGCTAATAAATAGCCACATTCTCTACCTTTCTGATTTTGTTTTGGCGAGTAAGCCCAAACAAAAGTAGAAAGACGTTTAATTATTCACAGGAAAAATGCATAAAGGATTAATTTGCATTGATTTTGTGTCTCCACAAAGAGAGGCGTTTTGTGGACTCAAGTACCGATGCAGAACGTTTTTTTCTCCGACCAGCCAGACGGAACAAAAAGATCAATGGCACCTTCAGTACGGCTATCACTGAGAAGAATCTTGCAATGGTTCCTAAGCACAATGTTGGTTTTGAGCATTTTCCACATTGTCCTTGCTTATAGTCGTGTGCTTTTCTTCTTTAAAGAATGTGTGTTTCAACACAATATGGAAAAAAAACACCCTATAAATCTGAATAATTTGGTTTGTTAAGTTCACAAAGAAAGGTTTCAGATTTTAAATAATTTGGATTGATGACAGTGTTGAAAATGGTAAAGCGGTGACAAATGGGCTTTGCAGTTCAGCTTTTAACTTTTCGGTCGACATTTAAGGAACGTGAGAAACCATGCTTATTCACATGTCCGCTTCAACAAAACAGATTAATCACTACTGATGTTTTGCTTCAATTACCACAACACATAAATACAATGGTAACCATTTCATTGTGTATTTTTTTTACTTTATTGTTTTCCACAGATTTTTCCCTTGTCAGTCAAAGGTAAAATGCAGCTATATGCATAAGCTTAAGAAGGTGCGACACACATTACATTCTGCATATGGTATTACTGGGGAAAAATATCTATAATTTTTTATTTATTAAATACAGGTGGCTCTCCCTCAATAACATGAAATATATTGTTACATTTTATATTAAATATAAAAGCTTTATAGACTGCTTTCTAATAGGCCCATATCATGAAAGCTGAAAAATAGTCCTTATTTTTGAGAGTTTAAGTGTAGTACTCAAAGATTGTTAAAGTTTCAAAATCTACCTGCTCCCTGCATTCCATGCTGAACTAAGCTGTAAAAGTAGTCAGCTTTGCAGTGGGTGTCTTTGTGATGTCCCAAAAATAAAGGTTGTTACATATACCTGTAATTCAGGTTACAGCTAATTAGCCCACCCATTCACGTCGAAGTTGAACGAGGTGTTTCAGTCTGGACTGCTTTCTGAAAGAAACACAGTAAAGGGCAACCACTCGCAACTGAGGTAATTTATATAGATCAGTCTTTAAGGCACTGTAACAAAAAATGTCTGATTAAAATGGCTAAGTGTAAAGAGTGGTTAGAAAATGGTTATATATAAAATGAATGATGACCATTTTGGTCACACAAACCCACTCTGTAATAATACTCAGTACACCCCAGAGGATAAAAAATAAGACAAATATAGGACATGGCCTCTTTAAAATTTGCATCTCTCCTTTGACAAGGTTCCTGCTGTAAACACAAAAAGCCTAAGACTGCCACTCTCACCTGCAAGCTGCTCAGAATGCTCAGTGTTTTGTGAGCCGGGGCAAACCAGCTATTTGAATGAGCCACAAAACAGGGCAGTGAATCCAGCGATAATTTGCATACACGTGCTAAGGTGTAGGCAACCATGAAAAAATGAAGTTTGCATTAAGTGTGTCTTGTGTGTTTTTACCCACAAGAGATCTCTACACAAACATAAATAAACAAAAAGATTTTTTTTTAGATTTCAAAAAACGCTTGGTTAGCACAATATTGCTGATTAGCTGAAGCAGGCTCTGAATGGTGACTGTAATTATGGATTTGGTTTTCCATGGAGAGGTTTGGAAACACGCACAAAAATCACAATGAATTGTTTTTTTGTATTTATTCAAATGATAGTGGAGTTTTTTTTTGAAAAATCATACTGCCCAAGTACAAAGCCTTACAAAACATACTTTTGCAAAGTACTACAAAGGCACAGTAACAAAACAGCCTGTTTAACTCTGATGGATGAACAGAGATAGGAAAAGGTCACAAAAAAACAAACAAACACAAAGAAATCAACTTTGTGGGGAAAATCCAAGGAAATGACAGAAAATGGGCCTTTCATTGCTTAAGGATAGATGTTTTTTTTTAATGAACCACTTACTTCTCTACAAACATCTCCAGGCAAAACCCCCATTCCTCGATGACACAAGACATTCACAGCCAGATCTAGGCACCTGCCTTTGGAAATAATTAGATTTCACATGTCTCTTTGGCCATGCCCTTTGATGCATTGTTTTAGCTGTTCCTTTCCTAAGCGTCCGTTTTATTTAGTCTTCCACATGCTTGTGGTGGGGCTGGGCGGGAGGGCTGGGGTCTGTATAACCCCGACTTGTTCCCCAGCGGTAGGCAGGGACGTATCTGTCAGTGTGAATTTCACTGCGAAGCTGTTGATTTGGAAAAAGTGTACCAGTGGGCCAGTGCGCAGGACACGCTGAGCCCAAATTGTTGCTGGTTCGTAGTGCTGTAATTACAGTGACAGGCCCCAAGATCTATTAACTTGCAATATCCCCATAGTGCCCCATTCAGCTAGCGTGCCACTGCCCTGTCTGGAGAGAAGCCTCTTAAACCACATGAAAAGAGCTCTTCTGTACTTATTGTGCTCATTGTCTCTGAAAGCCTGTTATTAGTTCAGGGAATTAAATGACCAAGAGCCTCTGGTCAAAAACATCAGAGAACTTACAGGTGTTAGATCTGTCTCTAATCTTGCTACTTTTAATTCTACACTACTACAAACATAGTACCAGGAAACTAAACTTTGGAGAAGAGAATGAGTAATGAGTAGTCAATGATTACGTAGTTGGAACACTTGTAAAAGTAAAGGTTCCTAAAGATTCTTGGCCTGACACTTAGCAAAAAGGGTTTTATATAGTACTTTAGAAGTTCTTCAGCAGAACCCTTTTTAGAACCATTTTTAAACAGCAGTGTACACCAAGTTTCCCATCTTAGAGAAGAACGATCCAAAGAACCGTTTAAACATCAGATGGCTCTTTGAGTGTTCATTGTTCTAAACAGAATGACTGCCATTACTAAACAGCCCTTGAAGAACCACTGTTTTAAAGGGTGCAAAGTTTTTTTAACTTATTAAAAGACCCTTTACAATTACATATCTTATAAAAAAAATGGCTTCTTTAAAGAATTAAATGGACATTATTTATGGAGCTAAAAGAGTGTCTTATATAGCATCTCATTTGGTTTCTTTTCTTGTGCTTTTTTTAAATTTTATTTAAAGAACCTCTATATAATGTAAATATACCAATTAAAACTTTTTTTAGAACCATACCAGCGAAGAACCATCTGAGGAGGTAGAAAACCTTTAAATTATGAGTGTAATTATGTTTACACTCACACATCACATTCACAATAGTAGTTCTTCAAGGAACCCTCTAATGAAACATTCTTTTTGGGGGTCAAAGATAGCTCTTCTATGGCGTAGCTTCAGCTAAGATTTTTTAACACTTTTATTTTTTAGACAACAATAAAGCTAAAACTAAAATGTAATTGTAATAAAATAAAAAAAAACTTGTATTATTCTCTGTAGAGTAGTATTAAGACTAATTCTGTAGACATCAGATAATAAATAAATTGTGGGTTACATTATTTTTGACTTAGTGTAATTAGACAATGAACATGGATAGTTAAGGTTGGGAATTGGGCTGATTGTGGATCCTGCCCACAATTAACATGCAAATCAACAAGAAAATCAACAGTTTGTGTAAGCAGTCCCTTTTATTGTTCTCTGCCCTTCTTTTCCACTAATCAAGTAGTTTACACTTGCAGCTCAGTGTTAGAAGCCTAATTTACGCCTCCCATTTTAACTGAGAACCATGGCCTCATGATTGTTGCAGCTACAACTTACAAGCGACCATGAAAAGTTTGATTCCGCATCATTGTTTTATCATTGCATTAGTCTTGTACCGTATGCAACCCCTAGCAAACATTCATCTAGGAATTCAATTAAAGGTTCCGGCGATTTTCCCAATTCGATTTGCCGTTTTGTGTTTCCCCTAATGTGCCACGTTCTACCCTTTTACACAGACACCAGAGCAAATGGTCGGATGCGTCAATGCACAGCTTTTAAAGCCTTCGTCACTGGCATTACGGTGAAGTGACCCATTCCAAATAACCTATATCAGCCTGGAACTAGAGTTTATAAAGGAGTCCATTGGAACCCTCTCTCAAAAGATTTTTCTGGGGGGAAGCCTTGATGAAAAGTGCCTAAAAAAAGATAAAGAAAAAGTATGGGGACATGTCAGCAGGGCTTTGAAGGAAAACAAACTGCGGCGACCGATGTGAGTTGACTTAATCTGATTAGGCTAACCTCATCAACAGGCCACTTAAAAAAGAGAAGAAAGCCATGAATCGGTCCGAAAAGCCAGGGGCTGGGGGGCTGGCCTGGCCTGAGAGGGCAGAGGAGCTTCAGTGAATACTCCACATTGTAATGGACAGGCTGGTCCACAGATGGCAGAATGACAACAAACAGTTTGAAAAGCGAAGCAAATACAATTGATCCAAGTTTTTCACAGGTAGAAATACAATACATGGCTAATAATGTTAAAGAAGAATGGCCCGGAAAATAAATGAAATACCACGCTATCGCATGCTGCCAGTGCTAACATTAAGCTTTGAAGGCTTGAGGATTGAATATAAGCCCTCCTCCCCTAGCGCTCCTAAAGAAATATCTCCATATTTTAATGAATTAATGTGGACTCTTACCTCTCTTATGAAACGCCCCACCGTGCCAGTAATAAATCAAAGATGAAAGGTAAATAAAGCACTGAAAAGCCAGCGCATACATGCATTAGGCCGGTTTAATACGACAATCTTGGGTGAAAGAAATGCTCAGGAGCAATGTTTTAGGGCATCTTTCCATGCCAAAAGAAACTCTTCAGATCTTTTGCCAGCATTTCGTTCCCATGCAGGAAATGATCCTTCCAACAAGTTAAGAATAAGCTTTCAGCAGCAAATATTACAGTGCATTAAAGCTTGATGGTATTAGCTCATTATTCAAAATGAGGTTAAATTACAGCTTTAACTCTTGAAAGCCAGTGTGGAATCAAACGTCCTGGTTCTCCCTGGAATGAGACGAGCGATCTCTGGTGAAAACATTTCTTTGGTGGATTTCTTCCCCATTTTTTCCAGATACCTTTATTGCAGAGCATTAGTGGGTAGATTCCGAATATCTTTCCTAGGCCTTCACAGGCTTTCTGACTCATTCTCTGCCTCCTAGGTGGTAACGTAACAGTATCCAGAGGGGCTGGACATACTGTTAGCATTTGCGTGTGCTTTGTGTGGGGGATTCTTTGCGTAAACACAGTTAAGGACAGTGTGATTGGAGAGTGCGTCAGGGGATTGGCCCATCAACAGCAGCTAATGCTGATCTAATTGACTGTTTTTTGCATTCTGCACACAGATTTGGATGGAGGCTCCGACTTGTTATCCGCAAACAAATGGGTCGGCTCAGAGTGGACGAACTTCTGAGCTTGCTCTCATTCCGCAAGAGCCTTGACCTCTTTCATGTCTGCAAAAAAAAAAAACCAACATCTGCCATTTTTCTGATTCTGAGATAAAATGTTTCCTCCTCATCATCTTGTTTATTCTTTTACAAAACCACAAAAAAGGTCAACTTTGATCAAATTCTCTCTTAAAAATAAAGGGGCCATGCCACAAAATGCACAATACCATAGAAGATCCACTTTTGGATCCCTAAAAAATTTTTCAGTGGACGGTTTTTTCAAGAACGGTTTTATAAGAGAATGAAGAACTTCAAAGAATCTAAAGGCTGTACACAAATTAAAGTTTTTTTGTTTGAGACACATTTGTCCAAGCCAAGAACCATTATGGAACCTTCATTTTTACAAAGTATGCCTAGTGTGATTGATTCATGAACTCATTTTGGAACATTTTAAATGACTCTATGTGGTGTAGGTATTATAGATTTAACATATATTGCAGGCAGGATTTAGGGCCACATCCTTTCTTCCAATCCCAGAGCAAACAGGGCGGCCGTGAGCTGGTGTACACACAGCTGGCCCCTGAGCCCTCGTGGATCCTGGGCAAACAAGTTTCCAGCATGCCCCAGCAAGGCTCAGCCACCCAGTACAAGAGCCACCAAACAATAGCCAACAAGCTGCAAGAGCCCAAGCTGAAGATAGACTTAATAAAATCTCATTGCCTTGAGCTTTTCTCCCTTCACACACAAAATAAACTGCTGATCACAGACTTAGCCAGCTATTGGCACATCAGTGACTGAAGCACACACAGCAGGATATTAAAAAAAAAAGTTAGATCCTGTTTTACCTAATGGCATTATTTATCTGGTAAATGACTGCATAATTTGTTGTTCATACACACATTTAAGCAAAAGCAAACTCATTTGCTTCACAAACATTTTATACTGCAGTTACAGTCATATATACTCAAAATGACTATTAGAACTAGGTTGCATATAAAAGATTCTTTATTTGTCACATACAGTTGTTCAAGTACAATGTGTAGTGAAATGTGCTTCTAAAGCATCTGTGAGACTATAATATAGTTACAATAACTTAAAGAGAAAATTAAAGTTAATAAAGAATAAAAAATGCAGAAAAACTATATTCAAACAAACAAGTGTTATGTTTATTTAAATATATTTCATTAATCTGGCCTCAGAAGGCACCAGATACTTCAGCGGTGCCAGAAAGTACCTGGACACTTTAATCGTTATACAATTGGCAAACTTTAATGAAGTTCTTCAAGTTACTTCATAAAATATAAAAAAAACAACAAACAAACAAACAAAAAACAGCATCAATTTGATGGAGTGGAGAAATCCTAGAGAACTTTGGATTTCCATAATTAAGATGTGACATCAGCATGATTACTGCCATAAGAAGCAAACTCAAAGACAGTAGTTGTGTTTGTCACTGTCAGAACAAAATCTTGTATCCCATTTTTCTTTTGTAAACGGCTTACACTGCTTCAGAAAAATTCTGGACCAAAAAAATGGATCAAAATGAGTCAGAAAAAATATTTAACATATATTGAAAGTAAAGATAGCTTTTCTTCCTTTCCCCGCAAAGTTACTGATTAGGAGGCATGAGGTTCTGCTTGAACGGCAATATTTTATTCATCACATTTGAATCATGAACCGTTTTGTCAATGTGGTAATGATCGTGAACAAAAGATACACAAATGCATTTTGGATGCAATGAAAATAGGAACGGGAGGAACTGAAAGGTAAATTTGTCTTTTGTTTTTGAATTGTTTTGAATTACAAGGGAACCCATCCCTAATCTCACTAAACGTGACTTTTTACTTTTAAAACTCTTTAATTTGATGTGAATTTAGCAGTCTCTTTAGTACTCTTTAGTAGTAGTATTAAAGTACTATTAAAAGTATTTTTGGAATGTCTTTTGTGTCAGTCACGAGTCATGATATTGAGAGATGAACCATATGAACCATAAATTATGAACATGCTATTTTCATAACATTTATTTGTTTGTTTGTTTTAGATGTTTAGAAAATTCCTCTGGTATATAGTTGATCATTATATTTACTCTGTCATCTCTCCTAATGCATCTTCTTGAACTACTCCCTACATAAAGATCTTACCACTTAGAAATCTCCTCTGTTTCTCACACTGTCCTGAAACTTGAGTGTTTCCTCAAATTGTTAGTCGCTTTGGAAAGAAGCATCTTAATGAATGTAATGTAATGTAATTTTTTTATCCTGATCAGATTTGTTTTCTCTTGCATTCAGAACAATCTGATTGCAGCTGGTGAGGCGACCCCCAAATAGGATGCTTCTTAGCCCCTCCAATGTTCAGAAGTGGCTCTTGGTTTGGGTGAGTTGGGGCTCGGTGCTCCGCCTAGTGGTCAAAAGAGGCTCAGTCTGTTCTAGTGAAACTTGCAGCGACTGGTCGATAGGTGGCGCCCGACACTCATGAATCATAGAGAATTCAACCTGCTCACTTTCTCAGAGCTGCATTTGATACATGGACAGTTTGGAAGCTCTGGTGAGGCTCTTGACAAAAACATCCCGTGCTAAGTGTTTAAAATCAGTTTCACCAGCCCTGGTTTATATGTATTTGTAAGTGCATGTGAAGTGGACCACAGTGGACCCTATGGATTATTGTTTGGATGATTCGGGCAACTGGTGGTCTTGTGGTTAGCGAGCCGCAATCAGAAAGTTGTGGGTTCGAATCCCAGGACTGCTAGTGGCACCACTGAGGTACCCTTGAGCAAGGTACTGTCCCCACACACTGCACCCTGGATGCTGTGTTCCTGGCTGCCCGCTGCTTCACTTGGTGAACGGGTTAAATACAGAGAAGAATTTCACACTGTGTGCTGTGCTGTGTTCACATATGACAAATACACACTTTACACTTATATCATTAAAAATATTTTTGCACAGAAAAATACATGCATGGATGTTTTTTTCTGTAAGTCCAAACCAAAAAGTCAAAAAAGCAGAAGTTGATTTGGGGATCGCTCCCTCAGCCCTCGGCACGTGCTCGGCGGATCAGTCGTGCAGCGAGCGGGCGCGCGGACGCGCTGGCACGCGGACAGACAGAGCACACCCTCCCCCCTCCCCCTCCCCCCTTCCCCCTTCCCCTGGCCCTCCCCCTCCGCGCGCTCTTCTCATGACGGCCGCGGAGTCTCTCATCCAGCCAATCAGGATCAAGAGCTCGGGGCGCAATTTGCATGAAGCGGCTGAGTTCCATCAGGTTTCCCGCGTGCTGCTTCCTAACCGCCTCGCGTGCCTCTACAGCTGCTGATCCCTTTGAAGAGCAACTGGATCCCCCACGCTCACGGCGCGAGCTTTTCTGCACATTTTTTCTTCCCACTTAAACAAAAATCACCATAGATTTAGAAATGGCCAGGCGATACAGTTAGTAATGAATGTAAGTTATTCATAAATATAAAAATATTAAAACTTGTTAGATAAAGAAAGTCTCACTCTAAATCACTACCCCTCCCAAGTGCTTTATTTTTACACTTTAAAAACTTTTTAAAAGGCTTTTTGGGCTCAACTTTGCAAGCAGAATGAACTTCTGCAGATGTCTGAAGCGTGCTTTATCAATATAAAAATGAACGCATAACATGTTAGATAAGTAAAGTCTCACTCTAAATCACTACCCATCCCAAGTGTTGTATTTTTTACACTTTGACAACTTTTTTAAAGCCTTTGAGTGCTCCACTTTGACAAGCAGACTGAACTTCTGCTACTTCACATTTAATTGGCCCATTATTGGATCCACAAGAAAAAAACAAGAAAAAAGAAGTAAGCTCTTCTTTCCTGTTCTCAGATCAGAACCCAGGCTGAATGTGAGATATGACAGCGGTGTTTGTGGTGAGGTGTTTGTGTTTGTGTGCATTACGAATACAGGAATGGCGGGTTGGCAGCATGCATGCAGAACAAGGTAAGGAGAGGTATTTAAAATGAAGAAGGAGAGGAGAAAAAAAGAAAAACAGAAGGTGCATTCCCTCGGTTCTCCTTATCTCTGCACGCCCGGACCGCCTGCTCCGGCTGCTCGTCCCTGCAGGGCTGAAGGAGCAGCGCGTGACTGACAGCGCGCGGGGGTGTTGTCCAATCAGCGCGCTGTGGGTGAGCCCGCGCGCCCATTGGCTGAGGCGAGTGTGGGAAAGAATGCAGAGAGGGTTTCACACGAGCTGGGGGAGCGCGCGCTCCTCCTATAAATAGGGCCGGCGTGTGGCGACCGCGAGACACTCCACTCGCCTCGAACAGCCGCGCGCGCTCTCTGCGCTCCCCTCCCTCCAGACACGCACAAGCTCGTGCACTCCGCGTGACACAGAACTCGGCCAGTTCGGTGGGGGTCTTGTGCTCTCTCTCTCCTTCTTCTTCTGATTCTTTTTTTTGGAACCTTGGTTGTCGAGACAACTACAAAACAAACATACAAACAAACAAACCTCCAACGGAATATATCGGTTCCTCCCGAGGTTTCTTCCTTGGGGAGTTTTTCTTCGCCTCTTTGGGCTCACTAGGGGTTCGGACCTGGACTCTGTAAAAGCTGCTATAAGAAATAAAATTGAACTGAGTCGAATATTATCAACTTTGACCAAGTTTGAGTGAATCATGCCAGCTGACAGCATGGAGAAACAGACCGCGTCCCCCATCGCCGGAGCCCCAGCCAGCGGATCACACACCCCGGACAAGCCAAAGAGTGCGAGCGAGCACAGAAAGGTAAACAAACTCTTTCGCTCTTAAAAAAGGACCATTTGTAAAGTCTACTCTCCTAAAGAGTAGTTCTAAAGGACAGACAGACAGACAGACAGCTTCCATCAAAGCTGTGTATCGCCCCGCGTGTTTTTGTTTATGTTTCTGCTCGGCTGGTCGTCACACAAACAAACAAACAAACCGTTGCTGTTTCTGTCTTGCAGTCGTCAAAGCCCATCATGGAGAAAAGACGCAGAGCCAGAATCAATGAGAGCCTGGGCCAGCTGAAGACCCTCATCCTGGACGCTCTGAAAAAAGATGTAAGTGTTTTTGACTTGGAAATAAATAAAGAAAGAAAAGAAAATGCAAGCTGTGTGTTGACTCTTAAGGCCTTGCTGGAGACTGACAAGTTTGTGCTTCATTCCTGCAGAGCTCCAGACACTCCAAGCTGGAGAAAGCGGACATTCTGGAGATGACAGTGAAGCACTTGAGGAACATGCAGCGCGTGCAGATGACTGGTGAGTGTTGCATGGATGAAAAGTTTACGCATATCTGCAGACCCTCCTCCACTCATTTTGTCCATATGCAAACCTATTCAGATCTTCTCTCCATTCGTTTTATCCATTTCTCCATATGCACTCCTAACCAAACCTTCTCCTCTCCTCTCTCTTCTCTCTCAGCAGCGATGTCCACAGACGCAGCCGTGCTCAGCAAGTACCGCGCGGGCTTCAACGAGTGCGTGAACGAGGTGACGCGCTTCCTGTCCACGTGCGAAGGCGTGAGCGCGGAGGTGCGCTCGCGGCTCCTTGGACACTTGTCCGCGTGCCTGGCACAGGTGTTGACGGCCGGTGGGTACGCGCACCCGGCGCACGCGGCTCAGCAGGCGCACGCGGCCGCCGCAGCAGCAGCAGCAGCTCAGTCTCTGCACGGCAGCGCCAAACTCGGACCCCCGTCCGAACCGGCGTCCCCCAAAGTGTTCGGGGGCTTCCAGCTCGTGCCCGCCACGGACGGACAGTTCGCGTTCCTGGTGCCGAGCCCCACCGCCTTCGGCTCCGCCACCGCTCCGGTCATTCCGCTCTACGCCAACGCGGGACTCCCTCTCGCCGTCAGTGCGGGACCGGTCCACGCCAGCGCCGCGCCCCCAGCCGCCTCTCCGGTCCAGGGCATGACCTGCTTCAACGGAGCCCCCCGGACCGCCAGCCCCGTGGGAGTGAGCGCGGGGCCCGAGAGCAGTGAGCCCGTGTGGAGGCCCTGGTAGAGCCCCGCAGTTCACCCCCCCGTGAACAGTTCACCAAAGAGTTCCGTTTTATGGGACTGTGCGTTTTACCCTTATTATTATTTTTGTTTGTTTCTTGTTATTATTGAACACTGGTTCATGTTGAAATGTTCACTATAGTTTCCAAAATTTGGATCTTTTTGTGCTATAAACATGCTGTTGATTCCATAGAAGAAAAAGAAAGGAAAAAAAAAAACACACACAAACTCTAAAGTACTTTTTTTTTTATAAGATAATTTAGTTTTGTACAAAGTTTGTAAAAGATTGTTACAAGCCAAAGTGTTGTCATGTTTTGTTTTCAGTGTTTGATGCAGAATAAATCTAATTCTAAAAAAACAACCTTTTTTTGTCTTGTTTTCTCATGGGGCAGGAAACTATCCATATCAGAGGGACAGATTATATTGTTGATTAGACTACTAGCTGTCAGTGTGTAAGGTTCATCTAGTAGACTTGCTGTATGTAAGCCTAGTTTCCCATTTTTACATTTCACTTTAGCACTTTCTTTTTCAAAATGTAACCTTCATAATAATGTTTATTCGTCTAACAGATCTGGTCTTGTATGAAGCGCTGGCTGTGCGGCCCAGTTACGAGGTCTGTCTAGCCTAGTCTAGGAAAAACTGAGGGTGGGTTGACAGGCGGTGGTGGTGTTATCTTGTTTTCTTCTTTTTTTTAAAAGGGCATTAAAATCTGAAAGAGGTTGTCCTGTACGCCGTGGGATCTTTAAGAAGTTCAAATCTTCATGTGGGTAACCAATCGTATGGCTGAAGAGGGAATATGGAAAGATCCTCTTTTTTGCCCTTTGAAATACAAATCACTCAAGTCTTTAGCCCTGTTCTGAATGGAGACCGGGTTTATGCCATTTTTGCTGTCTTTGACGCATTGAATTTGGTACCAACCAACATTTTATTTAGAGCTTTTTGAGTTATCCGCAAGCTAGCTAGTATGCTACAAACAGTAGAACAACACATTCAGTTCAATGACTCAAGCCTTAAGTCCTGTTCTGAATAGAAACTGGATGTTTCCCATTTTTGCTGTCTTTGACACACTGAATTCAGTACCAATCAACATTTTATTTAGAGCATTCTGAGTAAGCTCTAGCTAGTATGCTACAAACAATAGAACAACAGTGCCTTCAGTTCAATCAAGTAGTGAAGCACTTGTTAAAGGACTTCACAGAATTTGTAGAAATTAGCTAACATCACTGTTAAAAACACTAAAACACCTAAAAACGCGTGTACGTTATTGAGCGTATCTCCCCCAAGCGGTGAGCAGCGGAACTGGGGGCGTGGCTCTCCTCCGTGACTCTTCGACAGTGGGCGTGTCCCACAGAAAACGGGCGTGGCTCTGTGTCTGCCACTCCCTCTAATAGGCTCAGCTGAGGTTTCGCACCCATGCCGGCCTGTCACCGGGCTCCCCACTTAGCAGCTCACTTCACACATCAGATTAATCTCAGCAGAGCTTCAGTGGGACACTTTTCCACTGAGAATAGCTCCTAGAAAGCTCCTGCTTCGCCCGGGTGCGTTATTATTAGCTTTCACAATGATCGAGACCTCGAGTGTTTTGCAAGCAAGAGGCCGGGGGAGCCGGGCCGGTTGCTTAGCTGGGGGAAAAAAGCTTACTTTTGCACAATTGTGCGCTCGCTGGCAGTGTGTGGGCTCCGCGGCTGCTCCCTCTGCCTGCGTGTCTGTGCTAAGAGTTCAGAGATGCCGTTGTGGTGCTGAGGTCGTGAGAACCGAGTGAACTGGAGTGCTTGTGGCCAGGCAGAGCGCCAGTCAGTAAATCCCCGCTGGCAGCCCGGGGCGCGCTTTGGCCGCACCGCCGCGCGCTGGGGAGGGGGTGAGGAGCACGCGCGCGCGGCCCGCCAAGGAACGAGCCTGGAGCCAAAGGATAATAATTACAAGAGCCACCGGCCAACTTCAGAACACACACACAGACATATATATACATATATACACACTCACACACACATAGGCCTATATTCCAACACACTCACGAACACAACAACATGCCCCCCGCCACACACACACACACACACACGCACATATATATATATATATATATACATATGTGAGTTGGAATATATATATATATATATATATACACAGACACACATATATTCCAACTCACACACGAACACAGCGACACGCTCACACACACCCACGCCCTCACACACAGTGGTCCTTGTCTGATTGCTGGATGCTCTGGCTATTGCGAGCTGTGTCTTTCACACAGTAACCGATAAATACGCTCTTATTGCGCCCAAACAAACCTCTAAAGAAACCGGGAAAAGGGGGCGAAGGCGGGAATCTTCTGAATGCTAATGAGCCCGCTTCCATTTCCCCAGGGATGTGGCTTTGTGCCGAGGGTCCGGGTCACAAACCCTAACAGGCCAATTCATTCCTGCACTCAGAAACAGAAATTGCGCGGGAACAGCGCAGATAACAAGCCTTTATGCCGTGATCCGGCCATTCAGAGGTCACAATCACAAAACTTTCAGAGAGATAAACCTCGTGCTGTCTTACAGGACGTTTAGCAACATGCCTGTGTTTTCTACTGTGGGCCTAAAAAGACTGGTAGAGAAGCTATGAAAGTCTCTGTGTCTTCTGTATCTTCTTGAAGAATTTGCCTGGACAATATGACCAGATTATGTTCTTTGAAATAAAGGGTTATTTGAAGTGATATGGCTGAAGTGCTTTTGGAAACTTTCAGTGGATGGGACTTTAGAGTCTGAGTTTCATAAATGAGTGTAATGCACCTGTAAAAGGTTGAAATCACCTCCCCATAAAGAATGCACTCTTTAAAAGAAATGTTCCTAAGGGGTTCAAGGGAAGAAATCTGTAATCGGTATATAGAACCTTCAAATTATGTCCAAAAGTAAATGTTCTTTAGTTTAAAGAACCAATGATTGTTTAATCGTCAGTGGTTCTTTGCTGGATTCAGTGGTTGATTTCAGTGATTATATGAAGATCCTTAAAAATGGTTCTATATTGCTCTGGAAAAAGGCTTCTTCTACTGCTGTGGCTTCTATATGATTACATTTGCTACAGGTTTAGAAGTTCTTTAAACCTGGTTAGGCCTATCTACTTTTCAAAAATGTTTCTTTACAGAGACACATATAGTTCCTCTCTTTAGAGATCATTCAGAGAGTCCTTTTGGAGGGCTGCCTTTGTGTTTAAGAATGTGAGAGAAAATTGTAGTACAATTTAGAGGAATCCAGCTTACACAATGTAAGAAGAGCTATGAAGGTTACATTCATCCAAAATGGAAGTGGTATTTCCAAGTGAAAGTGGCCATAGTCATTGTTTTGCTGTCCATCACAGTTTTAAACATGTATTTAAAAACAAAAAAAAGTTTTTGCACCAGGCATAATGTTGTTTAAATAAATACACTCTCAGGAAAGAAACCAAAGCAGTTGCCATGGCCATCATGTTGTCCACACCGCATTAACTTTCACATGGAGCTTGGTCTAAATTTGTCTGGAGTCTCATTCTGGTGGGTGGGAGGAAATGCTTTACATGCTTAGGTATGGAAGCTAGAGGAGAAAGGTGGGGGGCAAGGGGCTCTGTGTTCCGGAAAGCCACCAGAAGTGACTGACACTCCCTCTCTTAGCACCTGCTCCCAAAGGAGCCCAATCACTAGGAGCACAGTCTTAAAAATAAAGTTTCCTAAAAGATGTTCTAAGAAGTTCTGATACAGAAACCTTTATATTAAGTGGTGGCTTTTTAAACTTGAGAAAAGGTTCTTCAGCCTTGAACAGCTCATTTATAAAACCAACAGTGGTACGGCTCTGAAAAAATAGTTTTTGGCTCCTTGAGAAGTGTGAAGTTCACTAGAGAACCAGAAGGTGTACTCAGCTCGTAAATGTTTGAGAGCTGCCAAAAGTTCAGGGGAGTCGATAATACATTTAAAGGGTGCCCTCATTTTTTCATGTGTTTTATTTTTTCCCCCTAAGGTGCGTTTGTGCAGTTTTATGTACCAAGAAAAGTCATAATTCATTTTTACATGACCATTTTACAGTCTCTTTTTATCGCTTAGAATTAAACAGGCTGTTTGTTTTGTTACTATGCCTTTAAGTCTAATATGTGTAAATGACCTCTGTTCTGACTGTTTGCCCTCTACTGAGCCTCATACAAAAAGCTGTCAGAGCTGAAGCACTCTTCATAGCTTCAGCACCAATGGGAGGTTGCTTTCTGAATAGGCAGATATATGTAAATGTGTTGTTTTTTTGTGACATAACAAAAACAATAGTTTCACAACAAGCTGATTTTGATGCTTGGTTTCCATGGACTGTGTGAACATGGGAGTGGATAGTACATTATGAAAGAATGGCTAAATAATATGCCAGACTCTTTCATTTAAACAATTTTTTTCTGTGATATTGGGCCTTGAAGAAAAACCATACATTCTTATCATTCTTATCAAAAGTTTAGCAAATCGCAGTGAGACTTGAGTGATCTAGAGTGAACGTGTTTTGGAGGAGTTTTAGTAAACATATCAGGCAAACACCTCATAAAAAGTTTCCCGCGTTCAGTTTTCTCACTCCACACATTCATTTTGGTAGCCACTTATCCTTTTCACCTCTCAGCTCTTTCTTATTTTGACACTGTGCTCTATGGGACTGCCCCTGCTATTAATAGCAGCCTGGGCCATCTCTCCCTGGGAGCAGGAATTGACCTATGTGCTGCATGTTGGTCCTCGCAGGGGGAAGATTCGTAAAGGACGCGCTGCTCAGCCCGATCAGATATCACAGGCCAAGGAGCCGCCTGGCCTGCACATCCACCTCGCTTGTCTGCAGGACGTATTTCCAGGGCAGGTTTTGCTCTTCAGAATGTTCTCTCATTTCAAGGCATGGGGCCGATCACTTTAAGCCTTTGCAAATGGTGCAGATTCCGCCGGGCGCAAGTATGGACCCCTCCTTATGCACCATCCATCCAAACGCATGAGTACACACGCACATATTCTGACAGATGAGACATCTCACCATGTATTCATACTGCCATCACCTTGGTGGCCTTCAAGGAGACTGACCTTAAATTTAGGTGCACTTATCATTGATGTATTTACTTCTTCCGAAGACGTTTGTCCAGGTGGACATCATTTGTCAGCTGCTAAGCTATTTTTCGTTACTTGGACAGAGAGCTTAGATTCATATTTAGGCTAAAATGCGGGGTGTTATTTATGCCATATAATGATTGTTTTATGGCTCGTTCTTAAAGGGACTATATTCTTTAATAACATTTTTTCAAGTCTTATTTTTGTCTCATGAGATCTTTTTATGACATCTGTGTGGTTTTATTTATCAAAGCCAACCATAATTCCTTTCTACAAGGCCATTTCCAGCCTCTCTTTAACCTTAGAAAGAAACAGGCTCCTTTGTAACTGTACCTTTAAGACAGATGTATGTAAAGGACCTCTGTTCTGATAGGTTGCCTTGTGTTGTGCTTAATTTACATAACAGAACAGTCTGAAACACTCAGTGTGATGCGCTAAAGTTGTACGCTGAGTAGTGTTGATTTTTATGACATCACAAAACCAGTTCCTTCGAAATGAGCTGCTTTAGCAGTTGGACCACATGAACAAGATATGTTTTGAAACTTCGATGTTCACAAAACAACAACAAGAGAAAGTAGTTCACGGGCCCATTAAAGCCTGTTGTTGCAAAGTACAATATAGTGATGGACTTATATTAGAAGAGAAAATAATTGTTTAGAAGCATCAAAAGTCTTCTCAAGGTAGCTATCAGATTACCTGAAACAAATCAGACCGTTTCTAGTCGATAATCGAGAAGTCAAGTGGAGGGCACAGTCTGTGGGTGCTCTCATTATGAGTGTACAGTGATTTCCATCTCTGTAAGCTCAGTGAAGTCAGTTTTCTCAGTGGCATTTCCCTCTTCTGCCGCTCACAGGCCTAACAAACTGTGCCATATGAGATCTCAACCAGAGCAGCTTTCTAAAACCAAAGTGAGAGCTTACTGCACAGCGAAAGAGGCCAAATGACGTGTCTGATTGTGAATGGATTGCATATGGCTTGTAAGTAGCGCCACACTCCTCATGTGAACCGTTCTCAGGCTGGCACGGTCTGTGTGGGGTTCAGTGGAAGGGCACGCTCTGTGGGAGTGGGAAGTGAGCCCCTGCATGGGCGGTGAATCAGCCACCCGTCTCACCACAAGCCTTGACATGCCCCAGATAAGACACCTGAGAGCAACTGCTCACTGCTCTGACTCATGCCATTCTGTGTGTACGTGTGTGTGTGTGTGTGTGTGTGTGTCCAGCCTTTGTGTTTTCTCCATACAGGATCTTCGCTCCACTGTTAGTCAACACCCTGGAAACAAAGCAACAAAGGGATGATTTCTAACAATAACTTGAAGCCAGTGATGTGGAACGTTGTGTCGGCTGGCTTGGAGACCACTGGGAAACAACCCTGAAAAAATGTAAAAAAAAATTTGACTTGATCAGAATTGAAATTACTGAAAGACTGTAATTGTGTTGAAATAATATTTTATTCACATGGATGTGTGACTTATAAAGCAACTAAAATGAGCACAAAATGACCAACAGTGCAGCTTTAACAATGTCCAGTAGTTTATTTATTTATACAGTGATATATTTATATTTGATGCATCAATAAGACAGCAGCTCTAAGAACGATCTGAATGGCTGCGATGCCACTTCAGGAAAACACTTGTGTGTGTTTTGTACACTGCAAAAATGCTCTAAATTGACTTAATTTGACTGTTTCTATCATTCCAACTTGCACAAAATATACAACATCAGTTTAAACACTGTGGAAAATCAGTAAAAAACATACAGTTACGCTAATTTCATGTATTTCATTCATGTAGATATCCTGTGCACATTTGAATTACTATAAAATCAGTTTTCACTCTTTTCAGTGCAGCAAAAAACAGAAAAAAGTCCTTGCAAAAACAAGGGGTGGAAAATACTTCAATATTTTTCTTGTATTTTTCGTAATTGTGCTTTGTTTTGCTACTAAAGTATCATTGTGGAAGATTTGCACTTTACTTATTGAAATCAAATACTCAATTACATTTCCAAGGGAAAAGAATACCTTTTACTGCTTACAGTATCATGTGGCTCTTCAAAGTAGTGATAGAAAGGCCGCTTCATCTTGCCAATCGGTCGAGTGCCTGCATTTAGAATTGATTTTTTATTGAAAAATGTATTTAAAAAATTATTTTTGTTAAAACATTCAACCAGATTTGAAACGGGCCACAACTATAGTTGTTCACCTTTATTAAAGGGCTACAACCACTAAGGACAGGTACCACCAGTAGATATGAAGACTAGCACCACCAGACCACACATAACCATATCGCAGCCCACCTGCCAAAGACAATTTAAAATTAATTTGTTTAACCCTTTAATCTATAAGCTTATTAATTACATAATTACTTAATTGCTGTTTTTCATGTTTTTTCCCACATAATTTGATAAAAATCTCTCACTTAACTTATAAAGAAGATTAAAATTAGTTAACATTTTTAATCATTTTGTAAAACTGAAAACTTATTAAACTTTCAAAAATTATTCATTAACTACTATGTAAGGTACATAGTTATGAGAAGTGAAGTGTGGGGCCAAATCTGGGCCCTTGCAGTTTAAACATTTACTATGTCATGCTTATTTATGTTTAAATGTGGAAAATGTTTTGCTTAAGTAATTCTAACTGCGTGAGTTCTTAATACAGTCCCCATAGTTTCATTTTAGGACAGTTTTCTCTATTTTTCCCCATTCCTGGCAATAAACGGAATGAAAATCACATGTTGCTGTGTTCATAAGTCTCCAGCTATCCTTGGTTGGACTGAAATCTGTAGAAACCCCATGCGTGCACGTCTGAGGGGTTTTTCAGTGTCTGAGGTTTGGCCTGTGTGTGAAAGACTCGTGCGCTGCTTCATTTGATCCAGACGTGTGCCTCATTGTCCTTATACAGGATGTCCTGGTGTCTGCGCCACACACGGTTGCTAGGGTGTGTGCACGTGCATGTGTGTGTGTTTGTGTGTGTGTGTGTGTGTGTGTGTATGTGTCTGTGTGCGTGTGTATGTGTGTGTATATGTCAAGAGAGAGCAAAAGAGGGACACCAAAGAGACAAATCCCCTCACCAGATGTTACCAGCTTTTGAAAAGGTGCCATCGCTTTCATGCTTCGCACTGTTCCTTCCCTCCCCATGTCAAAAGATCAACTTGTTTTTCTTCCTCTCTTTATCAGGCAGTGTCCCAACATGTGGCTCTGGGCCCTAAACGACTCTGCCTCTGACCGAGGCGGCTCTGGAGAGGGTGTGGACTGCCCGTATTGGGAAGGTTCAGGGTTATGAGTGCTCGTCTCGCTCTCCTTTATGCCCTCTCGCTTCTCATTTTTATGCAGTGGGAAGGTAAACTCTTCCTATTTGTCTTTCACTTCCTACGCTAAATGTGAAGCGGAGCACCATCCACTTGATGGTTTTATTGCTTGGATTCTCATGCGCGAAACAGCCGAGCTGAGTGTCAATAAGTGGACGGCCTCCCTCCAAACAAAAGGCACCCGGTGAATGGCAGGGGAGAGATGAGAGCACAGCTGGGCACACACACATGCACACACACACACACACACACACACACACATTCACACACACACACACAGACACACAGTCACACACAGTCACACACACACACACACGCACACAGTCACACACAGTCACACGCACACACACACACACACACACACACACACACACACACACACACACACACACACACACACACACACAAACTTTCCAAAATTGCATGTTCCTGGAAAAAGAAGACAAACAATGCAATTTTGAAATGACTAAGGGACTTCAACTCTCTTTTGACTCCTCAGGCTACCAATCTACACACTAATCTTCCACTCCAAGTTACTAATCTTTACTTTAGAATGTATGGCAAGGCATTTTAAATCACATAGTAGTCAAATTGCATCTAATTTGTCTAGGGGAGTTGCTGTCACAAAAGCTTGTAACTGTAATATTTTTAGTATTTATTTATTTAGTTAGATTTTAACACTATTTGCCTCTCATGAACATTAAATCAGCACTTCATAATGAATGGACCAATCGAAATGATCAAAAAATGACTTGGAATAGAAGTTTATATTGACATACAGTCATTTTTCCCAATAAGGTTATGCTGTTAAAAGTGAAACTGGCCAGAAGTTGATTTTAAAAGTCTTAACTGAGGTAAAATAGTGTTTTTGTTCAGTTGCTCTGTTTCGTTCAAGGTATTATTTCCAGTTCAGCTGAACTGCTTGTCACCATGTGAAATCAGGTTTGCAGTTCTTAGTGATAAGCTGATTTTGTACAGCGTGCTGTATCAGATATGCTTACTTTGTCCTTTTTAACCACTCTATCTATCTCTGTATTTGTAGAGCACTAGTTGCATATATATATATATATATATATATATATATATATATATATATGTATAGTGTTTATATCCACCTTTCTTCCTGACCAAAGCATAGTGTAT
>JBBPCZ010000142.1:26322267-26342662 GCA_037974445.1 Brycinus macrolepidotus | reverse complement strand
ATAGTACTCTGCAGATGTTCTTTATCAAATAAAATCATGTGTGTGTGTATATATATATATATATATATATATATATATATATGTATATATATATAGTTGGTATTTTACATTTTTTCTGCAAGTTGATCATTTTTTAAGTCCCTTTTATTGTAATGTCTTTTTCCTTTCGCCTTTTCAGAAAGGGGAGGCCATCTGAAATGTGCGTATTAATGTAGAAGCAGGTGGTTAAAAAGCCTTTGTTAATCACTTAATGACGAATTTCCCCCCACTTTACACGGTCGCTTTTTGGGGGGCTGTTTTACTGCTTGTGCATGGGCTGTGGAAACTTTATAAAAAGTTTATTTTAGCATGAAATGAGTGGGCACAGATAAATGGCCAGCTCGAGGGTTTTGTCAGCCAATGGAGTTTAGCCTATTGGGGGTCCACAGAGCGGGCAGGTTTGGACCATATGTCATCATTCCAGGCCTTTGTGTGGGTGTGTCTCTGTGGCAACCGCATCAGCTGTGGCCATTGTGTGACTGGACTCAGTAGCCCATATATTCATTGCGGGGCTATTGCAGGCCCCGCAACAGAAACAAATTGATACATACAAGCTCCAGCCCCATTTGGCTCACATGACACATTTCAAGCGAACAAAAAAGAACATTTTGGCCTGTTGAAAATCTTGAGGAAAGACTGGTCACTATGGAGACCAGGCGGCCCGCCTGCTACGGCCCATTAAACTCCAATCAGATGTAAATTTCTACTGCTCTGAGCTCAGAGAGTAACCCCCCCCTACACCACTAACACAAATTAAACAGTTTGTTTGCCAATTCACATGTCATTTTAATGGCTTTTTATGTCTTACCTCTTTGTTTAAAAGAACAGAATTACAAATCGTCATTGATTTATAATATCTAGACACTTAAGCCATCTGTTAGCTCATGATAGCAATTGCACTAACAAGATAGCTAAGACACAAGAATTACAAAAATCACAAAATAACATTTTGAGTTTTTATAACAAAATAGGTGGTGTGCATTTGTAGGCAAGAAACTGAACACCTACAGTTAAATGATATATTTTGTAGATTTTCTTAGCAAAAAGAAGTATATCCTCTACAGAGAACACATTTAAATATGACATTTTTCTACAAACTTTAGTGCACGCATTCAATTTATTTTGAAATTTCAACATACCGAAGTTCGTATACAGCATGAAATATGAAACGTGTCATAACATTTGTGCAAGTCACATTTTATTTCCCCCCCCATTATTTAATTTTGATAAATGGGACTTATCCATTAAAATGTGTGGAGGATGTACTTATTTTAACTTCGACAAAACAATAAAACATGTCATTTGACTAGACAAACCCAAACTTTTGCATATGACTGTATGTATCAGAACATCAAGAATGCCCTATTACAGCAAGTTGAACATTTTAATTATTCAGTCAAAAATATTTGAAAAAACGGAATGTTTTCAGTGAAAATCTACTCATTCATGTGGCCTTCAGTTGCAGTTTTCCACTAGAAAATATTATTTTCTAGACAGTAAAAAAAAATACATTTTATATTTCTACATTTCTTCTTGGTGTTTCTTCTATAAATGTGGAAAATTAAAATCCATGCACATCAGAAAAACATTGCTTATTGTCGCTGTTCAGAACAAAACAAACTGGTAACTTTACAGGAGAAGGAAAGAAATCTGTGACTTATAATGGCAGTTAGTGTAAAAAGTTTTTTTCAACATTTGGATGATTTTTTATGGTCCATTCATGATGCAATTTTCACATCATGTGAAGAACGTCTGGTGGTAATCCGAGCCTTGGTACAGATCATCAGATATGAGACGTGAAATCCATTCATCAGTTAATGACCTAACCCACAATGCTTGTGTGTGTGTGTGTGTGTGTGTCTGTGTGTGTGTGTGTGTGTGTGTGTGGGTGGGTGTGTGGGTGGGTGTGTGAGTGTGTGTGTGTGTGTATGTGTGTGTGTGAGTGTGTTTGTATGTTTGTGTGTGTGTGTGTGTGTGTGAGTGTGTGTGTGTGTGTGTGTGTGAGTGTGTGTGTTTGTGTGTCATTACCTATTATAATTCTATTATTTATGAGGGCTGTGGAGATGTGGAGCGTTCTTTACGCTGGTACACGGGCTATACATTCTGACATGTTTTTATATTTCTAGGAGACACAGATCTGTGCAGCATTCCTCTGTCCCATGGAGCAGGATTAGAGTTACAGTGAGGGCATGTCTGCCCCTCTGTCGCTACACAGACTATTCCTGTCTACCAAGAAGAGCAAAGGCACACTCTTGATGCCCTGCATCTACTGCTTTCTCCCTTTTTCAGTTGTTTTCTCAGAGCTGCCTGTCAGGCCGGAAGCTGTGTTGTGGAAAACGGGCAGTTTTGACTCACTGGCTGATGCCTTCTCCAGAGCAGGAAGCAATGTGCCCCTGTGATTGGGTAGAGAAAATATTTTGCTGCACTCTTTGGCTGGAGGTTTTGTCCGTGCGTGGCAGGCTGCATGCGTATTTTTCTTGGGTCACGTGCACTGTCTCCTGTTATTAAAATCACTAATGTCAGGCTTCAAACAAGCAAGATTTGTCCTGTGTGTGGACAGAAGGTCACCAGTGCTGTGGCGCCTCACATCATTAAAATACCGATAAACGCTGAAGCTGAGATGCCTGAGAAAAGTGGGAGATTTCAAAAATGTATTGTATAACATTATGGTTTTTTTTATGTATACACCAGATCTTGTCATTACTTGCTTTGAGTTCTTGGAAATGGTGCAATTTAAATAAAATATTATTATTATTATTATTGTTATTATTATTATTATTATTATTATTATTATTATTATATTCTTATTATTATAATTAAATAAGTACCCTTATTCTGCTCCACACTGCATTTTAAAGCAAACATTAAGACTCACCAACAGTCTTTCACTCCAAATTAACAAAAATTCAATATTTGTAATGTTGCAAAAGCAAAGCATGGAATTCAGCATATTTCACTGCTCTAAACACATAGACAAGGCACAACACAACACATCCAAATATGTCCCAGACTGGACTCCTCTGTGTGTGTGTGTGTGTGTGTGTGTGTGTGTGTGTGTGTGTGTGTGCTTATCCCTGTGCCTGCCTCACATTTAAAATCCAGTTTAAACTTGCCCCACTCCAAACTAGGCTGACAGGACCAAATGCTTATTTAGCAGAGCAATGACTGATTACAGCAGCGGCATCACCTGTGGTGCTCAGATGACGCTGTTTGCACCTCGTCCTGGGGCGAGGAAGTCCATTCCACGTCAGAGAGAGTGGCATGTAATAACACAGCGCCGTGCTGGACACCAGTAAGGTCACTCCATCACACTGTGACGGCCATTTCTTTTCTCTGTCATACATATTCGACAGTAACATGGCTTTTACCTTGTAAGCCATGTTAGTGTGTAAGATGAGTGAGGTGACATGCAAAAAAGAGGGCAAACAGAGTTAAACAGAGCAAAGAACAAAATAGAGCAAACCGTGAAATAGACACTTCATTAGAAGAAGTATATGCTCTTAACTCTAATGCATTTATAGGAACTGTTCAACAAAAAATCAAATTCACACAATTCTCCACTACCCAACCCCCCCGGCCAATAGTTGGAGACCAAACTATATAAGATGTTATTCCAAGTAATTCCGGACCATTTCTATTAGTCCATTAATCATGAAATGTAGAGAGTTCAACTGTTATTAAAAGGCCCATATCCCCCTTTTTTGCCTTTTACTTTTAAAAAGGTTCATTTTTACCTTCTACATGTCCATCTTCCCAGCCTTTGTATATCTATACAGGCTGTTTCTATTACTAAGCCTTTAACCCTGATACATGTAAATTATTTCTGTTCTGATTGGGTGGTCTGCACTGTGCCTTATTCAAAAGCCTTCCACAGCAATAAGCTTCTTATATCTTCATTGTTAATGGGTGGGGCTAAACTGCTGTATGGTGAAAAGACGGATATACGTAAATGCATCAGATGGGTATTCATATACAGACTCTATGGACTGGGAGTATTCTTTCCATAATTATGAGGACAATTTGAGTTTTTCGTGATATGGTCCTTTTAAAAAGTATAAAAACTGAAAAAGAATTTGATCAATGCATCTGTAATGTCTTTTAAGCTTGGTTAATGTGAAAACTTTTATGCATTAGCATGATTGTTTGTGGATGAGATGCCTCTTGAAATAGGTCTACTCTCCATTCCCTCGGAGTGATCCTGAACACTAGTAATGCTAAAAATGCAGCTGGATTTTTTTTTATAATTCTTTATTGTTCCCAGACCACTATGTGACAAGACTTTGATGAAGTAAAAGAGGAAGATTTATTAGCTCAATTGTGTGCCAAAAGCGGTTCATTAAATTGTGCTCGCTGTGCATCATCTGATGCGTTTCTAAAGTCCTGTGGTTCACAGGTCACAATGAGAAGCATCCCAAGAATGTGTGAAACCTGAATGGTAATGTAGAGGAATGCGAGCGTCTCAGGCTTTTTAATTGTGTCTGTGTTTTATTCATGTGAAAAGCGGAGTTGGCGGAGATGGCTAAGCAGCTGTCTGCCTGTCTGGTGTCCTCACTCTTCTCAGGCTTGTAGCCTTAGAGCGAGAGCTGGTGGCGCGAGGGCCAACCATTAGAGCTGTGTCCACTCCCTCTCCTGAGTGACAGGCCGGTCCAGCCTGTGCGCTCGCGTTGCCAGAGAGAAAGAAAAGGGAAGAAAAACACAACTCTCGAGACAGTCATTGCAAAATTATAATTGCCCATCTGGTTGTTCATTGAGGGTAACAAGGGCGTCCTTTTGGAAGTGTTGGAGGGGAGCTGGAGGGAAAGTTAAGAAAAGGAATAAGATTCTCCAGGGTCCATAGGCTCCAATTATTCAGAGATTATCCTTTCACATCCACTGATCTTGAAATGAATAAAGTTTGGCCTGCATTACTGACAGCTGGGTGCACCACTATAGCTGCCGGAGGCGGATCAGGGCCGAGGGGGTTACGGTGTCAGTCTGCTGCTGACCCTTGGGGTTAGTGAGGTGACGTGATGTAGTGACAGCAAAGGGGCATCCTCCTCTTAGTGGCTTTTAAGGCCCTGCCGGATAAATGCAGAGGCCAATCACATTAGCTGTTTTTTTTTCTCTCTCTCTCATTTCAACTTTTAAAGTAAAACTGCCCAAATCCTAATGTGTGTACCGGCTCTTGTCTTTTAAGGTTGGCTTAAGACCTATGGCTGCAAAAGACATAAGGCAAAGAGTCACGAGGCCAGGCTGCTGCTGCTGCAAGCTCTTCTAATATGTGTCACTTTGAATTTTGCACTGAAGAGATGCACGTAAATGCATACAGACCCACTCGCCCGCCCGCACGCCTATTCGAGGCTTTACACGCCTAAAAGCAAAGATACCAAAAGATAAGCCCTGGTTCTTTTGAAGGAATGCTTTTTGTAGTGAGACTTGCCTTTTCTTTATTATCATTCACAGCCATGTTGAAAAAAAGTTCAGTTCAGATCAAACACAGGTTTATAAATGCCATTCTATGTGGGCAGATATTTATGGATACATTTATTATCTGTCTTCTCTTAAATTGTCAAAAAAAAAAAATTCAAAATACATTTCATTAATTTTATCATTGTTAGTCAAAACATATCTATTTGTATCTAATTGTATTTTCCAAAATTTAGCCACTTAAATGAAGGCTTATGCCCCCCCACACCTGGCACAATAGTGTGATGTCATTTATCATTGAGATGCTCATTTCCTGACAATTCTAATTAGAATATCAAAATACATGTCTATGGTCAAATATTTCAAAGATTAATATGTCTATAATTCACAAATGTCTATCGCTGTGCTAATGACAATGATGCCACAAAGGATGCATGTTGTCCAAGATCTCACTGGGTAATGCAGTTCTGAGGCCTGCTCTTAAAATCACTGTATCAGCATTAGCTTTCCTTTATGCTGAGATTAAGAAAATCTCAGCCGAGCTTGTAGATATTAGATATTATACTAAGATATTACACTATATTATACCATTTTGCTTAAAGCAGTGCAGTGTGTTTTATTGATTAAACAATTAAACTATATAGATTTTCATCATTTCTTTTGTAAAACCCTCTGTCTACAGCGAGTCTTCAGAATCTGAAGGCTAGATTTTTTTAAATTTGCAAATGTAGGCAAATTTAAGTATGTAATATTTTATTAGACTGTCTAAAAGTAGTTTTTAAACTAAACTCCTGGCACAAAATATATGATGAATTGCAAATAATAAAGACTCACTCCTGGGATGTATGTGATTTTTTTTCCAAGGGAATTCGCTCAGTGATAGGCGAGGGGGGTAGAAGGGGAATATGATATAGTGACATTATTGTTTAATATTATTTTTCCCTGCACAATGATGCAGTTAAACCACATTTTTAAGGTGGTCAAGCGTCACTACACTTTGACTGAAATTAGGAAAAATAGTTTTCAAACTTACAGCAATATTACCTGAAAGGACATTTAGTGTATATTTATTAAGTGCATTTTATCTAGTTTAATTACAGATTTATATTTTTCAGTTTTATGTCATTTATTTATTCATTACGTTTTGATTTCTGTTTTCTGTCTTTGTGAGTACTCACGAGAACAAATCCCTTTATGCCAACAAATACCTGACTGTTTTGTTTAAAGATCTGATTATTATACAACCTTAAAAATCCTAAATGGTTCTTCCCTTGGACACACAGTCCACGGAAGAATGTTTAATTGCTATAGAACCTTGACACTACATGGATTTTCTCTCATCTCATTTACAAAATTGCTTCTTGAAGCACCATCCATTGAAAAGTTCTTTGGGAAAGCAATGTGGTTTTTCTATGGTGGCCCTCCAAAGAACCCTTTTTGGCACCTTTATTTTTAAGAGTGCACAGTCTGCAGTGTCCTGTACATGTAGTGTACATCTAACATAAGATTAGCCGAGTTCCAGTGCTTATCTTTGGGTCAGACCTAATCTTTGGGTCAGATCTTATCACACTGTACTAACAAGCTGCGGTAAACTGGGCAGCTCTCCAGGAGATGCTCCTGTGCCTTGGCACTGTCTGTGCCCCAGACCCCTCCCCTCTGAGCGCATCTCTCAGATCTCCCGACAAGTGTTGCCGAGGCCTCTCGTTTTTATCATGGAAAAAGGCTGTGGGATTCTCATGCCACAGCACAATGCCTAAACAAGCGGGTATGTCTAATTCAATTAAGTGCGCGAGGCTGTGCCAAGTCTGGCCGGGCCCCATGTGACAGTGGTAATGAGCTTGGGCTTTGAGCACTCCGGGTGGTGGGATGGGGTTGGGGGGGGTGTGTTTGGGGGGGTTTGGGTGGTGGTGGGGTGGTGGGACAGCACCCTCCTTAATTCAGTGCTCCTTACTTGGTGCTTGCTCTCACAGACTGCCTTTGATTTGCTGGAGAAAAAAAAAACAGCCCGGAAACCCTCATTCAGGGTCCTTTTAAAGGGGAATATTTCACATTCCTGCACAACTGTACCAAAGGGACTTGAGTAGAGACACAGACGGGTTTTTATCCTCTCTCTTTCTCTGTCTGTCAGTCTCTCTCTCTCTCTCTCTCTCTCTCTCTCTCTCTGTCTCTCTGCTCTCCACTGACACAAACACAGCTGGCCCCTCAGTGCTCAGTGGCAGGGGCCACGCTGCCTTGGAGCGGATGTAAGGGACAGTAGCATATAATCCATGGAAGGCCCTTTGATGAACCATGAATAGAAAATGGAAATTGGTACAGTGCACACTGAGCCTGCTTCCTTTGGCTTCATGCAGTATTTGGCATGGTGAGCAAAACTGAATGAAAATATGCATATCTGTGACAATGCAGGGGGGCTGCCAGGACCTGCTCTGTAATTGGATGACTGGCATGTGGACTGAAACCGCCTCAGCACAACTGACTTGATGATTATTTTATATTATTTGTACGAGACAATGAAAAATGATATAGCAAGTGTATGTGTATTGACTGTTATTGTCTCAATTTGTTCTGGCTATTTTGGACAGTAGAGAAAACTCTGAATGGGATGTGACAACATTATAGCCTGTCATTTCATTTCTGTCATATCAAAAATTAGTCTTTTTATTTCTTTGTTTTTTTACTTTTTTATATGAAAATTCAAGCTCTTCTTTGCATTGTATGGTCATTGCAATGATGATTACACTATTATCTGGTATTATTTGTAAGAGATGAAAAATTATATAGCAAGTGTATGTGTACTGACTGTTATTGTCTCAATTTGTTCTGGCTATTTTGGACAGTAGAGAAGACTGTGAATGGGATGTGACAACATTATAGCCTATCATTGCTGTTATATCAAAATCTAGTCATTTTATTTTGTGTTTTCTACTTTTTTATATGGATATTTGAGCTGTTCTTTACATTGTATGAAGACTGATGTGGTTCAAAATGGCTAGGAATTAAACTGTGTTACATTAGCTTTACAAAAAAAAAAAATCTTTTGTCTCTTTTAATGACAGCAACAACATTATCCTGGAGATCTTCGTATTTGGACGACATTTGTTTTACTGAAATTTTTAACCATTTATTACTGTGTCCCTCAGCTTCACACTGGGGGTTACATGAGGTCTAAAGCATTCTTGGACCCATCCTGATTTGAGCAATATGATTGTGCTTTAACTCACAGCTGCAATGTAATGAGTAAAATCCACAGGTTGACACTGAATAGGAATGTGCAAGGAATGTGTGAGTGGGAGAGCATGTCCATCCTTAGAGGAAAGTCTTTAGAATCTCCTGCATTCTTTTGCATTTTAACACTTTTGACTTCAGTTCACAAACATTAGAGACCTGGGCAGCTCTTAGTTTCGACAAAACCCTCTCCGAGAAAAGGCCTCCCGCTGCTCCTGTGAAGCACTGATTCCCAGCCTCAAAAAAAAGCCTCTTAAACGTTTGACTTTCTCACAGAAACAGCTTGCTAAATGGCGTTCCTGTAATGGACTCCTGCTAGGGTTCATATGCGTTGTATACCCACGATGCCCAAAGTTGTGTCAACACCATTACCATGAGAATGGCTCAGAAGAAAGGCAAGAAAAGGTTTTTTGAATAAAAAAAATCTGAAACTATAGAATTCTTTGTTTTCGGGAGAAAAAAAAAGTTTAGAATCAAAGACATTGATGGTATTTTTTTCCTTCTTGGGATGGAGAAAGTGGTGCTGAATGAATGTCTTATTTACATGCCAAAGGGAAGGGATGTGGTTTTAGAGGATGGGAAAAGCAGGGCCTCTATTATGGAAGGTGCTGGTAGCAGGGGCCGGGGCTGAGTGGGCGCCTCCCTGCCAGGCCGCGGTTAACAAGGCGCTGGCTGAATTAGAGAATGGCAATGAGTTTTTAATTGGTGACACATTATATTTATCAAGCTGACAGGCCGAGTCCTGCGCCGGGGCCTTTCTTGTTTTGTCCCTCGGTGCGCATTTCTTCCCCCCGGGCGCCCCCACATGATCCCCCCCTCTCTGTCCAGCACAGCTCCCTCACTTGAGGAAAAAAAAAAAGAATCAAAACATAATAATCGAGCGGCAAGCTGAAAGATAACTTTGAATTATTCATTAGGCCCGCTTAAAGTGCTGGATAAATCAAGACCCCCGCTCCTTCTTCCTTCAACAAAAGCCTTCTCATTGTCATCTGCCGGATCGGTGCAAGGCGGTTTAAGATGGCACATAAAGGCAAATCCTTTTCAGGCCTGTTTAGCCAGGCCAGCAGAACCCTTTTGCGGCAAGGAGGCAAAAGTTATTAACAAGTGTTTAATATTTGTATGGGAGTGGTTCTCATCCTCTGCCGTGGCCTATGAGTGGGATTCAACAATGCGAAGACAAGCTCGTGGATAACAACTCTCATAATTGCACTTGAACATCCACGTGGCGTGAATATTTAAGAATAAATTAGACACACATTCTTAGATACTGGTGCCACAGAGATGCTTAGCATTATTAGTTACCTTTTAAAATGTAATGCATATATATTTTGATTGTTGGTCCCTAGTTTGTTGGTGCATGATCTGTAAAATGACAAGATGACAGATCCAATTAGCTGCTTGTTTTCAATTAAATGAAACCTAAATATAATTTAAAATAAACTGACACATGACTTTACATGTATTTTATATATAGAGTAATACAGAGTAATACTGCATCACTTAGGATGTCATATTTGGATCAGCACTGTAAGCTTTAAAAAAAGAACATTTTTTTAATGAGATAATGCAATAATCTATTCATACCGCGGCTACTAAGTCTGGATTATTCTAATTAAAAAATAATCTCTGTTAAAACTTGAAGAGGCACGATGGTATGAGGTGTAAACAGCTGGAGTAAACACAGATAACAATGAGAGAGTAAGTTTTGCTCCTTTCTTTCGCTGCACAGTTTGAAACTTAAACATTTCAGTGTTTGGGGAGCAACAGGAGTGCATCAGAACTCAAACAGATTTGGGGGAATCTTTTGTTGTCCCTCAGGGGGATGGGTTTCGGAGTAGAGCTCAGCTCTGCTTTATATAATGGAAGCAAAGAATGGCAGCCGAGGAAGGGGGCCTAATGAAATATTTAAGATTTTGGCTAAAAGGGGCCTTGAAAGTCACAACAAAGGATTTGTTGAGGAGCCTCATTGTGCGGCAGGCCGGCGGAAGCCGCGGCCTGGCTGCTACAGATGTGAGGAGGGCCCATATTGAGGCGGCCGGTGGAGGCTCTGCTCACAGCTGTGTCTGCGCGCTCCCGGCTGGACCACCAGCCCCCTGCCTTTGTGCCCCATTGTGGCCGGCATAGAGCGCTGATTTTACACTGAGTTGATTGCACAGCAACGTCTTTGTGTTGCTGCTAAAAAAGCGCCCCACCCTGTCCTGCCAAAGGCTCATGTCCACACCCTTCCCCCTTCTGCCCATCTCCAGCATCTCTCTCTCCCTCTCCTCCTCTTCTCTTCTCTCTTTCTCTATCGCCAGTTGGCCGAAGAATGACAAGGTGATGAATCCGTGCTCTCTTGGCCTTGAGGAACCATTGAGATAAACTCCAGAGCCTGCAGTGTTATCCATGTGCCCCGTCCTCCTCCGGAACCTGCCTATTTAGCGCTTAATAGCTGTTGATTAATGGGGCCATCTATTCAAAAGAACATATGCCATTTTTAGGCACTATAAGAGCTTTATGCCCAGTTTCTAAGCCTGGTGTCACAAGGTCAAGGCAGACTTTTTTAACACACTATCTGTGAAAAGGAGGTGATGCATAATTTACAAAGAATGCAACAGTCCACAGAGTGGGTTAAGCTGAGAGTAAAGAATTCTCATAAACTGAAGAAAGAGGTGAATCATGCGCATGTCATTAGGGTTAACCTTCTTAAATGCTTGGAAGTGGCGTATGCTCATGTATTTGCTAATATTGAGGAAACTTGTTCAAAGTAACTCATTCATGTTTCATTATGCTCATCGTCACTTAACAGAGCAATGTTAAAATGTTCTCTTTAAAAACTCCAAACTTTCACTTAAAATGCTCATTCAAAACAAATACTACACTGAAAATGTATTACAGGGGTGTGAACATAATGAACATGATTAAAAAATCAGCTTACTAGAAAAAGTCTGCATTGCAACTTTGCAAATGAAATATATATATATATATTCCATCTATATTCATATATATTTATTTATCACTGTGTTTGTTTAACTCTTTCCAAGCCTCTCTCAAAGATTTACAGCAACCATTCGATACCTGTTATTTTTGGTCTATGTGTCATTAAGCTAAATAAGGTGTGCAGGTGATGGAATTTAATTTATATGTGACAGCTGGAGGAGAAATCTGGAACCCAATTTCTTGCATGCTCATAACATGTCTTAATATTACACCGTTAATATCAGTTTGCATTTTTTCTTGTATCATGTGGTGTTTGTGTTGTTACTCTCAGAACAATGCAGTTCAATTCAAATCAATTCAGTTCAATTTCTTCTTTGAAAAAATATTTGTGAGATACATGTCTTGAATGGATTTCTTCTACGAAAGGCACCTTAACACTGATAAATTCATTCATTTAAAAAAAATCTTTATTAACCAGTTTGTCATAGTGTATTTTTGTTCACTGATGTCTGTTTGTGAGTTCAAATTCAGTACTCTACAACTCCGGCTGAATTTTTAGATCATTTTTCTTCAGTTTATTTTAAACAATGCTGTAAAGGAACAAACAAGCAATAACTGAAACTGCAGTTGTTTCTCATCTGTCCTTTAAGCAGGAATTCCAGAATATAAATAGAAAAGCACCTTTTATTGCTTTTATAAATTCCCTTAATAAATCGTGCTGTTCCACAAGCCTCAAGGGGAGAGTTTTTATTGTATATTCACTTGCAGAAGGGAATGTCATGGAAAGCTTTGGGTATTTCTGGGGTAATTACGTTCTGCCGTGTCTTACTCTCACGTTGAAGGTAGTGAGTGGTGGCTCAGGCTGTGACTGTGACTGCACCAGAAGCAGCAGCAGTAGTTTGGGACGGTATAACTCCAACTGATATGCTCTCCTCAGTGTGTGCTGAGTGTGTTGTTGTAAACCAGAGCACCCTTGTTGCTCTCCTCATACGCTCGGGCCCTGCCTCATTTCTGCCGTGTGTTTCCCCTCTCTCCACAAAGACCTGTCACGTTTAATGGCCTGTTGGCTGAGTGGACTGCTGTAGCCCCTCTCCAAAAGAAAGGCCAGGGAAGAAAGGCTCATAGACAACTAATGCAGCTTAATATTCTTTAAAAAGGTCGGGGGACAATTAAAGGAGTGTTTCCCATGGTTCTCCCCCAGCGGTTCCTGCCCGCCCTGCACAGCAGCTCGGCTGTTTGATGGAGTCTGAATACATCTTATTGATGGGGTCAGAGATTAGAGGCGATTGGAGCGGCTCTGAAAGGGGCCGAGTGTGGCCTCTGAGAGAGGGCTTGCCAGAGCCACATTCAGCCAGGCCGTTCGGCCTCCTTCACACACCAGCACATTTGCTCCACTTGTCTGCCTTCAAATGCTTTTCAACTGAGCTTCCCTATTCACACACACCGCACCGCCAATGCACGTGTGGCTCATCTGGGCTTTCTGTGCATGTGTGCATGCAGACATGCATAGCGAAGTGTGAGTTTGTAAGTGCAAGAAAAAACTACTAAATATCTCATTTGCATTTCCAGCTTGCTCTAATAAATAAAGGACATTACTAGTAGTATATAGGAGAACACATAGGACATGCAGCTTTAAAACTCACCAAGATTCATTGCTTTACAAGGCTCTACATCTCATCCAAATATGTACAAGGGCAAAATCTGTTCGTTTTTTCCGTACTTTATTTTATTGAAATATATTATATATCCAAGTTTATCCATGTTTATTATTAATATTATTATTAATGCACTAAACAAGGCTGACGGTTTGTTATGTAAACTATGAATGGCTAATTCTAGAAACGTAGATGTTTCTGAATGGTCGATTCAGCGCAGTTCTCTTTTACCAACAGTTAAAAGAGCATAACGCACTGGGTCGCAGTCATAACCACATACTATCATAATAAGCATCACATAAAGAGAGTAAACCTCTGACAGTAATGCATTCATCAAAGTACTATGTATAGTATATGTACTGTAGATTGAATTGTAGAGGTGTGATGTGTAGAGCATTCAGGAATGTAGCGTGTGTATTTGGTTTTCACAATGTCAGTTACGTGCAAGGCCAGGAACGGATAATATCGTTATTTATATTGTTCTCTTAATGCTAGAAACAAAAATGTATTGATTAATTACTCAAGCTAATTGCAAGAAAAGGTCATTACATTACTGTGTACCCTGTTTCACCTAACACTAGTAAGCAGTATGGTCTGTAATCCACTGTGGACATCAGAATTAGAATCAGAAAACTTTATTGATCTTGGAGGAAATTGCTTGGGTTATGACTGCACAGACACACACAGACACAGAGACAAGAACAATATAAAATATAAAGTCTAAATAAATCAAATACAAAATCTGTAGAAAAACCTCAATATGAAATACAATATGCTACATACACAAATGCTTGGTATAAGTATTATAGATAACTAACTTACTAATACTAATAACACAAATGATAGCATATAAGTAATATTGACATAAATAGTGATATGGTAAAACTATTGCACATAATGATAATAAGATATTGCATGTAAAGAAATGATTTGGCACCTATGTAAGAAAACTTTACATAGTAAAACTATTGCACATGATAATGCTTTAGCACCTGATAAGAACATTGCGTGATATTGCACATGGTAGACTATTGCACATGATAATAAGATAAAAATGCACATAGTGATAGGCATAATGATAATGATTAAACCTGATAAGAGGAAGGAGTTGTAGAGTCTGATGGGAAGGAAAGATTTTCTGTAGCGTTCAGTGGAGCACTATATGCTGGTGAGTCTGAGGCTAAAAGTACTTTCCAGTTCGGCCACAACACTGAGGAGGGGGTGATCAGCATTGTCCATGATAGACAATGTTCTCCTTTCCACGTTTTCACATTGTCAAGTTCCTCGTCCACCACTGAGCCTGCTTTCCTGATCAGTTTGTGAAGTCTCTTGGTGTCTGCCCCTTTCATATTGCTTTACAGCTAGTACTTTATGCCTTAGTAAATCACAGTGCACTGGCTATATTGTGATAGTAAAACCATACTGCATTTTACAGTTGTTTTAAAAAGTTTACATTCAGTCCCATATGCAGAAGTGGTTTTGGTGTTTCTTGAGGCCTTAATCAAAAATGTTTCATTTTAATGCATTTACCATGTAGAGCTTCTTACTCCAGTTAGAACTGAAGAGTAATGATTTTGGCTGAGCAAAAGCTTTGATTATGTCCTCCACGTTGGTTAGTCAACCTCTGTGGTAAAACTGCTAGTTCGTAAGATAGAATTAGTTTTGATTGCTCATTTAGAGTTAATGACTGACTTTGAAGGATCAGGGCAATCAGTAGCAACTTCAGCCAATGATGCAGCTACTCCTCAAACTTTCCTTCAGTTTCCTTTCTTTTTTTGAATGCCCCTAGAATACTAGATTCCATCATTTCGGTCCTGCTTAGGCGCTGAATAGTTAGCGCCTCATTGGTGTAAAAAAAAAAAAAAAAAAGAAGTAAAAAAAAAGAAAGCCACGTTTGTTCCCTTTATTCGGCCAACCCCTTGTGGACGTCTGGGAGCTCTTCTAACCTCCAGGGTTTGCGTGCTGAGAAAATGTGCCACCAAAGTGTTATTGCATCATGCCATATTTTTCTCACATTACCTTTTCCTCTTTACAGTAAGGGAAGTTGGGTACTACAAGGTAAAAAGGGAATTCAACACTGAGGTCAGTGGGGGGAGGGAGGCATAAACATTCTTCTGTGTTTCTTACAGGAAATGTACTCTACAGTACAACTGATCGCGCCATAAGAAGGCCTTGCTGGTTTACTGTGTACCATTCTTTATCTTCAACATTCAACATTTTGCTTTCCCATTCTGCTCCATTCGTTGTGACCAAAACAAGTTTCGCACAGATATTGACACATTCTACTTGATCACACTCTCTTCAATATTCCACTATGTGCAAACTACCTTCCTGCGTGCCTGAGGAAGGACTCTTTGAAAAGCACCTCATTTAGGAGCATATAGAGAGTGTAGATGCTGCTGTGAGAGGGAGGGGGAGCACAGCTGTACTTTACCATGCCACAGTAATTAGGGGAAAGTTTTGGGTCAGTGAAAGCTCAGGCTTTTGTTTGGCTCAATTGCTGCATTCAATGCCTTCTATAGAACCATCAAAGAAAAGAACCCAATTACTGCATTGAGCATTTTGATTCTTCATTCTGTGCAATTAGGAAGCAGCTTTAAAACGTCTTGAAGTGGCCGCTGGATTATATTTTTTGTTAAATGTATCATTAGGTTAAATGGCATGGCCTGCCCAGGTGCTCTTTGGCAGAGGCTGCTCAGGGGCATTGCTCGGAACAAACCTGTGTAGTGGTCAGAGCTTGTTAGACATTGTTTCTAGCTTGTTGCACATATGGGCTTCGCAGAGCCCTTTGGCTCCTGCCAGGTCAAGACCCAGTCATTTCTAGCATTAATGAATCAAGGCTTTTACTAACTGCATTTCTGAACAAACTGTTGGTAAATTGAGTTGAAGGGATAGTTCATAACGAATGTTCACATTTTCCTTTCCAAATGTATTTGATCAGTCAGGGCAGATTTGGTATCAGGAGTTTTCCTCTGTAGGTTTGCACTGAAGCTATGAGGCGAATGCTGCAAAGTGGTGGAAACTTTAGCATTGTGCAGGCTACAGGCCTAAATCATCTCTGTGAGTTATCTATAGAAGATCAGACAAAAATCAGTCTTCAGAGTGGCTGTTACTGCTATATTTTGCTATGTGATATACTTTTTGGCCATTTTATAGGTAACAACATATTATACAGTACATTTGTTTTTCCATCAAATTATACCTTCAATGCTGTCTTGTGCTTAAACACATGCAAAGCCTGTTCTTGTTTTTTGCAAGGAATTGTGCACATCTCACTACTTTGAATGCAAATCCACTGACCCTTGTTTTTTCACATGCAGTAAAAAGAGGAACAAAACATGGCATCACAAAGAGAGTTCAGCATTTTCTTAAAATATTTTGCCCACTGTGGATGACTGTAAGTTACACTTCTGTGACCTCAGAGTTATGCAGTGGTCTGCATTCCTGACAGGCATGACTAAAGCAGTTTCAAATCCATCAGAAGAGGAAAATAAAAATGACTGTACTTTGCTGCTATGCTTAATTATTTCTGAAGATTTGTGCAAATTCTTATCATTGTAAACTGAAACTGCACAGCCACACTATTTATGTCCACTTAGTGCATAGACTAGTACAGCTCACTAATTGCTGAACCTCAAACCACCAAACAAAGAATTCTTTTTATTTGTTAAGACAATAAACCTTTTAATTTTGCATGCTTAAGTATGTTTAAATGTTGATTTTTTTTTTCACTTTCACTCAACTTTTTGACTCCACATCCTCTTTTATTAGAGTTAGTTTTAACCAAGCGGTTGCGCTTGCAAATAAACAGAGTTTCTCTGCACTTTTTTTTCCAAAAAAAGGTGTTTTACAGCACTTTGATGGTATAATTTCTGTACTTTCAGACAAGGTTCATTTTTTAACTTGATTTCATTGCTTTTTTCACATTTTAAGACACAGGTGTGGCAAAATGTGGGTTAGCAGGTTAGCCTATTAATATCCGAATTACTGTCACTTTTCTCACATCAGACTGAAGTAAAGTGATTGTTTTTCAGCCAGCCCAAAAACCGAAAGTGAAAGTGATGAGCGATAGACCATATCTGTCAACATTTAAAACTACGTGTGTATGACTAATGATTTAAATTATACCTGGCAAAGTTTAAAGATTCATAAATACAATGATAAACTGAGGTCCAGCTGGTATAAAGGGCTAAGCCCTCCCTCTTTCTTCCTGTCTCTCTCTGTCTCTCTCACTCTTTTTGGTTTAATCTTTGGCAACTGCACCACTTTACCTGCTGGCAACAAATGACTTCTGTGGACCTTCAAACACCACCACCAGCAAGTCGAAATAAAAATAAGACACAGCTAATGGGACTGAGTTATATCTAGCACAAGCTGAGGGTTTACACTATCTGTATGTGATTCCATATCAAATGCACTTTTATTACATGTAGTGAAGCTTTCCCTTGATTTGGAGCCCAAAACATCCAGCAACACCTTCCTGCAGTCTGCAGTCAGTACTAGTTGGGGCCAGTAGGTTTCGTTTAAATTTCTGATTGACTGAGAGATACTGGAAGCCATTGTGAAATACTCCATTTACAAATGTTGGATGACAAATGATGATCCATTGTCCACGTTTTGTGTACACTGAGGGCCAGATACAGTCAAATTGTGAGTTTGATATTACATGCCAATTTTTAATGTCATGTTATCATTTCTGTCATATGAAGCACATCCAATTTCCACGACAGCAATGCTAATTTCTTAGCTTTAGTTCGCAATTTGCTGTATTAGGTGACATGGACATGGACATTTTGAGCTGGTAACATGGACTTTTTGGAGCCAGAGCCAGTGTTTTAATTTTTCACATCTTGTACGATTTAAGGGATTTGAGATTTATAAAGTGAACGTTATTATTACCCTTAGAATGTGAGCGGCACGGATCTGTGCCAGAAGTGCAACAAATGGTAAATTGTCGTCATTTGGCAAAACAACTCCTTATATGGAAGTTCCCCTGGTTTGTGTTGATGCTCAAGGTGTCAAACGTCATGCTGAGCTTTGTTTGGCGTTCCTATGTCGAACCAAACCAAAGTTATTGTAATTTAAAAAGCATATAATAATACTTATTGCTACTGGGATTTTAAGAATGGCAACCCACAAACCCAGGTAAAATTTCAGGATAGTTTTTGCCCGCAAGTGGGTGGGGAAAACCCACAGAGGGAGGTGGGGCCCGGAGAGTGGGCAGGCGGTGGGTGTGCTGAGTGAAAGTGTACAGGAAAGCACATCAATTTTAGACTGTTTTAGTCCATTTTCTTTTTTGTTGAAATCAAAATTTTGCTTATACGCTCTGATTTCTAAGGGTTAACAGTATTGTTCATAATAACAATTTATTAAGTTATTTCTTGAAAATATGTATATTTGAGGCCCTTCATGTAGTGCCTCAGAGGCCCTCATCCATGATGAAATTACTGTAACGCATGGTCTCTTGTCAAAATACAGTGAGACAGACAGACAAACTGGTCTCCTCTCCCTCTCCCATTTTGTGGTAAATCCATACCATTTACTGCTCATGTATCTGTCTACTGAATTCTACAGAGAAGCTTGAGGTCCAGCAGCTGCAGCAGGCAGGAGGCATAATGGTAGTGGTGGGGGTTGTGTGTGTGGGTGTATGGTGTGTATATGTGGTGCCGGGTGTCATGGGAAGGATCTGCACAAGCTATGTTAATAACTCACAAGTGGCCCAGGCTGGTGGTCAGCACCACATTATTAATGTGCTAGCACACTCCTGGCATCCGACCCAAGGATGCATTCCAGCAGTAATGGGCAGCAGCTGGACTGGGGTTTCCGGGAGGACAGCTGACGCTGGGCCGGCGCTGAGACGTAGACCCTTGGGAACAACCCCCAACCTCTCCCAGCCTCGGCCTGTTGCACTCCCCCTGCCCTGGGTGTAGGCCATGAATCGCACTGCACTTTGTCTCATTTTGCCTGGCCACTCTGACAGGTCATTAGAAAGCGCTGAAAGCAAATTGCAACATGCTGATTTTTAAGGCTTCATACTGCCGGCATTAAAGGCTTGCTCAAACGAGCCAACTTTCTGAACTCAATGCTGTTCTGGATCCTTCTGTTATTGTTAGTGCCCCTCATTATTGCTCATAAGCAAAAATTATGAGTAGGAGCTTTTCCCATGTAACAAATCCCAAATCACTGAAAACTAATTTGTACTTTTTTCTTTTCTTCAAATAAAATTAAAACTTTTTTACAATAAAAGAACATTTAGCTTTTAGAACTATACTGTGGAGGCTCTTACAATCACAGTTAGTACCACTGATCAGCCACAACATTAAAACTATCTGTCTAATATTGTGTAGATCCCCCTTGTGCCACCAAAACAGCTCTGATCTGTGAAGGCATGAACTCCACAAGACCTCTGAAGGTGTGCTGTGGTGTCTGACACCGAGAGTGGCAGCAGATCTTTCAAATACTGTAAGTTGTGAGATGGGGCCTTCATGGCTAGGCCTAGTTTGTCCAGCACATCCCAAATATTATTGCGCTGGTTGAACTGGGAAGCTAACGTACCCATTGCAGGTGTGGTAGACATTATCAGCATGGGCACTCTGACCAGTCTACAGCTACACAGCCCCATACGCAGCAAACTGTGATGCACTGTGTGTTCTGACACTTTTCTATCATAGCCAGCATTAACTTTTTCAGTGGAGGCAGTTTTGCTACAGTAGCTGCCTTGAGTCCCCATGAGTCACTGGTTGTCCTTCCTTGCAACACTTTTGGTAGGAATTAACCACTGCATACCAGGAACTCCAGTAGACATGTCATTTTGAAAAAAAAGCTCTGACCCATTCCTTTACCTGTTACAATTTGGTCTTTGTCAAATTTGCTCAGATCCTTATTCTTGCTCATCTTTGCTGCTTCAAGAACTGACTGTTCTCTTGCTGCCTTGACAGGTGCCATTGTAACGAGACAATCAATGTTATTCACTTCACCTGTCAGTGGTTTTAATGTTTTAGCTGATTGGTCTATGTTTAACCAACCAGTGAATAAATAAAGATTCAAATAGAGTGAATTTTGTTTGAGAAAAGATAAGATAAGATAAGAGATAAGATAAACCTTTATTAGTCCCACAAGTGGGAAATTCACATTGTCACGGCAGAAAGTGG
>JBBPCZ010000142.1:26302136-26314951 GCA_037974445.1 Brycinus macrolepidotus | reverse complement strand
TTGTCACGACCGCCCCCCCCCCCCCCCCAACCACCACCACCACCACCACCACCACTCATTTTTTTTTTTTCATTCATTCATGGCATACGGCTTTGCATCGCCCTATCGTGGCACTATTCAGAAAAGAGAGAAAGGGAAGAGAAAAAACAAAACAGAGCCAAAGTGTGGGAACTTTTCCTCCTTCTTTTATTCCCATCTGAGTGGTTTCATTGTTGTTAACTCTGTCTGAGCCGGCTGAATAGCACCTGTGCTCCAGACACATGCTCATACAGTGGCTATGACAATGTTCAATTATTTTCACCAGTATTTAAATATTATTGTAGTGTTTAATACACATATCTATTGAAGTTCACCTGGGTATTTTCTTTATTATTATTATTATTATTATTATTATTATTATTATTATTATTATTCACAGGACATTATAGAAGTTTTTTTTTTTTTTGGGTAGAAAAAAATGTTGGTCATGTCCTTAAGACATTTTGTTTTGTTTTTTGTTTGAATTTCATTTCATGTACTTTTCGTGACACCTCTGGCTGTTTTACACACACCAGGAAAAGAGCTCTTCAATCTTATAGGTTTCTTCGTCTAGATCCAATACTGCCCCCCTAAGGTTATAAAGCACATTGCTTTTTTAAATGTCAGCAACACCGTTTCTCCATAAATAATGTGCACGCTGATGATCATGTGAATGGTCAGGAGACCCTGAACCTTTCTGTGTTTGATTAAAAATGACGAACTTTCTAATTGCAACTTTCCTTATTGCTCCCTGGAGAGGACCTGCTTTTAAATAACTTCTTTATTTAAAGATTCTCCCTCTCTTTCTGGATTACTGTGCATTTTTCCAATTTGATTTGCTGTGTGGTTGTGTTAAGGTGCCTGTAGTGGTTCAGTGCTAGATATCATTGAGTGGGCTGTTTGAGGGAATTTGGAGTTTGTATTGCGCAACACATTTGAAACAGAACCAAGCATTGCTCATTTGAAGCAGTTTTGGCTTTAAGTTCAGTGGTGTGTTTTGCATCTCAGTATGTTGTCATCTTTGAGCAGAGATGGAAGGCTGAGACGACCAAGCAGCCTAACATCCAAGTGTGAAAATCACTCCCTTCATTTTACTGCTGTTTTTTTTTTTCCTGAGTGCCTCACATCTCAGCCTGCTGCCCTAAACACACCAAGAAAGGGCCACCACTCTACTTCCTCATTATGGTGATCCTAAAAGAACTGGGCTTTGTCCTTTTTTGAGTTGGTCTCTAGTCTTAAAAACCTTAAAGGCCTCCACTGGTTTCCTCAGCCCCTTCCTGCTTGTATATGCATTTTGTCATGGTTGTTATTTTCTTTGGTTTGATCTGCACAAGACCCACTTTTTCTTTTGTTTCACACGGCATGTCATCAGATTTTACCACTGAGGAGTGGTGATGTGTTTGGCATGCTTGTTGCTTGTTGCAGGAACAGAACCTTCAACCTTCTTCTGAAAAAAGTGATAAAAGTGCTGTGGAGAAGCATAGTGGACTCTTAAGGTTAAGGTCTTTGTGCATTTATTCCACCCTTGCTAATGTACATGTGAATGGGGTGCTCTTGCTTACACAATGACACAGGTGTAACCTGTGTTCTTAGCCCATCCGCAAGACCGTAGCCCACCAGTTGCTGCATAATTCTCCAGCAGTGCTCTACCCTGTCCATCAGCTGGAAAGGACAACCACTGACCTGGTATTATTTGGTTGGTAGGTTGTTCTCAGCACACTTTTAAGTGTGTTGAGGAGTTACAAAAAGGCAAAGCATTACAAATTATTCATTATATAATATTATAATAAAGGAGTTACTTCGCTGGTAAAATTCTTTATTTATAAAGAAATATCCAGTTACCCTAAATCATATTAAAGACTTGTCACTATACCTTGTCCCGATCTTTACCTGGAACACGCTGCCAGAACGTAATTAAAATGAGTTTTAAAGAATCAAATTGCTTCCTAACCCAGAAACTATTCCATAGAAACACATCATATGATGCTGCCTTGTTGTCTTTATCCACCACTTTCATATGGCATTGTTTAAATGCTTTGATAGATTGAACATGGAGTTGTGCCGCTCACATTCTTAATCAAAAGCACACAGTCAGACGTGATACGCAACACTTGCATGTAAAAATTACATTAAAAGTCAGCCATGGATAAATCTGTACAGGGGATCGATTAAAAGCATAGTATGTAATTAATGTTGCTCTCTTAAGCACTAGTTGGACAGGACTGGTTTTGCATACACTGGAAAGTGGAATAATGTACTTACAACAGGTGTTTCTCAGTAATTTTAGTCACATCCAAAGCCACCATGTCAGTTATTTTTATGGGCTGCATGCCCCATGTCAGTAAAGACTTCCATGTCTTTTATTTACTATAAAACAAACTGTTATACTAACCGCAGGTTAAATTATTCCCATACCAAGTGCCATCTTAAGCATGGTGTTTTTATGCAGTAATGTTGATTATTGGCTGTGAATTCCAAACCTAATGGCACTACTAGGGTAATACTGCACTCACATGAGACAGTTAACAGCATTACTACAAACTGCATGACTCCCAAATGAATCCTATTCAAATAGTACAGTAGAGATATATGAGTAATTTAAGTGATGAAAACTGTAACTTTAATGGAATTACAAGAAGCAATCATATTACTGTTACTACCATGTTTAAAATAAGGTTTGCCAAAAAGGATTCTTTGGAGCGATGTAATAGAAGAACCACTTTTGGTTTCCTACAGAACCTTCCAATAGACTGTTCGCTAAAGAGGAATTTGTCTACCTTGGATGTGCAAGAAGGACCCTTTTTGAAGCTCCTCTGCACAATATAAAGGTTTTCTACTTATTAAAGTGTTTTCTTTATACACTACATCCAAGTGAAGAACGATTTAGGAATGTTTATGTTCGTGAGTGCATGGCAGAGGCAAAGTGAGTGCGCTGGTATTGGTGCATCAAACACTTCAGTTTCTGGAGTTTTAAACACTGTAGGCTACTAGCTACTTCTATACACATTTTGTAAGACTGATGATGCTCCTCTGCAGCCATGGCAGAAGAACTGGGTTTAGCAGTAGCTGCAACAGAGCAGCCTTTGGTTCTCTGGTCCTCCAATGCAGCAGCTGCCCCTTCAGGTTGGTTCCGCTTTCTCCTGGCCTTCCTCTCTCACCTTTTTGTGCATGGTTCATGGGAAATAGGCTCTCACAATGGGCTAGAGGCCTTGTGACTCATGTTGTTTTTGTGTGTGCCTTGGAAGTGGTCAGATTACGTTGCAGGCAGTTGACAATAACAACATGTAAATGAGTCTGGACGGGGAGCCGTGAGATTGAGAGGAGGGCTGCTTGTTGGAGGCCAGAGAACAGATCTGTATTGGCTGAATTGATCCTTTCGGTCGCTCTCCGGGGACAGAACTGTGCGACCAGACACTCTCCATTCAGAGGTGCTCTGGTTTCCCACCCTGGTCAGTGAGGAGAGAGTTTGGTAACTAACTTGTGTGTTTGTTCCTAGACCTCTTCTCTGTGGAGGAGGCGAACCCTCATGATGACTTGGTCACCATGTGGATGAACAGTAGAAGATTGATTCACTTTAGTGCCGCCTTTCTTCACTTTGGTTTGCTTATCAAAACGAAGCTTGACTCACTTCAAGCTCATTTTATGATATTTTCTTTTTTCTTAACCCTTAGAATTTTTAGGAAAAGTGTGATGTAATTCATTTCAATTTAATTCAATTTAATTTCCCCTCATAGTTCACCGAAATGTTCCTGTAAAGTGCAGATTCTAAACTTTCAATAGACTCCTTTTGGGTTAATAAAAGATGAGATATTGGTCCCATCGTATTTTGAGAGTGCACTTATAATTCACTTTATGTGCAATTGTTAACAAACTATCTGGTAAAACCTAATTAATTATCAACAGCATTAGAATAAGAATTAGGTTCAAGAATCAGTTAGGTTTAGGATTTTTACTTGAAGTTAAGGTTAGGGTTAGGTTTAAGATTAGGGTTAGATTTAACAGAATCGTACATTCAAATTTCAGTTGCATGTAATAGGTATTTGGTTTAGTGTTTGAAGGTGTGCTTCTATAAAGCATCTGAAGAGATCTACAATGCTACCTACCCTTTACATTTATGCTCTGTTTTTGCCTTTTTTTTTCCCTTTGCATCACTCACTATGCAATTAAATTCACATTTGAGTAAAACCAAGTAATAACTCTTGACTTCTAAGGGTTAACCAGTGCAGATTGGGCCTGTGCTAATTTTGTCAGAAATTACTAATGGTTAAGTCATTTTTTCCATGCAAGTTTTGCTCTTTGATGTTCTTTCATAAAGACATAAATGACGTGAGTCAAAATCCAGTCTGACGAGTGGCTGAGTGTTCTTGCCTTTGAAATGGTGACCACACACGGCTTCAGGTTAGAGTCTTCACAGCCTGTCATTCGCAGGGTGAATAAGAACAGGAGCTTTGTCAGGTCCAGCATAGTTTCTTTCAACAAAATTGGACCGGATCCGGTCAGACTGGTTACTCTGGGGATTTAACATGGACAGAGTATAGCTCCCTGCACTGGCCTGAAAGTGTGTGTTCTTTCAGCTTGACATCCAGAGCAATCAAACGAGAATGTCCACCAGTTTATTAGACGTCACAGCCATCGTGGCTACAAAAGCTTGAACCTACACCCTTAAAAGAGTTCTTGAAGAGTTCATAAGTATAGGCAAGGATTCAATATAACCGTGAATGTTCTTTGAGTGTTCATCATTATATAGAACTCTTAAAGAACCATTTTATTGTTTGTTATCTGGTTTAATTGTTCTTCTGACAGAAAGCCTTTTGAAAACAGTCCTTTGAAGAGCCTTTTTTAAAAATGATTCTTTAAAAAAAGTCACAGTTAGTCAAAGAACTGAATTTTGGCACTACATAGGCCCATTTTTGCTGAGAGTGTACATTAGTACACAAGATGCTAGAACTTCACTTTGTATTATAAAAGCATGATTAAACTAGGTATGAGTCTAAAATGGATTGTTGTAGCACCTTAAATTGTATAGTTTAATGCAAGAAGGGGCTTGATCTGTATCAAGCAAACCACAATTAGGTAAACCACAAATTATTTGTTAAGAATGTATTGCTTTGGGTGGTTTAGGCTGGGATAAACATACCTCAAAGCTGGTTGCTTAAAGTGGAAGCAATACCACAAGTATTAAATGTTGTATACAGGCCTGCAAGTGATTCTTTGGAGTAATAACACAGACGAACCACTTCTGATTGCCTAAAGGACCTTTCAGTTTCAGATTTTTACAGACCCATCCACTCCAATGGCTTTTCTACGGCAACACTCCAAAGAACACCTCTATTTTTAAGAGTCTACTCAAAACACATTGTAAAGTAATGCGGTTATTCATTTATTGATATATCATAACATGCTTCATTTTTCGCTCCGGGAAGTAGGCCTTTCCAAATGTTCCCTCCGTCTGAACTGCCATTTTTCATCACTGCACACTTAAAGGGCCCCCTCCCCAACAAAGTTCTACAGTGTGCTCCCAGCAGCCCACACACACAGTCTGAGTGGAGAACGCTCTGCTGACATGACCTCAGCGTAGCCACTGCCCATATGAATGTTATTTGCTCGTGAAGTGGCAGGACTGAGCAAACATCATAGCACCATTTCACTGCTTGGTTTATACAGAGGTGTTGGCTGGAGGCGCTTGGCTAACGCCCTAAGTGTGGGAAGCCTAATCTCTGGCGGCCTCGCTCTAAGCTAGGTGAGACAAATAACAACAATGTGTGGCAGAGGCCATGATGATTAAACACACTGTGACGGCATGCTAAGTAGACCATTAGGAGCCGTGAGGCACGTAGCCGAGTCAGTAAATGTTATCTTTGTTTAAGCCACCTTTTGATTACCCTTAACGCCAGAGCCAGTGCGCTATGGGTGTACACTTGCCATATTGTCTTTAGGTGAAAAAGCCATACAAGCAAAAGAATTCACTTTATAGCTCTTGTCTTCAACTGTTACATTGTCTTGAGGACAGATACGTTTACGGCCTGTTTGCACCAAGCTAATATTGACTGCAGACGCAAGATTCAGTTTCCTCTTTGACCAAATACAATACTTCAATATAAAGGTGTGTTATCACCTCCAGACCTTCCTCTGTGTACTAACCTAGTCATAACATCAAACGCACATGGTGTACAGCTCCCCCAGTAAAACAGAATGAAGGTTCAGTAACAGAATTTACTTCGCTGTTACAAAATAGGTTTTTTTGCTATTCATAATTAAAATGCACTTTTGAAAGTGCTGTGCTAATGAAAAACACTGATGTTTTTTGTCAAATCATGTTAAACTTGTTAAAAGTGCCACAAAAGATGAGCTACACATACAAATGTGTTATAAAAACTTCACATGTTGGTTTAATAAATCTGCTTTGAGAATGAGGGTGCTGGGTAAAAATGATTTTATGGTAATATCACCGTTAATAGAACTTAGATAATACTTTAGAAGTATTTGGAATACGAGTTCTGTTTTCAGTCCAAGTTACATTTTAAAGAGACAGTATACAGAATTGTTACTTTTCACATTTTAGTAGAATATACTTTTTTTTACTGAAATTGACTACTTTTAAATAAGCATGTGGCTTATAGTAAAGACATTTATATGAAGCTTAAAGAACCTAAAGAAAAACTCAACAAACAACTTCTCTTCACACACTGAAGTTCCTGCTAAAGCCTGAGTAGACTGATAAATCATAGTGATGAGCCAGTTATTTATCTCAGTTGTACTGAGAGCTTTTGATTGTGCTAAACAATCTCCACACTATTATATTTATTCATGAGCGATAAGCTTAGCATCAGTGTGGTTCTGGAAGATGTTGTATTGTACTATTTGTTTTACATTTAGGAGGTCTGTGACAACTAACCGGAGGCTGGTGCCAAAGAAACTGACGCCATGAGTGATAAGTGAATTTTTCATGAAACACATTAACAGAGGAATTACGTAAAGAGGACTACCAGGTAAAATTGGGTCAAAGTTAAAACAGTATTGGGTCAGAGTTTTTCCCATATGTTTTATCAAGATGTATTCTAAATGTATTCTTAATATATTCTGAATATGTTACTGTTTTATGTGTTGCAGCTGATTTCTGAGCAAACTTCCGACAGTGCATTCAATATCTGATCATCATTACTTTTTCCAAAATGTTTTGCCTAACTCTAACTATTATCAGTATAATGTAATGCAGCATTTGTATCAAATCAACCACATGATTCATTAAAAAATATGTTTTTGGTTATTTAAGTTGCGACAGATGTCAAAGATAATTGCGTATATGATATAAGGAATTGCGTCTTTATTGTAGCTTTAACAATCCTAATGAAAATTAGGGTTCAAAGAGGCTCTCAGTAAACATCCCAGGTTTCCTCCTTGGCTTCTTTTGCCCTCCAGTATAAATTTCACTTTGTGGCTCATCAAATTGCACCTCCTTCTCTTCTTTAGGGGAAATGTCTTATAGTCACAATACAAAAGCTACCTGGCCAATAAATGGCAGGGCAATGGTGAAAGCGAACTGAGTGAGAAGGGAAGGGGAAGAGGGGGCAGCTTTACTGTTGAATGTTAATTGAAGTCACTAAAGGGAGAGTGGAGCATTCCCTCAGGCCTACCAGGAGAAAGGACAAGCTACAGCACCAGTGGGGGTGTACAGCAGTAAAACAGATGCTTTCTCACAATGGCCTCCGTTTTCACTAGAAAGTTGAATGATTGACTCAAATTTTCATGGCAATAAAAGGGTCTGCTGGTTCAGTTCTTCAGCGTGTATTGTTTAAGAAACCTACATTTTCCATTTTTATGTTACTTCATACTTGTTTATCTTGAGCTATGTTGTCTCAGATCCTCAAGGAGATCAGCATAGCAAATAATTTAGTGCACATTAGAAGAAGAATACTATCTTTTTTTCTGGTAACTTGGGCTGTTTTGATTGACTGCATTTTTGATGCATCACTGAAAGCAGAAACATTCGAAAAGAAAAAAGAAACCCATTTCCCTCTAAGCTTCAGCAAGAGGTTCTAAAGATTGTGGTTGTTTCACTCTTTGGAGAGGGGGATGATTGCAGCTTGTTGTCTTTATCTTTCCCTTTTTTTGTCATTTTAAGGTCTCCATGAATCCTGCGGTTTTGCCATTTTTAGGCCAGACTTTAATCTCTGTTTTGTTCTGCCACCTCCTACTGGAGGCTGAGCTGTAAGACAAAGTGCTGTTTACACTAATGGCCCACTAGGCCTTTCACTGCAGAAACAAACAGAACTGGGGGAAGTGAATACAACTTAACATTTTGACATTTTTCACATGCTCTCAAAACCAATATTGACCCAGCACCCCTGCGAGGCAGGCTTTAGTCCAGGGCCTTGGCATACAAACCAAGCCAATGCATCCGGAGCAGCAGGCAGCGAGTCAAGGGGAGAGGCCAACAATACCCAGCCCAGGATGGGGCTCTCCCACCGGGCCGGCAGAGTGGCCACTGTCCTCAGCTCAAGCTGCTCCACAGAAGCAGGCACTATGAAAGGCTTGACGCCATTCCCCTGCTTTAATGATTCTGTCTGAGAGGGTCGATTGTGGCCTAACTTTAGGCCCTGCTGGTGTGCAATACAGACAACAGGAAAGGAACTGTGGGGGCACTCGCATGTGTAGAACAACCCCATAGCGAGTACTGCTTCTCAAAGGCCACATTATAATCAATTAAGGTTCTAATGAGCGGGATTTGGACTTGTAACCTGTGGCTCTGGGTCGGTATTTAGCAGAGTCCTAGTGGCACAGCTGGGCGAGACGTCAATAAGCTCTGAAATAGCTTTAGACTGGAGGAATGGAGCCAGCAGGGAAGTGTGGTGTGTGTGGAAGTGTCTGTCTACATCGGCCTGCCTTAAACCATACGCACGTATGAACCCACGCACCAATACCTCCATCTCTTTCAGACTCGAAAGACACCAACAGGGAAGAAAACAAAAGGGAGTACATCTTTGTTCAATGAAACGGACAATATGGCCTTTTCATTTAGCCTCAGATAAAAGCACATGCAGTATGCATTGGAGATGCTCATGGCGAGTTAGTGTCAGAGAGGATGGCAGCGAGGTGACACCAGGGTCATGCGGAGAGAGCAAGCAGAGAGCCTCGAGGCCATCAGTTAAATCGCATTAACATACGCGGCTAGCAGCCGTTTTAGCAGACCCGTGTTAACAGGGGGCGGGATGGAGAGGTGAGAGTGCCGTGTGTTTGTTTGCGCTAGTGCCTTAGGGGCTCCTCACCTGTGGAGCTACAGAGCCTGCACAGAAGGGCTCTCACACCATGGCCTGCTCCACAGCTGAGAAGGAGGGCAGCTCAGAGTAAACCAAAAACAGCAGGAGAACATTGAGGAGGAGTGGCTCAGCAGGGAAGACATATCAAGACCCCTGTCTGATGACTTACATTTCTAGCACATACACTCACTTTACCCAAAAACCTATGATTAAAAGAACTTGAAACATCGTTACCTTACACAATTCATCCCATACCCGAAATGTAGCTGATAAGCCAGGGAATGTTGCACTGGAGCTACAACATTAATTTAATAAAGTAAAGGAAGCTGACAGGTTATCGTTGTGCAAACTGCTTGTCTAAAAGCCCAGGAACACCAAGCTGGTGAGGAAGAACCAACACCAGCTAAGGTCAACTAATGATCATCTTCTTTCAGCTCAATGCCAACCAATGTCCCCTGAAAAAATGAGCAATTCAGAGAATACAGTCAGCAAACACGGCTAATGTGTCTGTATGAAAGGAAATAATTCTCACCAGCAGGAGCTGGCGGTGGTCTGAAAAACTGTTACATATTAAAGTGAGGATCATATTAAGAAAATGTCAAACTGGGTTTATTGTAAACCTTTCCAATCTTCTTCTTCTTAACACCTCTGGGCAGTTATTTCTAGTCATACTAGACCAGACTCCTATCCCTTTGAGAAGGGGAGAGACCTATAACCTTGAAACTAAAAGCCACATGAATGTTTCAGAAACACATTTGAAATCACTGGTAAAATCAGGCAAAAACTGCACAAATACTTGGTAGGCTCAAATAACACACAGGTTATTCTGGCTATAGAGCATGCACATATCTCCACCACAAGGGTAAACTTGCCAATAGGTTGTTTTTATTGAAGGCAAGACATTCCCTATAAACAGCCATCGTGTTACAGCCTATTCAATTTATTTTTCAGCAAGTGAACTAAAACCCAGGTGTGTGTAAGTGAAAATAAAATTTAGCTTGTTGCTAACATTACAAAAATCTCATAATGCTAGGGAAAAAAGTCACATAGAGCTTAATATTTGTTAATATTTTTGTGAATACTACTTTAAAATGTTATTTGTTAAAAATGTTTTTTTTTTATTGAATAGCAAAACAGCAATACAACTCTAGTAATAAAACATTGCTATTCGGAAAAAACTCTGTTCTGTTTGTGCCCTCTTGAGAGTGCCGTTTGCTGGCTTGTTTTTACGTTGTCTTTGTCTGCCGATTACTCCGTGTGTGAGGAGTTAGACATGCAGTTTGCGCAATGCTAAACAACAGCCTATAAGTTTCCATTACTTGTTAGCTACCCTAGCCTTACAACAAAAGTAAAGAAGCAAACTTCGGATGCCAAACATGCCTTGGCTGATCGACCACATTTGAGGTGAGGGGCGAAACTGGATGAACCACTGTTTCAGTTTACAACAGCTTCATATTTGGAACCATTTTTTAGACAAACTATCAAAAAAAGGCCTTCTCAGGATGGGCTAGCCAAAGGAGAACATGACAGCCGACACAGGAAGTGTCCCATCCTCTGTTAAGGTTAAAAAAGGAAGCCTTTCTGTGCCATTCATAAGTGATCTATTCATTCCAAACACAGTCTTGCCCAACAGCAGCTAAATTTCCAAAATCCTTTGAGCAGAGCTGATAAACTCTCACAGTTTTGCTCCGTCCTGAGGCCTCTGAACCACAAGCTAACGCTGAGAGGCAGCATGCTGCATAGCCTCCATCAGACGTCACCTCATGCGGCCGTGTTCATGTGCAATGCTTGGAACAGTGAGGCCTATTGTGAGAGCAGCTGTGGAGAATGATGATGAGTAATAAGAATATCCAGCTCTATGCTCTGTTTGAGAGACATCAGCGCTCACACCCATGAGGGGGTGTTTTAATCAAATGTCCACAGAGAACTCACTCCCCCCCGCACCAAATACATCCCCTCCAACTGTTTCACCTCAGCAACCACACCCCAACAGTAAGTATTAAACGATTTAATGCAGTCTGGCAGTGCTGCCTTCATAATGTAGCGGAGACCCTGACCTGCCCTGACTTTGTGCTGATATTACCCACAGTGGGAGTTTGGGGAAAAGCGCAGGAGCTGAGAGCTGTTCCCATGAAACCGCGCTGATGTGGACTTGTGTTATCCCAGGGCCTTGTTGGGGGAGACAACTTCCCAGCATGCCGTTCTCTCTGTAGTTTGATTAAAACTGAACCGAGCATGGTGGGGTGTAAAGTATTTTACTCTAACCTTGACTCCCTATCGATATCCAGTCCACACAGTAGGACATGGTTTTGCCTTTCAAGGCACCAAAATACAACACAAATGCAGTCATGAGTGAAAGTTTGGGCACTCCTGGTGAGATTAAATGCACATTTTAATGCACAGTTAATGCACTGTTTATTTCCTGAAATGTTGGGAAAAAATAAACCGTAAAACGTGATCTGTACAAAAGTTCTGGCACGTTTTATATTTTCAGATATTTCATTTAATTCCAATATGTTAAACTTAATTAAATGGAAATGTTAATGTGTGCTAAAGTTTACATTTGTTCCTTGTAGACAAACTTATAAAATCAACAAAGCATTTTTTATTTGCAACTTTTGCATATGACTATATAATAATCCATATAGGCCCTAAAACACCTGTTACTCTTTACTATAGGGCACTTCAGAGGCTACAAGACACCTATATAATCCTTTCATGTCAACTGACAGATACCTTTATAGACATTTCTAAAGCGTTATCAGAGCAGACGTCAGTTGTCATAACACTGGCTGAGTTAAGTTGACATCAAAATTGACAAAAGCAGACTTTATGACAGCTGACAGTTGCTGGACTAAGCCTTTATTTATGTCAGCTCTCAGGAAAGGATTATGTAGGTGTCATGCAGGCATACAAAAATGCCCTCCAGTAAAGTGTTACTGGAAAAAAAAACATTATAAAGTGTCCAGATGTATCTGGAACTGCACTGAGGGGGTGGAACGCCATTCTTCTGAACAATAGTTCAAATTGTTCAAATTGAACAATAGTTCAATTTCACCTTTTGATGATAGCCAAAAAGAGATCTGGTGTCTGTAAAGCCTCTAGCATAAGATATATTTCATCTTATTCATTAAACCATTCATTAAACCATTAAACCATTCTTATCCTGGAAGAGACTCAGCAGTATAGAAATGCTAGAAAGGTTAACAGTCAGAATGACTTTGTATTCCTTTGTAGTGCCCATTTCCTCTAAGGGGGAAAGTGAATGTAAACTATGCTGGTAAAGTAGCATATCAGAGCCACTAGACTCCTAACTCTAGGGGTCAAGCAAGCATTTACATTTCATTTGGTGTACACCACACACACACACGCCCCCGCTTGTGGAGAATATGGTGAAGCATAACTTTGATCCACATTTCTGTAGAAGTGTCTGTGGTTTTTGCACCACTGAACTCTAAACTGCACAGGCAGGGGCGGATCTACCGGGGTGGCATAGGGTGGCAAATGCCACCCTAAAAGAAAGCCTTGCCACCCCTGCTG
>JBBPCZ010000142.1:26277346-26293111 GCA_037974445.1 Brycinus macrolepidotus | reverse complement strand
ATCTTTAAGTCCATCTCATGAAAAATGGGAGCAAAAACAAAAGTGTTGCGTTTATATTTTTGTTGAGTGTATATATGAACATTGTGGATATGTATACAGATACACATTGCACATTGGAGTGTTAGGTGATGCTGTGTCTATGCCTGTCTAGGTCCATGAAGGTGACACTATGCCTGTGTCCATTTAAAATAATAAGGAGAATAAGAAGAAATGACCGTAGACATGTCACCTTTATAGACCTACATAGACACAGTGTCACCTAACCATATAATTAGTGTTAGTATCAATTATCATTATCATTATTATTAGTAGCAGTAGTAGTAACAGTAGTAGTAGCAGTAGCAGTAACAATAATCAGAATCAGAAATCTTAATTTATCCCAGATTAAATTGCTTAATAGCAGTAGGAGTATATTTTTAAGTAGTATTTTTTTTTTTTCTTGTCAGCAAGTAAACACAGTTTATACACAGGATTGCTGTCTTTTTGGCGAAAAGTTTAGCTTTCACCAAATCCTGATCCTGACTAAAACAAGAGTTAAGCAATATGTCTTTGTCTTCAGCCACTTAACTGGACAATGCAGCTGGTGTCAACTGACCCCACATGCAGGTAAGCACTATGAAATCCTATGATTGTCTATTTTCGTAGCTGTGAGATGCCTCTGGCTCTCTGCTAAGACGAAAAGCAAACTACATCTACACTCTCACATTACAGGGCATTTGACCATTTGACTTTGCTGCCTCTGCAACCATCTCGTCTGTGCTCTGAAAGCAATTCTGTGCAGCTTAGATAGTGCCCCTGTGCGCTACACACCAACTTATTTCATCTAATCGCAGAATCGTTTGGGCTGTGCCACGTAGCTGTTGTTTACAGGGATTGACTGGAGTGACTGAAGAGTGGACATTGCTGCAATTAGAGGGAAATACTGGCGTATTAGCCATTATTGCCATTATTAAGCAAGCCAAACAGACCTTAATCCCAGAAGTGTACTAATTGGGCCTAATCCTGTTGGTGTAAACAGAATCCCACCCACAGTCTGGCAGCCCAGTGCCCCAGGTGCAAAGACACTCGGCCGTCTGCAGTCTCTCTCTCTCCCTGTCTCTCTCTCTCTCCCTCTCTCTCTCTCTCTTTCTGTCTGTCTGACTCTATAGACCTCACTCCATTGAGCTCATAAGGCACACTGCCAGTCTGGCTGCTTCATTAGTTGAATTGTTTTCCCACAGTTAGCTTCACTTAGCAGAATCAGTGCCGTAATGATCATGAATAAGTTAATGAGAGAATGCAAAGTGTTTAGTGTTGGATAGGCTGTCAAGACACATTCTCTCCACAAAGAATGGAATTCTACTGCCTCTGCAATGGCCAGCAAGGCAGGCATAGGACCATGGTCATTTCTAAACATTTCTAACATTTGTGGGGCTCTAAGTGACACATCATTTTGTATGCAAGTCAGGAAAAACATCTAATATTCCATTAAGTGGTTGAATAATTGTTCATTAAGATAAAAGTTTAATAAATGCTATGGTAAACAAAATAAAACAGTGAATTATATACAGGAGAAGTAGACCCCCAAATATCTATATTCATTTAGGTTATGTGGTTATTTATAAAAGTGTTCAGAGATGTTTCTCTGACAATACTGTGAAAAAAACAGCATCAAATATAAAATAAAAAACACATTTAGGACTCCGTATTGTTCATGGGACCCATTTGTGACTTGGGGGTCTTTATCAGTGTCTTATACTGCCTATAGCAAGGAACAACCCTGAATAGAACGCTGCAATTTACAGAAGAGCCATACAAACTGATACAATACAGCACTAATGTGAGAATGTCTCAGATCTTTGAGGTTTTACATACAGAATGACTCAGTTGATCCTTCTCTTAAACTGTTACCATCCGTCAGGTTGGAAAATCTCCATCGTGGTTTTGGTGGTTGTCTGGAGACGATGATTAGAGTGGGAGCAGGAGCCACAGTTAGTATGTGACAGCTTGAATTTGAGTAGATAACAGGATAATGAGTGTTATCTCAATATCATAACGACTCTGTAACACTTTGTCAGATGGGGTAGTTTGTCAATCCCATTGTATTCATTAATAATCTTGATGTCTTTAAACGCAGCCACACGCCCATTAGCTGCCTAACCTGAGGCTCACCTGGAGCCGGCAGCACTTAACTGTCAGCAAACACAATTGTGGCCAAAACTATTTGCACTTAAACTTTTAATGGCATTTTATTTTGACACACAAAAAGATAGGGGCGAAAATATATTTCATTTTCATTCTTTTCTGATTGTCATGACGTAAAGGTTCTTTACCATTTAATGGCATTTTCCAAGAACCTTTACGTTGTGTGAAGGTTTTTTAAACTTTAAAACGGTTCTTTAGATCTACATCTCACTCACCAAAATAGTTCTTTCAGAGAACAAACTTCTTTAGAGATTTTTTTCTATAGCATCATGATAATTTGCATTATTTTAAGGGATTGTACTATAAGGTGAACTTTGTAGGTCTGCAGTTACTGACTGTTGTCCATAGGCTGCTACATCAGTTATCAGCCCTTCTCTACCCCATCCATAAATGGAAAAAAAACATCACTGAACCATCACTGACCAGGTAGTTTTGTTATAACATGGTGTGTTAGTGTGTGTTGAAATTATATTAGTCTAGACAACACATTGAAAAAATATGAATGAACATGTTTAAAATGAGTTGGTCAGTTTCACATTAATATAACGTGTTACTACAACACAGTTGAAGACCGGCTATGGAAAGCTAGCAATTATGTTGTTAATACATTTGAATATGTACTTTCACTCATTTTTTAAGCCCTATGCATCAGACATTTCCATCCTCAAAATATCATACTTTAACCAATACTGTAAAATATCAACAATTTTGTCCATGCCTTTTAAAAAAGCTGTATGTAGTATAGATGTTTACAAAGTTACAGCTGTACATTGTGATGAATTATTATTATGACCATCATATAGTCTTTGTCAGTGTTGTTTTGTCATTTTGTCATTTTGTCAGTGATATCCTATGCTTAGACTTCACAAATCCACATGAAATTTGCTCTGCTTACAGCCCCACATAGCTGAAATGCAATAAAAGTCGTTTTGGGGCAATAGCTTGACAACCATTTTGCCAAAAGTTATAATATTGGTACAGCAAGTTGGCCTATAGGTGCATGACCCTGATTACAACTAATTTGCAGTGCAACATCATCCAGTGAGTAATGTCAATGCAAAAATCTTGCTCTTCACTTGCTAATATCTTGTGACAGAAGAGTTCAAACTTCACAAAATGTCACACACTTCATCACTACTACATTCTTTAGAAGCACACCAAATTCTGTGAAATTTCATCCATAGGAGGCGCTGCAACTGACACCTTTCAATATCTCAAAAGACATCCATCCATTAGGACCGCTTATCCTTAACCAGGGTCATGGGGGGTGCTGGAGCCTATCCCAGGCAGAGGAACACCCTGGACAGGCAGCCAGTCCATCACAGGGCACCTATGGGCAATTTTGCTTCTCCAAGTCGCCTGATGTGCATGTCTTTGGACAGTGGGAGGAAACCGGAGCACCCAGGGAGAGCATGCAAACTCCTCACAGAAAGAACCTTGGCTGTCCCGGCTGGGAATCGGACCCAAGGCCTTCTTCATCTCAAAAACTAATAAAGCTAAAATTTTGAAATTTGGCATTTTTACTCTTAGCTACATTTGTTCACAGTTCAGCAGCCAAAATATGCCTATGTGAATGGCCAGACTTAATTAAGTTTGATAGCTCATTCATAATGGCATAAAGACACTATTTAACCAATTTCAAACCAATCAACCATAAGATGTCACTACAAAGTGTGTGTAAAGTATACATTTGTCATTTGTGAACACACCACACAGTGTGAACAGCACAAAATTCTTCCCTGTATTTAACCCATTCATCTGAGTGAAGCAATGGGCAGCCAGGAACACAGCGCCTGGGGAGCAGTGTGTGGAGACGGTACCTTGCTCAAAGGTACCTCAGTGATGCCACTAGCAATCCTGGGATTCGAACCCACAACCTTCTGATTGCAAGGGCAGATCCCGAACCACCAGACCACAAAAAATTAGAACATGTTTTCTTCAGTTCGTCTTCATTTTGTCTCTAAATTCTTACGTCCATTTACAAAACCTTTGCACACTTTTTAAAATGAAAAACTAAAATGTAGCATGCAAACACTGTTACAAAATAATACATTTCACACCACAGTTCATTTATGGAAATGAAGCTGCAAAAGCAGCCTGTTTTGAATACACTGTTTTGTGATGTCACTAAAACATTTGATAGATCTGCTGATTCAGCTTACAGCAGCCAATCAAAACAGCAGTCATATACATATATGAGTCTCAAAGGCATAGTAGTGAAAACAGCCTGTTTGAGGAGTAAATAGAGGTTGGAAAATGGACAGGTAAATATGAATTATTTTTATATTATATTTGTATTATATGCACGAATAAGCAAGAAATATGGCGTATAGGCCCTTTACCATTCTAAAAGTGTTTATTGTTGTAGGAATATTCACATTTATTGTCACATGAGGCTGGTACCACTGAGAGTCAGAGGTGCAACTGCGGATTTCCATTTTACTTTCTTTATTGAAACACAAAAAGGCACGAGGGCCAAAACTCAAATAAACTCCAAACACAGACAAGACTGGTACAACCTAGGGGAAGTGTGAGGGTGGACCGACACCAAACCAGGCACAGGGGAACACTTAAATACACACACAGACACAGACAGGAACCAGTGAAGACAGACCGACACTTATTACAAAACCCCAGGCCGGCTGTGAGCCCTTACTGATAAGCCGGCCGCGGAACACACCCATGTGTCAAAATAAAAGTTCATAGGGCGGCCGCTGACCGGGACATAACATTTATCTTGTTCAGCATTTATTTAATAATCTACACTTGGGACACACATGGCATTGAATAAGTAATTATTTATTTTATTTTATTTTATTTTATTTTATTTTATTTTATTTCATTTTTAAATTTACTCTTTCAGAAGTAAGACAAATAATGAGGTAGTTTCAAATTTTGTGGGCTGTGTAGAAATGAAAAAAACAATAACAGAGATTTCAAATGAATGTTTCTGTTTAGTACAGGTTAAGGATTCTACCTTTCATTGCCAGTTTCATTCCTTGAAGCAACTGAGATGCCTGTTTTGTGCTGTATGTTGTTAGATTTACATGTAATATTAACTTAAATGTGATTCATTCATATCCGTCACTTTGTCAGATGACGATCATGTGAACGTATTCTGTGAGCACTGGTCAGCAGAGACATGAACACCTTCTGTGCTATTCTCCATGACGAGGAGAGAGAAGGGAAAAGAGCTCAACATCTCTGTCCATCTGTGACATCACACCGGACATGCATCAGCTGACACACACACACACACACACACACACACACACACACACACACTTGGCTGACCCTCCGATGTGAGAGTCTAACCGTTCCTACCAGTGTGTTCCCAGCTGCTGGAACCCTTTTACTGCCAAGAAAGTAACACAATGCCCTGCCTTTATCACATCCAATGTGTCATGAAGCTCTCGAAAAACATGCCAAAGCATAAGTAAAATAACAGTAAATACCCAATAATACAATTAAGAGTTAACTTTCTGTTGATTTTCTGTGAATGCTCTGTCTATGTAATTTGTTCCTCATAAACCTCGTAACTCTCATGACTGTTCATTTTATTCTCTATTTTAATTTTTTTCCAATATCACATTCAAATCCCTTCACTTAGAACCTTTCCGAGTGAGGGTCTATTTAAGGTGTCGAAATGGTACGCCACTGTTGGAGGGCCGATGGAGGGGGCTCTGGGAGAGGAGCTTTGCGTGTATTACGTGATCACAAACACTGCTCTATTTATAACAGATCATACGGCCTGAGTGGTGGGCCACTCACCCACATGAGGACCCTCAAAAGGTACTCACTGTCCCTCTCAGTAAGCACCCAGGACCTGCTCTGGCAGCTGAGCCAGTACAACACAGGTAAGATTACACTCCTGCATGTCAACTTCATGCACTCCGGAAGAGAAATCTCAGAAAAAAACAACATAAACAGAACGAATGCAGTGATTGTGAACACATGCAACCTTGTGTTACGTTAATTACCAGGCCACTTACTGCCTGCTGACATAGTGACAAAGTTAAATAAAATAATTTTTTTTTGTTTTCAGGGATTTAAAAAAGGCTTTAGATTTTATTCTCAGTTTCTTTATTTTAGTAATTGGATATGACTATAGACCATAAGGTGTGTTCATTTTAAAGCAGTTCTGTATAAAATTCTTCATTGTAGTTAAAAAAAAAAAACACAGCATTGTACAACTTTCCAGTCTGTGTTGCTGGTTTAATGAAATATGGTAAAACAAAAGAATGTTTCTTGATTTGTGTATTGTGTCCTTAATTGTATATTGTTATATGTTAAAGCATATATGTATGTAAATGCGACCTATTAAGAGCCCCAAGAAGGTCTAGAGTAAAGGTCTTTTTTCTCTCACAAAGTTAGAGTGAATTGCTGAATCTATTGTCACTTCCTAATTATATTCATTTTGTTAATCTAATGCCTCCTGTTCAGCTCAACTCATGAACTAACCAATAGGAGAGTTAGCACCGCTGTATCCAACCAGGCTGGACAATTTTCTACTGGGAGGTTCAAGAATTAACCCCTTTGTTTCCAACCAGAGATTGCCAATGAAATAAAACTATTAGTTAAATACAGTTAAGCAAGCCTGACAAATATATCAAATAACTCAAATTTTAATTAAAAATAATGTAGCACTTAAATGTAATTCATTTTTATTTTCTGTACACACATGCTCATTTATAATTGTAGTGTGGACATTTTAAATGCAACCATCTGCTAGACACAGTTTGAGTCAGAGAAGTGAACTGGTTCCATGATTTCTGATTATATACATGATAGAGTTTTCAAAATTTATTTCGGGACTGTAACACGTTTTTGTATTGCATATCTGATGATCTGCCTTTAGGTTTGTGGCGCTGTGTGGATGTACATGATTTCTGTATATATTGCTGATGTTGTTACTTTGTATTTCTGAAATGGAAACTTTATAAGAGATGAAAAAAGGGCCTTGCTTAATAAGAACAGACCCCTGTTGATTATATACAGATGTTCATATCTGGTGTAAGTGTCGGGCTTAGGGTTTAGACCAGGGTCAGGCTTAAGACCATGGTGATAGACAGGTTTAGGTTTTAGGTTGAACTTAATGTTAGGGTTAGAAGTAGTGTCAGGATTAAGTTTAGCGCAAATAAAGGTGAATTCATTAATTAAGGTGACTATAGGGCGAATGTAAGCTAAAATTGTTTGCAGCTATTCAAATGTGTGTTGACGAGAATTCATTTCAAGTAATTTTAGACCATTTCTATCAATCCATTAATCATGAAATGTTTGGATGATTTAAAGGACAGCTGTAGTTTACAAAAGTGGTAATGAAAAGTGAAAAAAATCTCATGTCAATTATTGTATAGATAAATCTGAACTCTCTGTATATGGCATTGCTTTATGCTGATCTGTGTTTTTTGCACTGTTTTTTACAGTTTTGTGGCTGTTACTGGTGCTTCTCAATGGATGATTTTGAGTACAGTGTGCACATCTCAGAGCAAGACTGGGACTCATTTTTCCAGGAATGTGAAGAGTGTAACCTGCTGCCCCCGGTGTTAGCAGGTACGGAGGACTCAGGCATGAGTGACATGGATGAAATTGCAAGCCGCAGAGCACGGATGGACGCAGAGAGCAGGGTGCCAGAGCCAGAGCTTCAGACCAACAGTCCTGACCGTGTGGAGTCCCCTGTGGATCTGTACCTCAGCAGATATGGGATGAGCAGCCCGGTGCAAGTCCTGTCTGGCAGCGAAGATGACTTACACATGGAGGCCGTCAATGTGTTCTTTGAGCGGTTGAAAAGTTTATCAGCCAATGAAGATACGGGCAAAAGGCAAAAGCATTGCTCCGATATGGGAAGTAAAATGGTTGGCCATTTAGAGGGAGCTGTGCCTGTAGAAACTCGACCAAACCGAAGAAAAGAATCCATGCAGAAGAATGACTCCTATACCTGCAGATTAAATAAACCTACACCTACTGAATTCAAAGCAGTCACACAAGTATCTACCTATCCTGATACAGAGCTGGTTATCAAAGAAGAGAAGTCATCCTGGGATACAATAAAAGAGGTTATGAAATGGGATGACAAGGAAAGTAGGCTCCAATCAGGCATTGGGAAGATTCCATGTTGTACTCTGGTCAATGGTAAAAGTCCAATAGGCCCAGTTTCGGAGAAGAAAGTAAACTCTCAGCTAGTGATAATAAGTGATTCTGACTCTAAAGAATTGCTTGTCAGTCAGGGTCAAACCTCCACTACCCCAAGGAGGAAGAGAAGGAAGAAAAAGAGAACGAGCACTGAACCAGTAGAAACAGATCATGGACATGAGATCCTATCTCAAGACAAACAGAGTGAGTCCGACGATTACATATTTTCGCGAAGAAAAGAAATGGACAGAGAGACATGTCCACCTAAAAATGGTTCTTCAGGGACTCTTTCTGAGACAGCCAGTGCACTTCATATCTTACCACCACCTCTTAAGATAGATAGCATTTTAGAGAACCTCATAGTACATCCACAGTCCTTTCCAGGGAATGTAGAGAAGCACATACTGGTATACCCTAATGCACCAAAAACTTGTCAAGGAAGTCTTGACCCTCCAAGCACAATAACAGCTGTGCAAAACAAAAGAACACCAGATTTCATGTATGAGAAGCGTGATCTCACTGGGAAACCAGCATCAGCTGGGCAATCTGCCAGAACTGAAACAGGTGTGCCTGTTAAAGAGACAGGGCTCCTAATGCTTCACAGTGATGATAGCACATCAACACCCACTAATGGAGATAATGCTGGAAGTAATTTACAGCTAAACAGTAATTTGTCTTCAGAAAATAAAACTGCACTACAAGCTCCTAAAGGCTTGTCGGCATCGATTACCACTTGCGATGAAGTAGAGGTAGCATTACAGTCTACAGAAAAACCTGGAAATACTGAAAATACTCTGTTACTGTCTAGTGGAGACATGAAAAAAGACTTTTCAGTGTCACATGACATAGGCAATGTGCAAGTGAATAGTACAACATTGGCACCAACAGCGCTTCTGCTGTCAGGTCATGCAGTCTGCTCACCGCCACCCTACAGTCCTCATGTTCAAAGCCAGGAGAAATCCAGAGAAACTGTGATGTTGCCAGACTTTCAATGTGAAAGACCTGTCGCAATATGTCAAAGGAAAACTTCAGCATCAGCTGACATTTCCTTTGTGACATTTCCTGAGATAACACAGGAGTTGCCCGGATTTTGCAATAATGCTGAAAAGAAACAGAATTTAACTTGTGTGACTCAAAAGGAAGTTCCCACAACACGTAGAAATGGTCACAACATTCTAGGTAATGAGAGTCTCTCAGGAACAGTTGATTCCAAATTAGGGACACAGTCTGATCCTGTAAACATATGGAAAGCCCAAGTAAGTCTTCAGAATGCTCAAACAGAAGTTCATAATACACAATCCCAAGCAACTCAGTGTCCAAGTGCTGATACGAAACCAGAAGTTAAGAATGAGGTAACAGAAGTGGCTGTCATACCAAATAAGTTTGAAAATCGCAAACATCCCTTGCATCAACAGCATGAAGACTGGGCAGAAGACATCTCCTCTACCTTAGATCACACATTACGTTTACCTGAAAGTGAGCAATGCATACATTTTAAGGAAATAAAATCTCCTGCCTCTGAAGACAGAAATGAAGGTCTGTCTCTTGAAGAAAAGTCCAGGATGTGCCAGCCTTTGATACAGTTCAATGGCTTAGAGAGTCAACTTAAGGAGAACTCAGCATCATTGTATAGTACTACAGCTGGTAATGAAGAGAACTTTAAAGTGTGCCAGGTTGCAACCCATTATGGTTCATTGAAAGATCATGAGTTATCACCTAATACAATAATGCAAAATATGGCATCTCCTATTTCTGGGTCGGTGGATGGAGTCAGAGGTCTAGAACCTGGAAATGGCAAACTTTACTTACATTCACAAAGTAAAGATTGGACAGAAGAGGCCTACCCATCCTTGAGGTCAAGGGACATAACCGATTCACCAGGAAATGAGAATGGCATAAAAATGAAAAGAGTAGAATTTCTATCTCCTTCTGCTCAAGACAAAAATGAAGTGCTGTCCATCAAAGAGCAAACCAAGAAGTGTCAGCCTCTTACACAGATCACTGGTCAAAAGAGTCAGCTTGATGAAAACTCTAAATCAGAGTACATCTCATCTCATCATATTTGTACTAGTAGTAATGAAAATGTACCAGCTCATTGCCCATTGACAGACCATGAGATGTCACTTGGTGCAATAACGCAGGATATGACATCTCCTACTGCTCAGTCAATGGATGGAGCAGAGCACACCCCATATAATATCAGTACCACTTGTGATGAAGAGAACGAAAAAGTGACCTATATGAAACCTCAGTTTCCACCCAAATACCATGTCTGTTCACCTAGTGCAGTAATGCAGAGTGTGGCACCTCCAGCCTCTCAGTCAATGGATGGAGCAGAACACAACTCATCTAATATTATTAACACTGGTGATGAAGAGAAAGTGAAAGTGCACCATATACAACCCCAGTTTCCACCCAAAGACTTTGAGTATTCCCTTAGTGCAGTAATGCAGAGTGTGGCATCTCCAACTCCTCAGTCAATGGAGGGAGCAGGGAACCCTTCATCTACTATTATTACCACTGGTGATGAAGAGAAAGGAGAAGAGCACCATATAACTCCTCTGTTTCCACCCAAAGACCTTAAGAGTTCACGTGGTGCATCACCTATGGCATCTCCAACTACTCAGTCAGTGGATGGAGGAGAACACACCTCATATACTGTTATTATCAGTAGTGACGAAGAGAAAGTGAAAGCGAAAGCGCACGATATACCACCTCAACTTCCACCCGTAGACCTTGAGTGTTCACCAAGTGCTGTAATGCAGAGTATGGCACCTCCAACTCCCCAGTCAGTGGATGGAGCAAAACATATTTCATCTACTATTATTACCAGTGGTGATGAAGAGAAAGGGAGAGTGCACTACATACCACCTCCGTTTCCACCCAAAAACCTTGAGTATTCATCTGGTGCTGTGATGGAGAGTATGACATCTCCAAGTCCTCAATCAATGGATGGAGCAGAACACACTTCATCTACTATAATTACCAGGGGTGATAAACACACATTTCAGTTTCCACCCAAAGACAATGAGTTGTCAGCTAATAAATTAACAGAAGATATGGCATCTCATACTCCTGAGTCAATGGATGGGGCCAAAAGTTCAGAAACTTCAGATGCTGTAAGTAAACCTTCACATCCTGTATATGCTATATCCTCCTTTTGGAATGAAATGGAGAAGCTTACGATAAATGATATTTTGCGACTTCGTCTGGTTGGCCAAGCCCAGCACCCTGGAGTTCTGCTTCAGTCAGGGGACAGTGGTATTGCGGACATCTCAGATGCAGCTGATTCAGGATACTTCACACACTTGGATGACTCCAAGCCAGATCGCTCCAGTGAGGATATGTCATTCATATCTGACTTTGACGAAGAGCTTGCACAACTCCAAACCCAAGAGGCAGCAAAATTAGATGAGGAATCACGAGAATCTCCAAACTCAGGAGGTGTCATGTGGGAGAGTGATCTAGATCCGTCTGGAACAGGGACTGGATTGGAGGACGTGTTCATGCTAAGTTCTGAAACAGCCCTCTCTCCACCTCTCTACAGAGATAATGCTCAGCAGTGCTTTAGAAAGATGTGCAAAAACATCAGTGTCCAAAACCTACAAGCTCTTGAAGCTCAACCCTTTAGAAAAATCCTGAGGAATGCCTCTCTGCTCTCCATCCACTCTGTTCACTCGACTCACTCCCTTCACACAGAAGCTGAGGATGACTATGTAGATCCGTTTGATCGCGTGGATGCTTCGTCCTCAGTGTGTCTCTCAGATGACGAGGAAGACATAGAAAGCACTGGCGTCACTTTTTCTGAGATTATCCAGTATCTGTTTGGTGGAGATGAACCTGAACGCTGTGCTTCTGCACCCGACAACATAGCTGCTTCCTATCTTGATGGAACTGGAACTTCTCTTCCTGAAACATATGACCATTTCTTCTCAGAGTTTGAGGATGGAAGTTTATTTTACCCACTTGCAGAAGACACTAGCAGCAGTAAAGATGAGCTGGTGCCCATTTTCTCCTGCTCACGCTCAGCAAACAGAAACCTTCAGTTCCCTGAGGTGTATGATTATTTCTTCTCTGACGACTCATCTGACCATTCAGATGAGGATGAGGAACACACCGTCATACAGGTGGTCACACGACATGACTATATGAGGGCCAAGAGCCACCATGCAGTGACAACGTCAGATACTCATGAAGACCTTTGTCCTGAAACAGGCTGGAATTTCTTGAGAAATAACCCTCTTTCTTTCAGGAGAGTTCGTCGCACAGGCTTCACAGCCCCACCTGAGCACTCCAGCTCTTTGGCTCTGACACCTGTGAGAAACAGCAGCAGGACCAATTTTAGAGGAATTCAGCCCATAAATGCCATGGGTGCTGATGAGAAGCCATTTGTTGACCCGCTTCTCCTCAACCTGGAGAACCGTATCTTCAGGCAGCTGGCAGACCAGCAGAACATACGCAAAGAGATACAGACAGCTGTTGCTGATCCAAGTAAGCCTTCAGCTATATTTACCATCATATTTTTTTAACATACGTAAAGAGCAGACACATGGAAAGTAGCGTGAGCTCTTTGGAGTTTTGATATCTATCCTTACTCATGACACACAGTGTTCCTATGTGGTTTCATTTTTACTACCAGTACCTCACGCCCTTTCACAGAATGGTATAAATATATTTAATCAACCTCGTGTCAACCTTGAGTCCCCTCTGTATTTATATGTTAGCATTAGGCATTAAAGTATGCACAGACAAGTTCCTTTTCTTTAGGTATGCTTATCTGAAATGAATACTTATTGTCCATTTTGCCAGTTCCACATAGCATAAAGATGCACTTTATAGTTTAGAATTACTGACTGTTGTACATCTGTTTCTCTGCATCATTTGTTAGCTCACTTTGCTTCACTTACCACTTTCCTTTTAATTTATTTTTATTTTGGTGCTCTTGGCTGAATCTTGTACTTGCAGCTGTCAGTGGTGGCTGACTATGTGCACGTAGCGTCAGGCGGCGTGTGTTGACGCCAGTGGAATGGTTGTATGTGAGAACTCCTCTCTGCTGCTGCTGGCTGGCCTTTCAAACATACCATGTGCCAGGAAGCGTACGCATGTTTTACTTTGAACTGCACATAAAAATAGACGAGCTTCAGTTCTTGACAAGTGCCAACTAAGGACATGAAATACCGTCTTGAAGTATATTTGCAAAAAAAAAAGGCAAAGTGGTGAGGGTCTTTTAGTGTCTGTGCTCCAAAGATTTGAAGCTCTTTGCATACTTAAGCATCTTCCAAAAATTCAATTCTTCACAACAACATTCTCTATTGTAATTTCACTATTTCACTGAATGTATTCTACCTGCATATCTTTCCAGGAGTGGATGCTGCACTGATGCCACTGAGGCAAGCAGATATGTGCTTGGTTTGTATTGCCTTTGCCTCATGGGTCCTGAAGTCTGCCAATCCTCAAGGAGCAGATATGTGGAAAGCTGGTAATTTACCATCATTCATTTTGCATTTTTTAGCACAGACCTGCTCAAAGTGTGGCCTGAGAATATTTGATTTGGCCCACCAGAGAGTTTCCCCAACTCCACAGTCCACCACCTCAGTGACATGCTTTTTTTTATGCTACACACAAACACACATATGGATATATCAGGGTTGCCAACTCTCACGCATCCGGCGTGACAGTCACGCAGTCAGTCTCAATCTCACGCGCAAGAAAGAAATCTCACGCAAAATCTGACATTCTTCTGTGTTGTAATTTTTTTCACTCATGTAAAAAAAATGATTCGCTGAAAACATCGGTTTCAAAGATGTTTATTTGTTACACATAGATGATAAGCATGTGTAAAACGTAAAGCGAGAAAGGTTGTATCTCTCCTTTTCTTTGAAAAGTTGGCAACCCTGATAAATACTTATTCAGTTCATTAAAATAGCGTTTTTAAGTATGTTATAGTCGTAAGACATTTTTAAAAACATCTTTTGAAATCTACTTATTTGATTGTATTTTGATAGAAAGTCTGGATACAGAATGCAATTCCCGTGCTTATTTGACACTTAACATACGAAGTTAAACTTAAAAGCTATGAAATGGTACTTGGTGGAACTTAATGATAAATGGTGGGAAAGTAGGCCAAATGGTATATATGCTACTAACTGATTTCCACTGCTTCATTATTCAGCTCTGCTGGCGAATATAAGCGCACTGTCCGCCATCCGATACCTCAGGAGATACATGAGGGATGAGGCAACTAGGAAAACTCCACTGCGTCAGATTGAGCCTGCATAAACCCCACTGTGCTGCTGGGCCAGATGTCCTTTCTGTCACTCAGCTATGCATGGAGGAAATTCATATGATGTGAATATTATAACTATTACTGCAGCTTATTGATTATTAGCTGTTATAAGCTGTCACCTATGTAGCAGGGAAGTTTCCAATTGTGTGCACATATACAGCTGGAATTTCCTCCTACATCGGTGATATATATATATATCTTTATTTTTATATGTTTGGGTAAGAGGGCATTAACCTTTGTGACCCTCAAGTAGCATATCAAAACCACACAGTATGGTAGTGAAATGACCAAAAGCCTTCCTCTTGTGAAAGATGTAGATATTTGTATGTGTAAAAGTTGGTCCGGACAGAGAGAATAAGTGAGAATGTGTTAAAGAGATTTTCAGAAATGTGCACTGACGAAAGCCCAGGTGTCTGAATGAAAGAAAATTGATAATAAAAGTGAAAGGGAAGCTCTGTGCTGTTCAGTAATGAGCAAGTTGGTGAGATTTTGGGTCCAAACACAAAAAATCTTGCTTCTAGCAAAATATGGCATTATGGTGCACCTCTGAAATGTAAATGATACATATATTCCCATATTTAATGCCACTGAATTCAGAGAATAAATTGCTTATGAAGCAACAAGAGAGCAAGACAGAGTAAATTAGCCCAACCACTTATAAAAAATATTGTTCTAGTGGTATTTATTCAAATGACACTTGCCTTAACACTATCAATCATTTAGAAAGTCAGTATTGTTTTTCTCTCTCTCTCTCTGCTTTAATTTTAAAGAGAGAGGTAGTCTTATTTCAATGAAATAAAACAATATTTTAAATGGTTTGTCCATGTCTTCCTATTGCACGTGTTACTGTAATTTTTCTATGTGACCACAAGAGGGAGTAAAAGGACTGTGTGCTGAAAATCATATAGTGGGAAGTAATCATAGGGACAAAAGTATTGGGACGCCTGACCATTACATCTCATTTAAATATATAGACTGTAATATGGAGTTGGTCCCCCTTTGCAGCCATAACAGCTTCCACTCTGCTTGGAAGGCTTTCCACAAGACCCGCATTGTTTCTGTGGGAATTTGTGCCCATTCATTCTTTAGAGCATTTATGAGCTCAGGCACTGATGTTGGACGAGAAGGCCTGGCTCGCAATCTCTGTTCCAGTTCATCCCAAA
>JBBPCZ010000142.1:26250749-26273052 GCA_037974445.1 Brycinus macrolepidotus | reverse complement strand
TACAGAATGCTAAAAGGGAACGTCAAGCCAACCCCCCCCCCCCACACACACACACACACACACACACACACACTGTACTGCTGAGACGATTTACACTCTCAACTTGTAATGCAATATAATAAACTTCAATGCAAAAAAATAGAATGTCTTATTTTCCCTAATGTTTATGAACTATAAAATGCTGTCCTGAATGTTAAATGTTGAGCGCTGCATCCTCCTTGTACTTTGGAGAGGTGCTCCAGCTAATGAGTGGGTTTACATGACTGATGGCCTGCAGGGTGTCCAGGCTGTAAGCCGTAAATCACTCTCACTGGTACTGCTGCCCTTTCACTGGGATTCCCCTAATGTGCCACCTGCAGAACTGTCATCTGGACTGTTGCTGTGCTGAGCTCCATTACAAACAGACACACACTTTTCCTGGGTTTATACAGGCCCTGACTGACACACGCACTAGCTTGTGTTTATATGCTGTCATGACAGTTGAAAAAGGTCATTCTAAAAACATCTTCTGAGCTCTGTATCTTCTTGAACAGCGCTATCTATGTCTGCAACATTGTCACCACAGACTTTTTCCTATGGCGCTGTCTCTAAACCTGAGAGCTAATGACATCAGCATAGCACAGCCATGGAACAAGGTCAACACTACGGTGTTGTCTGGCATGTACACACTTAAAAAAAACGCTAACTACCAAAACTGAAAGCCCATATTTTTTTCCTATGTATACGTATGCCCACATGTGGGCACCAACAGTTCAATGGGTTCATGTTCATGGCAAACTTTACACTCTTAGTTTAAAACTGAAAATGTTCTCTGTTCACAACCTGCCCTGAAATATCTAGTTCCAGTTGTGTGTATGAAAGTCACTGCGATACTGTGGAAGCCATATTACTTTCACATGCCATGAATTCTCACCTGGTGAGTGACTGTAGGGTAAGGCTTGCATCTCTGTGCCAGACAAGCCTGGGAAAGCTTTCTGTGAAGGACAAGAAAACACACATTCATTCAGCACTGTAATCTTAATTCTGGTTAAACCCAGACCGGGCAAGTCTGTTCAATGGAATGGATTATTTTAAGCTATGTACTTCTGGCACGTCTTCATTTTCCATTGTTTCAGTGTCTATTGAAATTCCTACTGTTTTATAAGTGGTGTGGGTTACCTGCACTATGTGGTTGTGCTGCGGTGCTGCACTGGGGGCGGTCAGCAGCTTCAGTCTGGACACGGCCCGGACACGCTGCTCCAGGGCCCACTCTGAGCTGTCCTCCTCAGACTCCTGGGGCTGAATGCCCCTATGCCTGCGACCTGGAGGAGGGGTGCACAGGCGGAATGAAGCTGGGAGGAGTGGAGGGCAATGCTGTTCCATCGACGTCCGTGACGAATGTTGCTGAGGATGGAAAATACAGATCTTCAATAAATCTCTTTATTATATGGTATTAAAATAAACAGCTTTGGGCCACTTGAGAAAACTGTCCAAAATTTAAGAGGCTAACCAACCTCAACATGTTAACCAGAAACTAAATGAAGAAAACTATGGGATTAATAGTGTTTCTTTCAGTCTCTTTCATTATGCAACTGGATCAATCAATTAATAATCGTGGCCGCTGGGACTTTCCGAGGTTTAGACTTGTCAGTTCAGTGCCTGTGTTCTCCACGTGCTGGGTCATGCTGAGCCGCAGTGTAAAGTGAGAAAGCGGATCTGATGTCCTGACCCACTTACCGATGTCTTTGCTGATCCCTCCCTCAGCGGGTACATCCCAGGAGTGGTGGGGTCGTCATATAGGGGTGAGAGAGGCTTGCGGGGGTGCAGCATTTCCGAGTGCCGGTAGGGAACGGAGAGCTGGTACTTTATGGAACTCTGGGGCGTGCTCCAGCTGTTAGACTGAATAAAGACAGGACGTAATATGAGAACATGCAGTAATATATTGCATCAGCAGAGAAAAGTGAATCCACAATATCTTTTTATTTCCATCAAAAATATGTTTACCCCTTAAACTGCAGACTTATTGTTCAGTTATAAGACACTAATATATAGACCCATAGGTTCTGCAATAATAAAGGTTTAATGATAAAGACATCTTTTCCATCAGAAATGGTGAAAAATATGGTGTATACGACAACAGCGTAAATGTGTAGACTTGAGCTACCTTGATAAGTGGGGCTTTCTCCATACGCTGTACAGGGGTGTTGCGGTGCATTGCGCTGTAGGGAGTAGCGTAAACTGGAGACATGGGTTCATTGTTGGACAGGACTGAGGAACGCTGAGGGGACGAGTAGCGCAGGGACATGAGGTCAACTGCAGGCCTGGTCTGAGACGACATGCTGTTACTCCTACTGCCTAGTCGCACTGAATACTGCGTGTCAGTGGAGGTGGGCCTGCTGGAGACGTACTGTATATACACAAAAGGAGAAGGAGAGCGAATTAGTGAGGCAACACAAAGCCAGTACACAAGTTTGACCCTTAGAAGTTGCAGCTCTCGTTGATAATAGCAAAACTATGTTGGACTGGTATTAAATTATTAGGTTTTGGCTTTTTTCTTAAAGTTTCTACTGTCTGTCTTATGCTGCGGAAAGTTAAACCATAAGTTAAAGTTTGGTGGGCTTTTGTCATTTTTTCTTTCAAAAGTAACCAAAACATCTGAAGTACGGCCTCAAACCTTTTGATTCGCAATGTAAAGTAGCAGTAATTAAGAAACCATATGAAAATTTTTGAAGTGAAAATAAGTTAATATGCCTTTTTTGCTTACTTTTCTATTTGTTATTTATAGTTTAACAATTAAAAATTTATATAAGCTGTTCCATAACTTTCACACAGGCTACATTCATGCTCATTTTTCCGATTTTCCATGTTAAATTGAGTGAATAAATGTGCACTAAACTGTGTCCTCTACAGATGACATACTTATTTTACTCTGTAAATGAGCAAATCAGGGCTGCCCAAACATTTCGGACAACCGTAAAAATGTAATTTCAATAGTGATGTACTCTTAAATCTAATGTATAATTAAATATTATTAACACTGATAAGATAACTTGTAGTATGTTCATTTCCATCATAATTTCAAGAAAATTTGAGTCAGATTAAGAGTGAGAGGCATATCAGCTCTTCACACTCAGCTCAAAAGCTGTTATCAGCAGTGAGTATGCTATGGTAGTTACACCCTCAGCTCCCCTTGGACACAGTGCCCTGTCACTGGTAAATTAACTGGGCTTGGTGCTTCTGAATCGGAAGCTGGGAGGGAGATGTCCTGGCACTGACAGCATGTGATAGCAACTTCAAAACCATTCACCGCTCAGACCATCTACTGAGTTATGTAGTGCTGTGTGGGCGAATCCTATAATGGAATGTTTCTAATAACAGAAAACATCTGAGAGGGCTTGTGGGATGTCTTTCAAGTGTATTTATTTATTTTTCCACTACAAGACAGCAAAACATGCAGCTGCAGGCTGAGGCATTCGGCAAAACAGCGTGAGATCAATCTGTTCAGTGGCAAACAAGAAGATTCTTTTACATAGTAAGAGGAGTAGAACAGCCTGGAAGGTGAGTTAATAATTGATCGCTCCACAACCACAGAAACTGCTCCAACTCACGACTAGCTACTGCTCCTCCAAAATAAACACTTACAGTAAGCCTGATAAGCAATGGAATCCACCCCCCAAAACTCAGTCTGAAAGCGGGAATTAACAGGAAATAAGGTGTTCTGATTAACAGGAAATAAGATGGCAGTACCCACACTTTGTAGATTAGGTGCTTTTAATGTTGTTTGGAAGTGAATAGATCCCATTAAAACAATGTTTTATGACAGAGAACTCCCTATGAATTTGAGGACGAAGAATTATTATTAGAACTATAATTAGAAATATTATTAGTAATATTATTACTATAAAATAATACTCAATTTAATATTAATCTGTATGATTATCTACATAATATCTAGACTATATTAGTATGTAGACAATTCCAAAAACTACACTTAAATATGGAAACCAATCAGTGCTTGGTCAGGGTCTCAACTGGCAATACCTCAAACAAAACGATCTCCGACTGACATTTACAGCGGCAGCTTGACAACAGTTCACTTAGCAAGACTGGGTGAGTTATAATAATACTAGGCAGCTGTACAAACACTAAAATGGGCAGCATGAACTTAATGGGCACTTACACAGAGGGGCTCGGTGTAGCCAGGGGAAAGGGGGTTGTCATCACTTCGGGGCAACTGCAGCTCGCGAGACACACGTCCACTCTGAGACTGCTGTAGTGGGTCAGCGCCCCCTCGGCTCCCGCTGCTCCATCTGACATCTATCTCTGGAGCCTGGTGACAAAGCACAGGGTCAGTAGTGTAATGAGGATATTATGGGTGCAAGAAAATGATCCGAAAATGATCTTCGATGAATAAAAGAAGTAGCAGTGTGATTTGCCTGTTTTCTTGCCATTGATATACTACTAGATAACTACTATAATAGATATGCTACTGTAAAGGCTAATGTTTAAATAGCATTATTGTAGGTTATCGCAGCAACCCAAGATGCAAAAATGCTAAAAACTAGACACATAAGGGGTCCAGGTAAAGGTGTTGGGGGCTGGGTCACCATGGCCCATGTGTGGGTTTCATGTCTGCACTGTCAATAATTACACAGCTGGATAGGAGCAATGTCTCACATGAGCAGCAAGGCACACCTACTGTGTGCAGTATGGAACTGAGTCATGTTGACTTATCGTCGAGTGCTCAGGCAGTCGGGGGAGTGCTTACCTCTCTCTGAGTCGGAGTGTAGATGATGTCATACACTGGAGGAGGTGGGCTGAGGACTGGGATGTCTGCAGATTTGAAGTATTGGATCCACTCAAGGAACTCGGTTGTGTTTGGGCACGACACCACAATAGGATTAATCAGCTTGCCTGCCAATGACAGCGACAAGGGTGAATTTAGTCTCAGATCATCTCCGTGCAGAAACTGTCCACATTGTCCATGCTTTCCCAGGTTTAGTCTAGGTTTAGACAAAATACGCTCTTTATAAAGATAAAAACCATTAGCACTGCAGTTCTTCCCAAGATTAGGCTTAAACCAGTACCTGAAACTACCCCACTATGTTGGTTTGCTCATAGCATAGGAATTAAACAGAAGGACTTAACAGAGAGTTAACATGATAAAGAAAGTTGTATGATGATTAACCTACCTTCAATCATAAATGTGTTTGGCTTGACGTCCTGGCATGGGGTGGTGACTGTAATCATGTTCAGAGGAAGTTTTCCCTGTAAGTGTAATAACAGTATGCATGGTTTAAGTTGACGGAACACTCTTTCAAGTAAAGTGTTGGTAATGATTGTATTTGATCTATACAGCAGGAGGTGTTTGATTTACCTTATAGAAAAGGCCATCACTCTCCTCAGACAGTATAATCAGATTGTTAGGGTACATCACCAGCAGTCTGTCATACTGCTCCTGTGGGGAGATTGGAGAGATGTATTAGTCTAACGATTGTTCAGTCTTTTTTCTCTCTGTGGTATGTATGTAGATGTAGTTCAGCCACTGGTAAGGCCTTCAAGTGCTGGATTGAATGCTTGATTTACCACCAACATAATTAAGTAATGACAGTAGAATTGACCCAGTCATGATTTTATTTACAGTGGGTGGGACCAGTTTAGTGAGGGAAAACATCATGCTGGGGCTTCTGGAAGTCATTGACTGTGAATTTAAGAGTAGTCTAGTCAGTGGGTTTCTGACCAACAGTGGCATGTTAAAATATACTTATATATACAAGCTTCATTTAAAAGACAGAATGTTTTTTTTGCAAACTTGATGTATACATGTTCATCTTACAATGGCCAAAAAGTGTTCATGTGCAATGCTGTTAGCTCAGCACTAAAATACTGTAATAGAAGTGTGTTTTTGTACCATACTTGATATTTATGGCCTGAACTGCATCAGTAACTAATGATATGTAATAATGAGAAGTTATGATTCCTTTACATTGATAAGCATAAAACAATGCTCTTATTCTACAAGGGCTTCAAATAAAAGTTTTAGTAAACGTTTTCAAACCATTATTTCCAAAAAAGAATATCTAAAAGGCATTAACACCAAATGGACGTTGCTTGAGGCTAATACGAGACTGCGCATGTCTTGCAATCTGTGCTCCAACATGCACACTCATTTTTAGTGTAAACTGTGCTCACAACTGCTTCCTCCGTCATGGGACCGTGATAACGGAGAGCTTGCTCTGACAGTGGTTGTGTGTCTTTGCTCAGTATACCGCTCTGGGTGTGTCAGACAAACAGCTGTGGGGTGAGTCAAGTCTGTACGTGAACAAAGCAACTGGTTTACACACCCAGTCGACACAAAGACACACACGTGTAGACGTTATCCCTAAAAAAAGAGAGACCTGCCTGAATTCTCACCCTTGTCTGTGGGAAAATTGTTTAGAGATTTGGTTACCCGCTGATCCTGGAAAGCTGCAGACAAATGAGGGTTCTAGACTTCTGAGACCCTGAGGGCAAGTTGATCCTGTTTCATCGTTTTTTAAGGGTAAGTAAGGTAATGTCAGTTGCTCCCCCAGCAAAAGCACCCAGCACTGAGAGAAAGCTGAAGTAATTGTGCAAAGGCAAATTGCACGTACAATGGAGATCCAGTAGTGGGGTATTTTTTGTCTGCTTTTTGTCTTTCCTCTCTTGGATCAGACTGCCAGTGTACAATTTTGCAAAATGTTTAGGGGCATAAAACAAGGGGGACTAAAATGCACCATTAGGCCTATAAATGTTTAGCTCCAGTTCTAAAATCTGACTGTCTCTGAAGCCATTCTGTATACACATGCAGTTCATGGAATGATTTTTGACTGCAACCATAGCCCACCACTAACAAAGTACATCACTTGGAATCAAAATTGTTTAATGCAATTATTATCCATAATACATTAAATAATGTAATGAACATTTGTTTATTACATCATACATTGTTGTCACCACTTTATAAAAGTAACTCTGGCCTTACCTCACAGGGCAGATGCTGTAGCCTGACTTTAGTGACGTAAGTGATCGGGCCTAGGCTCTCTCGCTGTGACCCCTCCCACTCATAGATGGGCTCTTTACTGATGGAGTTCCTCAGCTCCTCTTTCCCCTCTGCAGATTGCTCTACTTTGTGAACCTAATGAAAGCACACACAATGAGATATACAGTGTGTTAACCATATTTGTAAAGCACTTTTTACACCTGAACTGAGGCCCGCACATGAAGTGTCACACAGAAAAATGACAAGAAAGCCAAATGAACACATTGTGCATTGAACAATAACAGTTAAGAAATATGAATGTACATGAATTACATTTTGAGAAGAAACAAATCTAAAATTTCCCTAAAGAGAAATGTGTTGACCTTGACATGCCTTGTAAGTGTGAATAAAATGCATCAGTATTTACTGCTTCAATTCAGATTTCAGATCAGAGGAAAAAACATACAGTCCCTAATGCCACCATTCTACTAATTATAGGACAAAATTATTGTTGTTCAACAAGGCTGACTATTGTGAAACTGTTTTGTTTAGTGACCTCACTCGTTGCAACAGGGTTACATGTCAGCACTGGCTGCGAATGGTTTCTTTTTTGCTGTGTTTAAGGTGACCACAATCCCAGCCTCTCCCCTGTGCAATCCTGATGACCTAAATTATGTACAGCCCTGCTTTACTGCTCACTTCCTGCTGTTAAACTGATCATTATCGGTTCTCATGCGCAGGCTTGGCATTCGGTTATGGATCGCACCGATGAGCGCTTATAATTACATACCTTAACCCTCCCGTACGTCTCTGGTGCAATTGCATTGCCGCCATTAGCCTCTATGTGTTCCTTTAGGAGGCTGAACCAGTTGTCCATGTCCTCCTGGCTCGAGCAGTAGACGATAATGGGGTTCAAGCTGACACCTATGAAGGTCAAAAGCATTGGATAAGAGGTTAGGCCAAGAGGCCATTATTACAATGCACCTGTCACTAGCAGGTTCTTAAATGCAGATATTTAGGCTAAATCATTAAACTCGGTATCTTGTTTTGGGGAAAGAAATGCTTTGTTTATAGTATGCCATACTCTTGTTTTGTTTTAACAATGAAACAAACTGAAAACAGTGGTCAAATATTAACCAAACCTGAACTTCAGAATGTAAATTTAATTGTAACTAACTTTGTAATTACTTATGCGATAACATACACTGGGTAAATACTGAAATTACATTTAATAAGTAATTATGTACTATAAGTTACATGCAATTGTTGTATGTATTTGACAACATCTGTAGGAGTTTAATGAATGAGATCAATCAAAAACAGACCATTTCTCTAACTTAGGTTATTACTCTGGGTTTCATCATCTATTTATAACCTGCATTTGTCTAAGCACTAACACTGATAAGGTATGTATCTCTCAAGCACTTTGAACATTATTGCATGCCTCATGTGTGAAAAGAAGCAGACACACCTACAGAATTCCTGCACTAAAAGAATGCGCCAGACCTGGAATCTCCCTTCCTTATCTTTCCCACATACCAGCGCATATCACTACAGATATCACCCTCCCTGCCCTGCTCTGCTTTGTCATTCAGACCTTACTAAGCTTTATTGGTCAGGGTTTTGTTTTCACCTTTTGATGGAAACTGGGCAAGGATAAATCCCCTCATAGTGACGAGAACACAGTGAAAGTCAATACCGTGTGAGGCTGATTGTAAATATTCCCTCAGCTGACCCCTTTCGACCTCACACTCACAGTAGATGGGAACTTGTTTGTGTTTACAGCAGATATAATCATTTTATAATACAAAATGTGAAGTGGTGAGTCATTTTTCTTTAAACATATTTTGGTATAAAAATATTGTTCTTGCTCTGTCATAACAGTAGGCTTACTCATGTGGACAGCGGGAAATATCTGTTCCTTAGAGGAATTTGTCTCATGTCCAGCCTTTCATTTGACTCATATCCTGGTCATATTCATTCACCCTTTGAGGTTCCGGACTACATATTTGTGAAAACCGTTGGGTTTATAGACTAGTCAAGCCAGTAAAAGAAAAACTCTTTTTCAAAGACTCATCTGACCATGTTAGAAGTGGTGAACCACTCTAAGTTCTGACAAACAATATGGAGACAAACATTAACAAGAAATGAGGTTTTTGCTGCATGAGTAGACTGGAATGAAGAGTAGCTTAAGCATGATAGTGAAAGGACCACTGAACAAGCTCAACAGCTGAGCGAGTTCAGGCGCACCTGTCGTATAACAAGGAGGGCCCTTAAAGGACGTTTTCACCATGACCTGACACCAGCAAATGGAGATCCCTCTAGTTACCCTTAGGACTGGAAAGAAGGGGGGTGGGGTTCTTTTAAATCACTGGAATGTCTGAACATGGGTAGCGCCTGCGGTTGTAAATAGTATAAGACCATGCCTTTCTGATGTGAGCTCTGTGCCGGAAGTGAACCACGAGGAAGCCTCACAGAATTTCAGCAAGACCCTCTTATATAAGGCTTTCTGTGGTCAGTACTGCCATCCAGTGTAGTTCTGTCACGGCAGGTTCTTATACACGTACTTGGCAGAACTTCAAGGATTCCACTTACCATTTATTTGGAATGCAAACTCCTGTGGATCTCCATAGCTGTTTCTGTTTTGCACCTTGGAAAGAGTGAGTTCCTTCAGAGGGAGAGTTCCCTGCAATGAAAGTGTTTTTCGTGGTTTAGTGTTGCACTTTTTTACTTCCAGTATTTAGACCTCAGTGTTAAGTCATTCACAGATTCTCATAATTACGCATCTCCCTCTGGGAGTGATAAACATTAACTACAGCAGCGCTCGCATTTGAAACATGGTTGGAGAGAATGCAGACATAATAAAAGGAAGTGATTAATGCCAGTGGCTGCGTTGAGCAGACTTTATTGCGAGTCTGTTTATTGCAAGTTTCCTCACAACCATGTGGTTGGCATGGAGAGATGAGAATTTACATCACCCTTATCGAATACCGGTTTACATGTTATATCTTCCTCTTGATTATGGATCAAAGAGTTTATGCGAGTAGCATAGCTGGCTGTAATTGCCTAAACAAGCGTTTATAACGTAAAAAAATGCAAATGCAGTTTATAACAGGGGCACAATATAAAAGAAGCTGTTCTTACCTGATAGGTGAGTCCTGTGGTGTTGTTAGAGACAAAGTGAAGGTGTGTTTGGAACAGGTCCAGGTAGCAGTCATGCACATCCTGACAAAAAGATACATAATCCTTCAGTTATCTACACAAACACTGAGATCTCTATGTAGCAATGCTGGTGGGCCTGGGACTTTGCGTACTTTGCCGTAATCAAATATCATATTTAAGAGCTTATTCCAAAAGAGTTCATGCAAGAAAACCTTCAGAGGTTCACCAAAAGGACTGAAGCCACAAAAGCTCCAGCTAAAAGAAACATATATTGTATTACTTTTTACATAGTTTACCAGCCATACTGGACCCTATTGCTCCATAACATACATCAAACCACAGAAAGGCAATTACAACAAGATTACATGTTAAGCTCGGTTTACTTGACGACAATCCAAGTTATTAACTGTGGAATGATGTTTTGTAAATTATGTGTCAGTGTGAATAATTTGTCCAGAAAGGAGTGGTACTGTCCTTCCTGATTTAGTAACAGTAACATTTCGATTCGGAAGGCCCTGACAGTGATTTACTGAGGCCAGCTCATTTCCTTTCATCTGATAGCACAGGTCTGCACTTCGCCCAAGTCATGCCAGCTGTCTTTAAAACAAAAAAACTGTTAGGTAACATTTTCTCTTGTCTCTTCATATTGGATTTGTGCTATGACTTCATCATGGCCTTTCCTGTTCCTTGTACTTTTTCTCTCCTATCCCTTTTTTTTTTGTTCTGCTCACGGTTGCATGGCATCAGGAATCCAGCAGATAGAGGAGGTTCCCACGCTTCGCTGCTCTATCAGCAGGCTGATCTCAGCCTCTGTGCCTGGGGTGAGTGAGCTCTGAGCTCTGCAACACTGACTGTTTCACAACCCAGCATGTTCTGGCATGGCTGAAGGTCCCTACACTGAGCCACATCCATTAATCTTGACTAACACGTAATACAACAAACGCCGGGTTTCATCCGCACGGCCACAGAGTGACATTCTGTACTCTCCGCTTGTTTGTTGGTGGATGAGTAAGTGGCGGAAGACTACGTCATAATTGCTAGACCACCCTAATGATCGTTTTAACGATGGTGACTACCATGAGGATTTATGAGTTTGTTTTAGTCCTGCTACTGCTCGGCTGGAACTGTATGGAACTGTTTCTGCGTGTGATGTGAACAGATGTGTCTCACCTGGCAGTGGATGAATCGGAAGCGCACTTTGGAGCTGTGGATCATCCTGCCATAGTTCTTCACGTTGATGCTGCTCTTCTTCCAGCCACTGACTGGATCATAAGGGAACGGAGGGTCCCATTTGATATTTTCTATGGCCTGAAGGTCTTTTGGTGACATTTCCTGTGACCAATAACAAAGTCAGTACAGTTCTTACCATCAGTACATATTACACAGTATACTGGATCTTGTTAAATGAAATGTTGTAAAATAGGTTTTATTCCAAGTAATTAGAGTTAATAAACAGGCTTCCCTAAAAATGTACACAGTAGATCCACATGTCTTCCCGTTTTCAAAAGCATCAAAGCATTTAGTTCTATCTGAGAGCAAACTGTGAAGAGCTTGACTCTAAAATCGAATAAATTCCACATGTTTATTTCTGAAAATAACTTTTCTCTTCTTTAGCACTGTCATTTGTTTGATTTTATAGACCTTTCCCAATTTATTATAATTTTTGTACACGCTTTAGACAGGACATTCCTCACCTTTCTAGGAGTGACGGTGCAAAGAATGTTGATGATGCTGTTGGATTTCTCCTGTCCCTCTTGTGGGTTCTTCTTCCGAAACAGTCGGCTGCTGTTCGAAAGAAACGAGACAGAGTTGAAAGTTAGTCAGGCATATTCATTTGATAACTACTCTCAGCCTGTGATTTGGGGATTAGAGAGATTAATAAAGGATCTTAGGGCGAAACCTCTGTAATTCATAGCTGCGTCTTCTTTTCGCTCAGTCAAAGTCGATCAGTGTCCCACACAAAAGTCATTACAGTTCCATTGTCTGTCCTTTCTCAACCTTTCAGCACCTCCCGTTGCTCGTACTGGTCAATGCATAGTACATGGCCACATTTACGCTGGGTGAACAATAGAGCTTATGTTTCCAAACACAGAGCGTAGTTATTGAAATACGGTTCCAATGTCATCCTTTGTCACCCACGACCCCATTTGTAATCATTAGTGTCAAATCTCTGCAAAGAAGTCTTTTCCTGCACATTCAGAGCGGAAGTCAGGCCCTGGACTTGTTCCTCTTTATCTGCACTTTGAATGCAATTAGCATAACACTGGGATCGTTCATGCACAGAGTTATTGAAAGTATCTGTGGTATTCTTTACAGAAATCTCATGATGAACAAGTGTGGCATCTAGAGAATTTTGCCTAGGGAGGAATACACCTAACAGATATAGGTGTTGGCAAAAAAGCCTAGATATTAACCGTCGCTCAAGGTATTACATTAGCGGGGTATTACGTTTGCTTACAGCGTGAAACCCACCTGGTTACGGACAGGAAACATGAACAGTGACATCATTGTTCTTGAACAACTCGTAATTCACCTGCTACAGTGTGTGAGATGAGGAGAGAGAGGGCTAGCCACTGGGGACTTGGGCTGGCACCACTGTTTTGATTTAAAAGTGTGTAACTGCCTAAAAGATCGTTTTTCAAACCCTGAAGAAACTGACTGGCCTCAGTTTCTGCAGCAGGACAGTCGTGTTGATAAAAACACAATAGCGTTTTTATGGTTTCTAGCTCTTTGCACCCACACTGACCTCACCTCTACAGTCACTCTAAAACCTTGCAGAAACATCTCCAATTTTAAAGTAAGCACTACTTTATGGTCTTCTGACAAATTTCCTACGGAATAGTCTCCTGAAGCGTGGAGGCTTGCACAGTACCATGTGGTAAAGCTCTCTGAAGGGTAAGCTGAGCAACTTTAATACAGCTCTGAACACTATCAGCACATGTGAGAGTAAGTCTGCCTGTGAACTGTGATCCTGCCACTGCGGTAATGAGAATTACAGACATCAGCATTATACAGATGAGCAGCAGGCACTGAGTGAATGTTTATCCTAATGGCACACAGTATAAATATTATAAACCCTTTGATCTGCAAACAGGTCAGTGCTTTATAATGCACATATCAGTTTCACATTAAAAGGGTTCTATGACCTGTAATAATACTGGAACCCTTTTTGGAAGATTCTCAAAAAGAACCACATACAGCAGGCTTTAAATCATAAAGAAGAACCATTTAAGCAGGCAAACAAGCATTTAAACATTGAAATGTTTCTTTAAATTGTCACAGTTCTATATTTATTCTGTAATTATTGCCATTACTAAAGAACCCTTGAAGAACTGATTCATTGGTAATAATAATAATAAGAAGAAGAAGAACAACAACAACAACAATCTTGAAAATTAAGCTTCCTCCAAGGTTCTTGGCTGGGATGTACAGTTTTAAACTTTAAAACGATCCTTAAATCTCATTTTTTAGATTTTTTCTCTAAGGAACAATCCACTTTATAGTTCTTTAGTCAACTTTAAGTAATTCTTCAATGACATTGCTCCATTTGCACCTTCATTTTTAAGAGTACTGATTGATTATTAAGCCTCAAGGTTAATAACTGAACAACATGAAAGCACTTTAAAGGGGTGAATAATTATAAAATATGTTACATTTGAAGCAATATCACTTTACCCTTTAATGGGTAAAGTCAACAAGAAATGAGAGCAAGTTTTTGATTTCCGTTTCAATTTTTAAACCTCTATTACATTTCTTGATGGTCAAAAACCAGATAAAAGGACTTTTGAATACATCTGTAGGTCTAAAGTGGCCCAGAAGCAGATGTCACAACTGTGCTCGGACTTACCTGTTCCGCCGTATGAAACTCTTGCTGGAGAACCTGAAGTTGTGCTGAGGGACACATGACATGCTACTCCCCATGTTGACCCTGGGTGCGTGTATGTCTCCTCAATGAGTGATAGTGTCTCCGCCGGACTAGGCGTGTAATATTCCTTTAGCTGTAATCCAAGCTGTGTAGAGCCAGACAGTTCAGCAGTGTGGCAAGACTGATACTGAGAGAGCTGAGAGAGAGGAGTGTATACAAGGAGTGTGTCAGTGGGAGGAGCAAGGTGTGTGTGGGCACAAGGGGGAGGAGATGGGGGAGGGAGTGTAGTGGACTTCACACCTCCATGGGATCTCGTCTTTAAAGCGAGCCTCAAAACAGAGAAGTGTGCCTTTTCACACCTAGCACTGGACAAATGGCCCCATTTCAACATTTTGAAGGCCATCATGAATGACTGCGAGGGCCGAATGGAGCCTGGTGGTGTCAATCAAGCACAAATGCACACACAGGCATGTCCGAACATGATGATACAGTAATGCCAACAGAAGGATTTGGTATTTTTCATGGTCATGGCTGGTAACATAATTATTCCTATGGAAATGGCACGCCCATTTGAATCAAGTATATTCAGTGCAGTTTTTTTCTTTTACTTTATATATCTGTTCCATCTATGTTTTCTGTCTCTGTTTTAAACATGATAAAGAGGACAGGTAGAGGAAGTTTTTCACTCAACTCTTCCTGCTAGGCACAAGTAAATTTACATGCCCATGCATGAGTATGTTGATGTACGGTATTCATTTTAATGCCATATGTTGGTCTTGTTTATTTTTTGGGGGGGAAATGTAGGAGAGAAAATACAGAGAAGTTTATTTTCTTTCATACAAATGATCTCGCCAACCACAACAAAATTTGCATGTGGTTGCATGTAGATATTAATGCACAAGAAACCTTCCAGTTCAAAGTGCCTTCACATTAATAATTATATTATTGATGTCGGATGAAAACAAAAACACATACATTTTTTCACATAGTTTGTAAATCCCTGCCACCCTTAACATTATGTCAAAATACAATGGCAAATGGACTAATATGAGTGGTTCAAATAAAATCTTTTTTACATTAACTTCAGAAAATTAATGTTTTGGAGGCACTCGGTTTTCTTCAAATAATGACAATATATATATATTAATATGTTGCCCAGCAATGACCCATTCTATTGTATTGCTACATACATTTTAAACTATTTAACTTAAGGAACACGTACAGGGCACATTCTAAGCCTGTCTATCTTTACCTGGTATACATTCTGAAAGTGACTGAAGCATTTTAAGCTGTGCATGACTATCTTATAATCTGACAACATGAGCATGTTAAACTTTTAAATTGCCAGGATTCCCCAGCAGATATAAGCTTCATTCCTCACTCATGTAACACACACTGTAAGAAAATGGCGTTTTAATTCAAAAAAGGTCAGACTGCCTTAAAATTTCTAATTCACTGAACTTCAAATAATAAGGAACCAGATTTTTGTTCCATTGACTTACTATTAGAAGGTCAGTTCAAAATATGAATGCAGCCCAAAATTTTTTTAGGTGAAGCTTAAACATGTTTCAACATGTGACTGAAAAATAAGTCTGAGGATGTAACAAGTCTGGGACTTTCAGGGGTTATGACACACTTTCTACCCTGTCTCTTTTTTGACATATGGTCAACAAGGATATTGCACCTTTGTTCAAATTTAATTGAGACAAATGTAAATAAATGTAAGAATTGTATGCATATAGAAGCTAACATTAATAATAGATAGACCCACTCAGTCAATATCATTCTCCATAATTTACTTTAGGTCTTGTTGGTTTTTCACTGGAGCATTCACTGACAGCTCTGTGCTTTAAGAAGGACTATGGAAATTCCTGTTAATCAGGTCAGTGATGAGATCTCTAACTGAAAGGCCTCAGGGTGCCACTGTTTGAGGAAGGAGCTGCACTGTATTCACTCTGCCTTATTTGCTTAGAAGAATGTGCCGTTGAGTGTATGGCCTCCACGTGTTTGAGAAAGATATGATCTAATCATATTATGGGCCAACCTACCCCACAGGCTCCCAGACAGGTAGAATACAAAGCAATCTGATCCCTACCTGTTTGTGCCCCTGATATGCCAGTCTTCAAAGCACAGCAAGTACGACATTATCACAAATGTGTGAAGAAAAAGCTACAGGACCATCACTTTGCTCTGATCATGGTCTGTGTAAGGCAAATACACAAGGAGACTGTTTACATTTTGGGTTGTTTTTATTCGGGAAAGGAAAGTTAGAGGATAAATGCTCCAGGTATTATCTGATCAGTACTGTTTATATATATCAAAACTCTAGTCAAAACTCCTTTTACTGAAAATGGATAACTTGAATGATGATTCATTGAGGCTAGGAACTATGTTACGTTTACACTTGCACACTGTTAAAGATAAAGGTGCCAAAAAAAGACATAAGTTCTTTGGAACAATACCACAGAGGGACCGCCTTTGGTTCCCAATAGAATCTTTCAATGTGTGGGTCTTGAAGCTTGAAGCTCCTCAACTCAAAGGTTCTTTAAGGATGCAAAAGTGATCCCTCTATGGTGTTGCTCCAAAGAATCTCAAAGTCATTAAAAATGAATGTGTACAGTTATTGTGTGGGTGGCTGGTGATTTAAACCAGATGATCCAGGATATGTAAGTGTGGTGTGCCAAATCAAGAGATGAAACTTTCCACTCCTTTTTGAAACTCCCACCTGCCAGTGTCCAGAAATGCTGACAAGTAGGCTAGGACTAGTCATGTTTCAGAAAATTACAAATCCTCACATGTCAATAAAAACTGTCACATAGGGAGACTATGTTCAGAATCTGTGGCTAAAATTAGTTTCACATTCTCTTACAAAGCCATAAGGAGTTTTGAAAGGTTTTAAGGAAACAAGGCTTGTACTGATAACAGTCATACTAGGCTACGTGAGACATTTTTCTCTATGTCATAGCTTAATGTTGTCATGGAAAAATAGTCCTTCCTCACTCACTACTCACTCATCTGTAGTCAGCACATGCTTCAGCTTGAGAAGTGACTCACTCAGCACTCACACTAAAGCCTTGGGAAGAAACAGCAGTTCAGGAGCAATTCAAGGAAGATCCCAGTGCCGTCTGGGAAAGTCTGGGCTTCTATCATGAGTTTCTGTTTGAGGCTGACTCTAAAAGAGTTTCGGCTTGGAGTTCATCCTCAGGTAATTACTGACAGCCTTACAAGGACAGGACTTACAAGAACCTCTTCACTATACCCTGTCAAGGCAGAATATGGAAAAAGAAAGTTCCCATGAGTCAGAAAGCACTGATAAGCATAAACACTCAATTTATTGAGTTTTTGAGTCCTTACCATAGAAGAACCTCTCTTGGTGCCATCAAGAATCATGGATGATGCTTTAAAAGATCTTTTTTGTTGTAGAAGAAGAACCTTTAAGTTATATGGAGGTTCTATGCCAATTAAAGTCTTTTTTTTCAAGCCAAGAACTATTGAGGAGCCATAAAATGGCAAAGCTATAATTGAGTTTGACCACAGCCTATGAATAATCCAGCATTTTCGACTTTTGAATCATTATCTTAACGAGATCTTGAGTGCACTGACAAGTTTAGCACAAGTGCTAAGTATCATATCAGAATACTGTTCAGAAGAGTATTGTAAGTACCTCACACTTCCAGTTTCCATTGAGATGCAAATGATCTTAATTATGATTGATCTTTCAGACAGACCTCCATTGCAGCTCATAATGATTAACGAAAAGCTCAATCACTGAATGGAAGTGTGTGGAGGCACTTTATCTTGCTTGTCCAGAGCGGCCTACTAGCTGCCTATTTATATCTACTATAGATCTGGCCAGCAGATCTGGTTAGATTTGTTTAACTTTCTTCCTGCTATCAATTACATCCAAAGCAGTCAAACTACATGCTCCACTTATCATTAATCAAAGTAACAGACTAACATAACGCTAGTCAGCTTCCTGTAAAATCGGTCTGAATACATTGTTCTACATTAGTGTGTAGTTTTGAGTATGGATTACATCAGTTAAAATGTACATTACAATATCTAATACTTATATAAACTACTCTAACATGTTTTCTGTTAATTGTATCTGAAGTCTGCGGCGAGAGTGAAAGGGAGAGGAAGGAATTGTGAAACGCAGCCAAATTCAACACTGTAACTCATCATCTGCCCAAACATTTTATGAATGCACTCCTTTTTACCCAGGCCTTGTCCAGGAAAGAGGTCTTCCAAATGAAAACATGAAATTCCGGTTTTCACCAAGCAGGAATAAATGCTTCTACATGAGAAGCCGAAAACAATTACAGGGAAATACGTTAAACTAATTAAAGGCAGACTCTCAGTTTTCTATTTTTCCTAAATGGCCACCAGGAAGGATCAGACATACATTACAAGGAGGTGAAGATTTGCATTGTTTCTCAGCATGTTCCAAATACTCCTACAAACATCTGGGCTATGCACACACACACACACACACACACACAAGCATATGCACGCACACGCACACACACAAGAATATGCAAAGGTCTGTAATGTGACCTGTGACCTGTAGCTTCCTGTTTCATTACCGTGCCTTTAAGACTCATATAATATCAATGATCTTCTGTCTTGTATTGTGCGCCATTTAGAACACAATCAGGACTAAAAAAGTCTTTATAACTTCAGTGTGAAACTAAACTGTTGAAGGCTGAATAGGCAATAAGCAATTAATTCCAAGCAGGATGTTTTTGCAGCTTAGTTTCCACATAGGCATAGACTAGGAAGTGAACGGCACATTTTGAAAAAGTGTTGATATTCCATGTCACACAGTTTTATTCTTCCATTATGTGGGTTAAAATAAATCCTTTTTCATTAACAATGTCAATTTCATGCTAAATAGGACATGTCAAATAGGATATTTCTTAAGTTAACATGGTCATAACCACAAAAATAACCAACCTAGTAGGTGGAGGGGAGCACACACTTCAATATAAAGTTAAGCACAGACCATTTTTCAAAATGCACCATTATTTATTCAAACATATTGATAGTATAGGCCCTGTGGTGGGCTGACGCCCTGCCCAAGGTGAGTCCCTGCCTCGTACCTGTTGACCCCGGGATAGGATCTAGTAAGGATTAAGCGGTTACAGAAAATGAATGAATGAATGATAGTATAGATGGATACAAAAGCCACAGCTATGGAAGCCCCTCTATCAGCTTGCAATCAGGTTCAGGACAACCACACTGACTTTACTGAGCATAACAGTAATGCTTTACCAACTTGGCCTTTATGCGGGCAGAGGCAGACATCTAGAATATGCATTTAAGTTTTGTGGAAAAAATAAAACATGCTTTTTGTTCAAATGAATTTGTTGCTCAGCATCTAGGAATCACTTTTTTTGAGTGTCAGTTTTCATTAAAATTCCCAGGCTTGCAATTCAGTCATTTCAATTTAAAATTGAGTTGTTCTTCTTAAGCTGTAGAAACAAGGAACAGACACCTGGATCTGCTAGCAGGTCATGGCCATTTACTGACCTTCCACTATTTTTCTTAAATGGCCACCAGGAAAAATCAGATAAGAAAGTGAAAATTTAATCAGATCTGCAATGCCTCTCAGCATACTCCAAATATTCGTGTTTCAGCGCGAGCCTCTGGCACACACACACCCACCCACACACACACACACACACACACACACACGAGACAAGTCATTTGTTTTGTCCACTGGAGAGCTTGTCAGTGGACGTCTCTTGCGATGTTATTCCAGACTGAGCCAGGGTGCTAACTTCACACCTTTAGCGGACCACATGGGACAGAGCTGTGGTGTCAGGTGTGCGAGAAAGAACCGTTGGTGTCAAAGTTCTCGCAATACCAAACCAAAAAGTGCACCTAAATACCAAAGTATTACTTTGAAGTACAGATCAAACGGCTGTCAACAGCTCATTGGATTAAATGTTGTTAGTTATTGAGACTGTCTTGATTTCATCAGCCAAACATGAGCAGTAGTCATAAAGAACTAATGTCAATGAAAATACATGCAGATTAACTGGAATTTTGAGGTAGGAGCTCTTCCTTTACATTTTTATCAAGTAGGATTTACCTGCGTATGTTTCTTAAGAACAACAACAAGGAAGCCGTTCACATAAAAGGTGATGAAGTGTTATAGAAAAGGTTTCCCAGGAAAAAGGTGAAACTACACAGAAACTACAACGGTCTCACTATCCCTGGGAAGCAACAAATTACATTAAGTGATATGAAGTGCTCTCCTGCAGTTTGGCTTTGTCCGATCACCTTCTGACTGGTACTAAAAAGTACTCTAAAATAAAGGTTCCCAATCCCAGACCTGATAGCCCTACACTCTGCATGTTTTATCTAATTTAACACACCTGAACACACATTGCTCAGTCAGTAATGGATAATATAATAATAAAGTAGAGCAGGGAACACTCAAAGTCTGCAGAGAATGAAGTTGCTAAGCCTGTCTTTAGGAATCTCTGCTTTATGTAAAGTGATGTGGACGCCAAAGATTAAAACGTTTGTCAATGTTTATTTTTCATTGAAAGAGAACAAGGGCTTTACACCACTAGCCCCATTATAGCATTATTGCCCCTAAAGTCCTAGATCAGAATCAGAAAATGTTATTGATCCCAAAGGAAACTGGTTATGATATGACTGCACAGACACAGAGACAGGAACAAAAATATAAAATCTAAATAAATCCAATAAAAAATCTGTAGAAAAACCTGAATATGAAATACACTATGATGTATACACAAACGTTGTGTACAAATACTATGAATAAATAACTTACAGTGAATTAGGTACATTATAATCTGATATGGTGAATACAAGCCACAACCAGGGTATGAAAATGGAGACAACTGTATGTCAGGGAGCTTAACTGAAAGAGTCTCTGTAAAACTACTATATATAAGGTCAGATAGATCTCAGTGTTGTTAAGCTTGAATGTATGACTTTTGGAATATCTGGAACAACCAGGAATGTCTTTTGCCAACTTCAAATGTCTGTGTTTAATTGGAACATCCAAAAAATTTCTGTTACCTTAGCGGTAAGGTACTATTATAAATCCATAGGGCCACTAACAAAAATAAACATTACTGGGTCCATTTTTCAGATGAGTTTTAGCAACTGTGTGAAGAGTCACTGTTAACCACTTCACTTGATATTTTAGCATTAACTATGAAAAAGATGCTATTAGTTCATCATTAATTTAACAAGTTTCATCAGTGTTCTGAGTGTACATAGAGACAGCTGAGACTACAGTAGGAGGACTGGCAGTCGACCTACCTGACCCTGTCCCACTATGCAGACACAGGAGCAGGATTTAGAGCTGCATGTTTGTGTGAATGATGGTAGTATGTGGGTGGGACTTAATACTGGGTAGGTCAGATGTTTGGGAATGAGGACAGGGCTTAGGGTTGGCAAAGCTGGGGCCACTTGGTCTTCCTCTATACTGCATATCTAAGCCTGCCCAAGCTGTAAAATCATTTCTGTCCCTCAAATCAGCACAAGACGGCATGCTGCAGGGGGCTACTGTCAACCAGACATGCTCAGAGGCGTAGTGCTAAACCCCCTCTTCTCCTCCCCCTAAACACACGCAGACTAATGTACAAACAATACCTAAAACAACTCAGTCACATGACCCACTGTTTCACTGTCTGAGAAAGTGGGCTTTTAAAAATAAAAGTGCCCAAAAAGCTGCCATAGAAGAGCCACTTTTGCTTAGAACCTTTTAATAAATGATCCTCTAAAAAAGACATCTGAAATGTTCCAAAAAGGCTCTGTAGAACAAAGCCCCAGAAAAATCACTTTCCCTAGCTTGAGCTGGAACATTTCAGCTTAATTTTAAGCACAGAAATAAGATTGTTACCAGTTTTAAGGATCTACAGCATAGGAGAGTAAGAACCCAAGAAGTCATCATTCAGATCAGTCCAGTTTAGTAGGGTATTCGTTCAGTTTCATTTTCAGTACAGCAAAAAAAAAGGTGTGGCTGAAACTGTGTCTTACGTTAATATGTTAAGGTTTCCATTTTCAGTTTATTAAAGCATTCAACTTTATAACGATTCAATATTAGAGTATTTAGAATGGCACAGTGGTGTTTTGGCCTCATCCAATTAGTTTATTATCAGCATATAAACAAAAGCTTTTAAACAAAACTTGGGCTTTGTAAGCCAAGAGATAATATATTAGCCAATATATTGCAATAAAACCGAAAACCATGTTAATATGTGACAATTCACGACTGGCAGTTTATATTCCATCCCATCTTTGCTCAAAAA
>JBBPCZ010000142.1:26237271-26247296 GCA_037974445.1 Brycinus macrolepidotus | reverse complement strand
GAAGAGGGGTCAAAATTAGGTTGTAATTTTGCACTATTTTGCACTTTACACTATGCAACTTCCTTCACATTATGCACTGACACTTTACATTATGCACATTCACATTATGCAACTTAGCCTGTGACCACTATTTATTGCTGCTGCACCACTTTGTCTTCTATGTCTTCTATGTATCATGTCTTACGTTCTGTCTGCGAGGGAGGGGTTTTCAAGTAAGAATTTCATTGTGCTCTGTACGATGTACTTTGTACATATGACAATAAACTTCAAACTTCAAACTTCAGACTCTGATCTTTTAGAGTCTGCAACACCATGTTGTGCATGTTCTATGAGGCTGTATTGGCCAGCACCATTTTCTATGCTGTGGCGTGCTGTGGTGGCAGCATGAAAGTGGCAGACAGACTCAGCAAGCTGGTCAGGAGAGCGAGCTCAGCAGTGAGTGAGGAACTTGACAGTGTTGAAAATGTGGCTGAAAGGAGAACATTGCCTAGACTTCAGTCCATCATAGACAATGCTCCCAACCCACAGTGTTGAACAGAACTGAGAAGTACTTTTAGCCACAGCCTCACCAGCATAAAGTGTTCCACTGAACACCACAGAAAATCCTTCCTCCCTACTGCTATCAGACTCTATAGCTACTCCCTGTGCCACACATCCACACAATAATCTGTGCAATAACTTGATGCTACTTTATTGTGCAATTTCATATTGGGGTTGAAATCATTAAGTGCATTCTTATCTTTATTATTACATGCAATAGTCTACCATGTGCAGTATCAAGCAATTTTCTTATCGGGTGCTAAAACAGTATTACGTGCAGTATCTTATTATGTGCAATAGTTTTACTATGTGAAATATCACTACTTATATCAATATTACTACTTATCTCTATGATGTACCATAACATACCCCTAACCACTATTTTAGTTACTAGTAAATCACTTAACTGTAAGTTACTTATCCATAGAATTAATACCCCAGAATTTGTGTATTTAGCATAGTGTATTTGTATAGAGCTTTTTTCTGCAGTATTTACTGGATTTATCTGTTTTGTTCTTTTCTGTATCTGTGCAGTCGAAACATTTCCTCCACGATCAATAAAGTTCTCTGATTCTGATTTAAATGATTATATACAAGTTTTACATATTAATTAAATAATATTCTGCAGCACATTTCACCTGGTGTCAATATTAAAGAAGTAGCTATTGGTTGGGGAGATGTCATGCAACAAGTTGCAATCGTGGTGAAGGACCTTTTTAAAGTTCTCAGGGATAACATTATTTAACACTTGAATGGAAAAAGCTGTCATTACAATTTGTTCAATATAGGAAGGGAAAAAAATCATGTAACCACAACTATCATGCCTGGACTGGTGCACCATGAAAGAATTCTTTCAGATTAATGGTAAGGAAAGTAAGAAAGAGGCTGGCTGACAGTATTTTAGTCAGACAGTAATGGCAATAATTCAGATTGGTGAAGAATGAAGGGTTGTACATATGATGCCAAGAACATCATACCCACCGTGAAGTAAAGTCAGGAGCGTTATGATACATGTCTGCTTCTCAGCAAATAGTACAGGGGTGTTACAAGTCATTGAAGGACATTTGAATGGAGTGATGTACTTGGATATTAGAGGAGCCCTTAATCTCATCAGCCAAGAAAAGGGAAAAGGTGAATATTTTAACCAGACATACAGTCAAAACACCCCAGACTGGGTTCTAAAGCAGGTGAGAGTACTTGTATGACCTAGTCAATCTCCTGACTTTTACCCTTGACATGACGAAGTTTATAGATACACAAAGGGATTTATAGAAAGACCCTTATAACCTTGATGAACTATAGGTGGTTTGCCATAAGGAATGGACCAAAACTGAACCTCAATGCTGCAATAAAGCTGTTTAAGATGTAATTGCCAGCACTCATTATTGATTTGCAGTGTCTGCAAATACTTTTTCCCCCATCAATCACTCGTTTATTTATACTTATGAAAACACACTTGTGTTTAGAATGTTGAGTGAATTTGAAGTCAGCTTATGCACTAGAAGTACATTAAACCCAGTAAATCCAAACTTTCTGAATACTTGGTTTGTTATTAGAAAACATTGATGACCCAAATTAACAAAAAAAAAAAAAAAAAAAAGACCAAATCCCACCTTTCTTCAAACAGGCTCCAGCTCACATCAAACTTGAAAACATCTTTCTTTCCTTTTGTGTACAGTAGTGTGTATTGCTCCATCTGACAGTGCAAAAGAATTATTTTCAAATTTCCATCATAAATATAACAAAAGTTAACTCACATTATAAATAAATGACCACAACATATTGGGACAACGACAACAACGACGACAACGACAACAAGAAGAACCCAAAAAAAAAGCCACGTTTACATACACAAATCACACAAATAGATCAGAATATTTGGTTATGTACATTTCCTTTATCCACTAGGAAGGTTACCTTGTGCAATACTCATTTACGTTCAAACCAGCAGGACACCATCCTAGCCACAGAAAAAGGCTGAAAGCCTCCAGATTCGTCGTCTCTGTGCACAAGCTTCTTCTGACCTAGACTAGATTTGTTCAAAATCAACAAAATCCTTCAAAAAAAGGAAAAAAAATCTTAACTTCTTAGAAGTTATGCTACATTTCTGTAATCAAAGTGTATGCGACGATGACTAAGGGTGGAACTGGTTTACTTGTTGTAAAAGCTTAGTTTCGTAAACCTGTGCCCTCAATTCCTGAACAACTCTACCATATTTAAATCCTACAGTTAACACTCTACGGAAAGATGTATTTGTAGTTGCCAATACCCATTACATCCCAGCACCAGATATACACATATTCTAACCAGATTTAAACTTCTCAACACTGTAGAAATGTTCTGAAATGCAACACATACTTTTGATAGATTTAACTATACATTATCTTCAACCCCTGCTTGTGTACTGAATGTGCACCAACACAAATGAGGTAAAGACTATGAAGTTAGGTCAAACTGGAAAATGGCATTATGCCACGTGTTACCGTGCATTGATAAATTACTGAGTACTGGCTCCATATTAGTCTTTCTCAAGACAAACATGCAAACACTGAATAACAGTGTGAAGGGACTATGTTGCTGTAGGTCATATCCACGTTTCATTATGGCTATACTCTTAGAGAGGCCTTTCACAGTTGAAAACCTTAGAATGTCCCCCTTTGACTTATGTTACTCAGGCATATGTTGCACTCAGACTTCCCCTAGGGGGTCAATAAATCTATCTATCTGAGATTACTTTCGTGAAGGCTTTATATAATCCATGGCTATAGAAACAGAACTTCACCAGACAGTAGGTTTAAAACCGTAATCCCTGCACTGAAAACAGCTCTACACATTGTCAGAACTCACACATTTTCTAGTTCCACAACTAATCATAACTCACACCATCCTCTACCATCACTGATATGTAAATAGCTTAAAACGGCAAATCTCTGTGGTCCTTCTGCAGTTCATAAAACATCTCTGAAATAGTGTCATGTTTATATATTACATTAAATAAATAAATAAGAAAATACATTTAAACATGTACTCTGTGGTCAAACTGATATGACCCCATTTAACATCTGTCATCCAAAGTATCCAGCAATGGCTTTTTGAAGACTCTTTCTGTATATGTGCATACATGCACAAGGGCGAAATCGGGCAGCATTGCGCATCACTGCCACCTAGTGTGGCACAGCGGGACTATTTTTTTTTTTCTTCCGCCAAGACAAAATTTCGGTAAACATGCATGGCAGAACCAATCAATAACTACATTCCGAAGGAAAAAAAAAAAAATCTTTTTTAATATATTTTATTGCTCTTCCTCCAGAGCTCATACTGAGCAGTTGCGTCTCTTGGCCACGCAGGGCAGGCCGCTGGAGCTCAGACGGGTCTTCACCCTTTGTCAAAGGCTGGTGGAGGACACAGACAGGGTGGGTGAGGAGGGCGGGGGGAAGTTGAGCAGCTCCAGGACGGCCACGCCTACGCTGCTGCGCCGTGTGAACATGCACGATGCTGCCACCCACTTGTTGCTCCGTGGGTTATACTTCTCAATGGAGTTCAGGCTGGAGCTGCCGTCGTTACCCCCAACAGCATACAGCCAGCCATCCATGGCAACAAGGTCATGGGTGCTCCTAGGCAGAGAGAGAATGTGTGCATTTGGTAACTGAACACAGATGGACTTTGGTAGAATAGGTAGGACTGTCACTATTAGCAATAAACTAATCTACTAAAAACTGATGATTCATTAAACGTATATGTATATATAAAAAAACAACTTTATGAACAGAATAGTAACAAATCATGTATGCCCTTTCTAAGACTTATGTCTTAGAATAATGTTTTTGCATCAAAAAATGATTGTATGCCCATCAGTATGGTATGATTACAAATCTACGATCTTGCAATTTGTCATCATTTTCAACTGTTAAGTGAACCATACCCATGTGGAAGAATATGGAAAATAGCGCAGACCATCATGCGGTGACCACCAAAAAAAAAGTTTACCTTCATATTATGTGATGGGAAATGGCAATTTCTCAACTATGATATGATTAGTTCTAGGTTCAGATTAGTAACCCTACTAGGCTTTATTTAAAATGTTCATTATTGCCATGCAAACTACCAACCAATCATTGAGAATCCACTGAAAATGAAAAGTGTGTACATATTTTCTCAAATAATTACATATAATCAATAATCAGTTGATTATCAGTTGAGTGCTCCAGTAACAGGGTTCAAGGGTGCTGCAGTATGCTAGAACAGAAGAGCTTGTACTGGAACAGAGCTTGTTCTGTAATAGGAAACTCCTCAACAACTGCATTGGCTGCTGATTGGCCAGTGTGCCAGTGGCTGCTGATTATAGTAATAGATTATTAATAGTCTGTCCTCTCCTATGTTGCAGAGTCTGACAAGCCTCCGGCAAACTCATTAAGTGATTTTTGAAGGAGCACTAAACACCCAGTGAACACATCTGGTGCAAACACTTGTAAAGTGGTCCTTTACCTGCGGATGTTCATAGGGGCCACTCCCTCCCATGTGTTGGTTTTTGGGTTGTACCTCTCCACTGAGTTGAGGCAGCTAGTTCCATCATTGCCTCCAGCAACGTAGAGCATTCCCTCTAGCACAGCCACTCCAGCACTGCTCCTCCGGCTCAACATGTTGGCTATGGCAGTCCACGTATTACTCTAAAAACAGAGGAGAAAACACAGCACGGCAACTTTGAGGACCACACACCTAAAGCTGAAGGCTGTGATATTACATAACATTGTATTAATCATATGTTCAATAATATGGCATTGATTACATAAGTACTTTATTAATGGAGCCAAAGAACTTCAGACTGAGCCTGACAATCTTACACTGTCCTGTTTAGTCAGGGAAATATGCTGTTCAAGTAAATAAAGAGTGTCAGGTACCTGTGGATCATACTTCTCTACTGTGGCTAAATGAGAGGAGCTGTCATATCCTCCAACTGCATACAGACTGCCATCTGAAACAAGAGCAGGGGATATAAATAGGTCATATTTATGTCAAAGCAAGAAAACAGTTTACATTATGAAAATGGATGCAGTACCAGCACATTCAGGAATGTTGCTCCATAAAAAGTCAAACTTATCTAATCTCAAATTACAAGCAGTGGTTGTTTACAGAGGAGAACGCTATTGTCATAACCACAGAGAGTGAAACGTTTGTAATTCAGAGAGATATCTCAAAGCAGCTCACCGAGTGTAGCAACTCTAACATATCTTCTCCTGGTGCTCATGGCAGCAATAGATGTCCAAGTGCTGGTTAGTGGGTCATACCTCTCGGCACTACAGGAAGGAAAAAACAGATGTTGCATGAAGTAATAAGATTTTTTATGGTCTGAATTGCTTCACGGAAATCATGGTGTGTTCTGCCAAGCTCTAGGTGAGTTGGCAAGGGGGACAAAAAAAAAAAAAAAAGAAAACTGACACAATACCAATTAACTATCGAGAGTATCAATAGGTCGCACAATCCTTTTGCTCCAAGGTACATCCTGTGCTGTGTAGTTTCTGATCTATTTTTGCCCCAGATCAGATGTGTTGACGCACGAAACATTTACATTTACGGCATTTAGCAGACGCCTTTATTCAAAGCGACTTCCACTCCCTAACTACAGGGGACAGTCTCCCTGGAGCAAGGGTTAAGGGTCTTGCTCAGGATCCCAGCGGTGGTACGCTGAAGGTAGGATTCGAACCCATGACCTCTTGGTCCAGAGGACTGTGCATGGCAGCAAGTCTCATAACGAAAAAGCAACACTTATACATATCAAAAGGGAAATTCATGAAGTTTATTTCCAACCGTCATCTTTTGCAGCCCCTGTGAATATCATACCTGTTGAGGCAAGAAGCTCCATCATAGCCGCCAGCAGCATACAGCAGGCCATGGAGCACTGCCACACCAAGACAGCTTCTCCGAGTTCCCATTGACACTTCTGGCTGCCAACCATTGGTCACAGGGTCATATGATTCCACAGTAGCCAAATCAGAGGTGCCATCATACCTGACAAGCGAACATGCTGCAGGTTCAGCAGAATTCTACTGAAATACTCAAGGTCAGACATTCAGACTGGTTTGAACTGGATTTGGATTTCAACATGCCTAGAAGTAACAAGTCTTACACAGTCTAGCAGACACACTAGAAGTATAATAGGAAAATAACATTTTTTTCCAACCCATTATCTATTCTGAGAGCTGTTGAAGAGATAATTACACCAAAAATTGCAAAATAATGAAAACGTGAGACAAACAACAATTAAAATCCAGTCATCAAGGTGGCTGCAACTACTGTGCTTAACTATGCCATGTGGTTTTGTAATTTTTTTTTTTAATAGTATGTCATACTCTATCAGAAACCACATAAGCATGTCTATTTAAAATGACTTAACGAGCAGAGTTTCAGATGCGTGTGATAATGTTTAGTTAGTATAATGCCGATCAATAGATGTAGGCTTCCACCAACTGTTTGCTGAATTAGACTTCTTGTTCAGAACGTCTGCCATCAAACATGTCTTGGCAGAACACAGTCAAAGTTGCGCAAATTTGATTTTTAAACCAAACCACAGCGTGATACGGAGGAAAGGAAAGAAAGCTCCTTACCCTCCCACGGCATAGAGTTTGTTACCAATGGCAGCAACACCGACTCTTGCCCGCCGGGTAGACATGGAAGCCACCATGTGCCAGCGATCTGTTCTGGTGTCATAGGCCTCGCAGTCTCCATGAATGGCAAACAGACTGCCTCCACCTGTGAAAGAAAAAGTGTGTTAGTCAATCTTAACTATAATTTTTCAAAATAATGAGCCTAATCTGTCCTGTCCTATACACCAACTGTCAAAAGTTCAATTCCTTTGAATTTTCCCACTTTTGGCAATAATACTCAGTAACGTATTTTACAACTCTCATGTTCATCAAAGTATCGTTCTTTGTACAAACTAGATTATGTCGAAATAAGTCAACTTTTTCCTTTTGTTAAAACCAAATATGGTAATGCCCCCCCACAAGTGGTGTTTTAAACACTTGAAGTTTGAATACTGACAATGACAAATGCTAAAACAGTCACAAATATTTACATGATTATTTTATGTTTTGCTTAAAAATGAAATCAGCTAGTTTTTTTATTCATTTATTTTTTATAAAATAATTTTTAGTAGGTCATTTTAGGTGCACCATTACACAAACTTAGTTTTCATACAAAAAAAAATAAGTGTACGAAAAGGACTAACCCACAGCAAACAGGACAGGACTGGCACCCTCACAGCGGCGAGGGCGGGTTCGGCTGTTACTCAGCACGCCTCTCTGCTCAGGCATCAGGTGATACTTAAGTGCCTCGATCAGCAGGTCCTTGCACTCCGAGTGGTGCCGCACCAGCAACTCTGTGTCCACGTTACTCATCAGGAAGTCCCGTGTCAGCAACGGCAGACGCACGCACTTCATCAGCTAGGGGAGGGGCGGGCCAATATGTGTGTGAGAATAAAGAGATGAGATGCAAAAAAGTCTTTTTGATGATACAATCTTTGAAAAGGGCTTATGTATGGTCTGATATTGTTCATTAAGATCCATGTTTATTGTTTAGCATGTTTTTTAATGAATTAATAATCAATTGGTCATCAAGAAATTGCTTGATTATTTTATTTCAATCTTTGAAAAGCGGAAGTGCAAGTGTAAAGTGATCATTTGTCACGTGTGTACAGTCTGAAATTTGTCCTAAGCATTTAATCCATTTTACCAGAGTGAATCAGTGGGGAGCCAACTACCCAGCACCCGGGGAGCAGTGTGTAGGGATGGTACCTTGCTCAAGGAAACCTCAGTGGTGCCACTGGCAGTCAAACTCATGACCTTCCGATCAGAGGGGCAACTCCCTAACCACCAGGCCACCTGCCGCCCCAAAAGTGCTTATGCATAGTTTGATATTCATGTAGGTCCATGTTTACTGTTTGGCCTGTTTGTATTTAAGGAATTAATAGTCAATAAAAATCTACTCAATAAATAGTTAAATTAATTGTTTGATTCCTTGATTTCTTATAATTAGGTGTGACAGGCCTGTTACTGTGCTGCAGAAAGAAAGGCGTATAAGACAGGCAGGAGCACACTCACTCTAGGTACGTGCTGCCTCCGTCCATCAATGTCGTGTTTGACCCAGCTCAGAACAGCCCTGTACACTTCCTCCTCCGATGGAACGTTCAGATTATCGCTAGAGATCAGGTCCAGCACCTGCAGCACGCATAACACAGCACCAAAACTGTGTGAGTTCATTACACTGCACACTTGTTTAAACATGTCATTAGTGTTGATTATCAGTGAGTTACACTGCTCTCGACCGGTTTCAACCGAACTCCAACAATGGTGGTGCATAGCACATTATCACTGAGAATAACAGAATTCAGCATACATGCGTGACTGAGCTACCATCTGACTGAGCTATCTGATGATGATTTGGACTGAGGAACGAGGCTTGACTTGATAGCAGTGAGTATGTATTCAGTGCATTCAGGAGGAGTTATGAAGTTATCACAGCAGTGGAATGAGACCAGCATAGACAGCATGTTAAATATAACAAGTGTTGGACTTTTACTAGGGATGAACGGATTAAGAGTTTTTATGGCTAATCCTGATGTTTTAACATTCAAATTGTCTAATTTAGTATGGTATACTTTCAGTACATTAGTATATTTCCAGTACTTTCTAGTAGCCAAAGTTGCAACACGAATAACAGTAATTTCGCTTTAAAAATGTGCAAATGAAAATTCAGTTGCACTCAAATAGAGAGTTATTTATGCTAAAACATTTTGGTACAGGTGAAGTAGCACAAGTGCTCTTACCTGCCTCACCTTATTTACCACATACTATTACAAACACAAATGTGCAAATTGATTGTTCACCCCTAATTCTTATAATTCTTACATTTCTTTTTCTTTTTGCCAAAATGCAGTTGAATTCCCAACTTTATTTTACACTCATGTAAGACAAAGGTTTGTGTGTCCGTGTGAGTCTAAATTAGATTATACTAGTAACTGAGAGATCTACCAGTTACACTGACAAATAATTGTTTAAGCGTTTAAACCCTAATAGACTTTTAGAACAATTTTCCTGATACTTTTCAGACACTTTTTGGAGGCTAATCGACCACTGTTAACAAAGCGTTTTATCATAAAGTAGGGATCAATTACAGTGAAGGTTTATTTTATTTTAAAATGCCAGTGTTAATAGCCACTGTAATAGGCACTGCAATTATAACATCAAAAATAACTAAGAAAAAGAAGAATCCCAAGAAATAAACAACTGACAACAACGATGTTCAGCATTACAACGTCCTGACAATTGATGTGATCGCCTCCAATGCCATAAAAGTCACTGTTAAACACTCATAGCTAAGGCTACATGTTCCAGTCTAGAACTCTTTCCAAGCAACTAGTGTTGTCAAAAGACCCGGTACTTCGGTACCAAGTCGGTACTAAAAAATTTAAATGTTACGGTACTAGGTTT
>JBBPCZ010000142.1:26225270-26235950 GCA_037974445.1 Brycinus macrolepidotus | reverse complement strand
ACACACACACACACACACACACACACACACACACACACACACACACACACACACACACACACACACACACAATCTCTAACTGCATCTAAGGGTTTTTGTGTAGTAGATGTGAAATAAAAGAAAGATCAGGTTGGCAGGTGGTTAGAAAGCATGGTGATAATAAAGCCTGACATTTAGGTTAAATTAAATAACTCAAGCTAACCAGCACAACTTGGTGTGCATTTTAGACATATTCAGACAAAACCTAAATAAATAATAAGTAAAGAGGAATTCCATCCATGTTCACAGTTTTTAGTATTCGTCATTTCGTCTGCCTCAAATATAGAATTATTTTACATACAACAGAGACTAGGAGCCAGGATTTCTATCAGACTGACTCGCCTGACAGAACAGAAGCTAAATCGGTCTTGTAACTAAGAAGTAAGCGGTCTATGGCTGTGTTTGAAATAGCATACTGATTGTGCCCAAAAGTAGTAAGTGGTATGCAATATGTGGCAAGCATGTATTTCTCCAGTGCTCTAAAGACACCTGGGTGACTTGCTGCTTTGGACAAAGATTCCTTCTTTGTGATACACTGCACCCCAAAAACACAACAGGGTCCTTTCCAGGAGGCTGTAGAACCATCGACCTAACTGCCTGGTTTGAACTGAACATTTTTAATAGCCAAGATTTCAGCCCTGAATGGATAACAAATGAGTAAAAAGTCACTCAGGCATGTATTTTGAGCAAAATATATCCACACATGCTGCTAAATCTTGCAAAGGTTGCTAAGCAGTGACTGTAGGGCAAAGGAACATGGACTGGGTCTTAAGATCAATGCTCAGTGCTCAGCACCTGATTCTAGCAGTCTAGTTTGCCACTGTCTAGTACAGCACATGCTTTTGTCTCATACAGGAAAATATACTGTATATTACTAATAAAGAGTAGCATGCAATATACAGCAGTGGACACAGCATGCCATTTCAAACACAGCCTTTATCTTCAAAACCACTTTGTATTCCAAAAAGATAGCATACAGATTATAGGTGACTGAGGAACACATGTCTGGATGGAATTCTGCTTTAAACTGGAAAATTACAGGGCAGATCAGGGGTTAAAGGATCTGGTCGTGAATTGCGCTGGTGTATGGTAAGTTCAGAATAGTAATGGCACAGTTCGGCCCACACTGTCCTGAGACATACCATCACACTCTAGCCTGAGGTGCAGTGGAGAAGAGGAGAGATAGGAAAAAGACGGCACCTGCTGACCTAAGACCGGAAAGGGAAGAGAATACAGCATGGAAAACAAAATAATGGGGAGTGAAGTAAAGCAGGAAATGCTTCCGAAGGAAGCTGAGCTAATGCAGCTATAAGACACAAACAGGGTAAGCTTTAATACGTACTGAAATTAACTGCTACATAAAATATGGAGGCTTGAAAGGTAGTAATAATGATGAACTTAAGAATTGTTTCTAATATTCATAACTGGAGACAAATGAAGATGTTCTGTTGTGTTTCCAATGACATTAAAGCCATTGTAAAAATGAGGTTAAATGCAAGTATGATTGCATTAGCTGGGAATGAAAGACAGAGATGGCTTGGTAAATTGGCATTGCCGTAATGAGAGAAGCACACTGCCCGGAAGGCATTTAGATACCAAATTAAGAGGCCTCATCTATCTTCGGTCTACAACCATTTCCACACTGTTACATTACTTTAAGATGAAAACAGCTCAACTGGAATGTAGAAAAATAACCTACTTGTAAACATTGCGTGGAAGTAGGGGCTGCAGGAAGCCAGCACCACCTTATGGGCCTTGATCTCCTTGTTGGCAACATGCAGGACGATGTCACACAGCAGCCCCCGCTGCCGCATCCTGTTCATGGACACAAAGGAGTCATGGTAGTGGCGTTTGGAGTTGTGTGAGATGCTGTGGCCATCACGATTCAGCAGTTGCATGCCCCCCTCCATCATGGCGATGTGCTCTGAGGCCTGCTGCTGCCTGAGCCTCACTCTCAGGAACTGTTAACACACAAGAGCAACACTTTATGTTTAATCAGCTGGCACCCTCAAATACGCAGAAAAGAAACTCCTCAAGCAGTTCCTCACCCTTGATGGCTTTGGTCTTGCCATCACATATGAGACTGGCAGTGAATATAACAACAACTGACAAGCAACCTAAATAATCAGCAGGCCAAATTTGGACCAGGCTATATGGTATTCTCACAATTAAGTGACAAAAAAAACAACTACATATTCAGACTATTTTTTTTTATATTTGAGCATAAAAATGTGAATTAATGATGCTGGTTAACCACTGGGGAAGAAAAACAAGAGCAACAACACCACACATATTTCTGGTTAACATCAGACGTTGAGATGTCATGAGAGTCCCCAACACTTCAACATTAAAAAAAAATACTTCAACAATTGAGATAAAACTATATCTCACAATTATGTGCACTTCGAGCTTCCCTAGAGGCTACATCACAAGAGTGCTTTGTGAAAGATTTGCATGCAAGATCTGAATCAGAATTTCCTTTCTTGTCCTTTCAAGCTGCATCAAGTCATGGAAAGGTAAATCATCCCATGACAATCAGAGGCCTATGGGCACTGGCCCCAATGGCCTGGCCAGTGATCCTTCACTGGAAAAGTACTTAGCCTACTGTGATGACATGTGGTCATAGTATTCATGCTGTGTGCCTGCTGCTGCCAATGTTGAGTGATTTAGTGGTTGCTGTACTGTTAGTTCATCTATGGCATGCTTAGCATCTCACACACATCTCAGAGTACAATGTAATACCTATACACTTATAATGCACAAACATGTTCATATATGTACGAGCAAACAACACATTTTACAGTCCTATTTAAACATATAATTGGTGTATCAATTAATTTTTGGCCAGAATGTTTTCTCAGTCTTCCCAAGACATACTGAATGTGCAAAAAGTGATTTCTTTTTTCAAATACTGATACCTTTTCTTAATACATAAGACAACAGGGTGGAAAATCTCCAGTGACAATGAGGAGAAACAGCCACCATACTAAAGCTCTCTCATGCATTAAAATAGTAAAACTCATCATCTGGAAAAACACCTTTTTGGCTTGTTCCATTCTCAATGGTAACACCACTGTTCAACCCATCATATCTATGGGGTCTTCTGATTGCTGGTCATTATATTTGCTAAAGGCACGTTGGCACACTGGCTTTAAATGATAGCTGAGCAAACAACTGAATGGCATGACTGAGGCTAGACAATGGAAACTCTGGTGTTAGGTGTTTCCACAAGGTGCACACATTTGTTTCTCCATCAAGAGCATTACGAAGGAAAATGGGTGCTTGGACAAAAGCTATACATAGGATGCTGAGAAGGCCACATGCTGTATGGCCACAAATAGTTTGCTGTGCACATGCTTTCATTTAAACAGAAGCCCATAACAGTGTTTATTTAATAACCATTAATAAGGATTCTGATTACCATTAATGTTTTGCAGAAATTAGTGTTCATTAAATGAAATCAAACTAAGAAGAGAAGTAATATAGCGCTGGTTTACATATTGTAAACATACATTTAGAATGAATAACGCAGCTATGTGAAAGTGCACAGGACAAGAGCATATGGGTAATGGGTTTTAGCGTTACTGTGACCAGCTATGTAAGCTGGGGCAGAAAAGGTTTCAAGTACAGATAAACTTTGTTACGAATACCCGCCACGGCACAGTGAAACCTGATAAAACTTAAATAATATATTGTGTGCAGCACATGGAGCAGAACTGAATGGCACTTGCACTTGTAGAGGACTTAACCTGACCCCATTGCTCTTTCAAACATCCAACAGAAGACATGCAAAAGAGATGAGCTGTTACAGGTTTATCAAACTTATCCACCAGAAGTGGTGAAGAAAAAAAAAACCTGTTTCTGTAAGAGTGTCTTTACCAGGTGAAATTCCTAAAGGAGCTGATCTGCCTGCAATGGTAACAGCATTCACAGTGATATGCCTCTTCAAGTACACTGCACGGTACTTACTGTGCAGACACACTCATTACCATGTCCAATCTCTACAGCTAGAGCAACACCCCTCCATCTGACTCAGCAGACTGTACAGCAAGACCCTTCAGGATCACAGCATTAACAAATGCACTGAATAAAATGCAGTTTCAGCAGCTTCTCCTCTCTTGATCACACTGCCTCTCCTCTTACCACAGCAATGCAGATGCCCAGGAGCCCTGTTAAAAAGGAATGAGGACCTTCTCTTGCATTTCCTCACCCCACACTCCCCTCCTCCTCCTCCTGATTTCCCCAGCCATCAGAGAGAACACAGAAGGGAACATACTGTCTTACCTGTAACAACAGATGTTCTCACGTTCAATCTTCCTTCCTTTGATCTTTTACGAAGAAGACTCAGCTGTGCAATGTAGAGTCCAGCAGCTGAATCAAGCAGGACACCAGAAAAATCGTATAACCCCTCTAGTTTGGGGTTTTTGTATGCTGTTGACGTAGATGCAAACCTTACGAGCTCTGGTGGCTGACATCAAATTATTAAGGTGGAACCTCACAAACGGAGTCACAGATCAGTCCAAAATTACGCACTAAATAAAAAAATAACATAACACCAACCCCAACAGCGGTGTAAAAAAAACACATCAGTCATATCCATAGCAAGAGAAATAAGATTCCGTCCGTTCAGCATCTTCTGTTGCGCTAATACAGTCCACCTTAAGAGGACAGTTCAATTGAAACCAGTCGTGTGTCTCTCCTCACACACAAAAAAGCATTTTAACCTCAAAAACGGTGTGTTAAAATCCTCTTATTGGTCTTATTACACATGTGCAGCTTGGACACTTTGTGTGAGAGACGTTTAGCCATTTAATCAGATGGTATTGAGGACAGCAAGCTAGCTAGGATGCTAAATGCTACTGAAAACAAAACATTAAGTGACAGCTGGGCTTATAAATGGACTAATGTTTGAAGCAGCTTGCTTAAAGACAACGACATGAGGTTTAAAGAAAGGACTGATAACGAAATAGACTATAAAGTGAATAAACTGAATAAAACGAATAAAAGAGCCAAAACCACAGACCAGAAGCTCTCAGTGGTTGAACAAAGGAAAGCAGGCAGCCACAACCATTTGCCTTAATACTGCTTTAGCTCAATTTTACAGTACTATTTGTGCTTTTTCAAGCAGGTAAGTGCTCTTAGTTGTTAACTTTGCTTGTCTAGTTCATTAGTACAGCAGCTTTTATAGTATACACCACTAAAATCCTCCAAAAACTCACCTGGCGTCGTCTCCTGTGTCTGGCTGACAGCACACGTTTCCTCCTGTGCTGAAGAACTCGCTCCAGTTTTATTGGCCAGCAAGGAAGACCCCCATAAAGTTAACCTTACAGACACAGATGCAGTCTAGTCTAAGCAAACTACATCACAAAAGCTCCTAAACACTTACATACTGTCCTTACATGCAGCAGAAACACACAGCTCCCTCCCTTCTGTTTCAGTGCCTAAATAGTCTCCAGCAGGCTTCATTTTCTGTTTTACATCGACGCCTGAACATTTTTATTTTTCAGCATTTCTCTCCAGCTGCATTGAACACACGAAAGGAATTGGATTCCCCTGGTGAAACAGCCACCATACTAAAGTTCTCTCATGCATTATAATAATAACTCATCATCTGATAGTACTGGAAAAATACCTTTCTGGCTTGTTCCATTCTCAAAGTATGGTAACACCACTGTACAACCTGTCATTTCTGTGGGGTCTCCTGATTGCTGATCATAATACCTTGAAAGATTAACTGAAAATTGGAGTACCTGTGCATATACTTTAGTCCTGTATGCCTATAGACATTTAAGCTAAATGCAAAACAAGGGCAATCCAAAAGCCGGCCATAATGAACATTTTCCTAATACATAAGAATACAGGGTGGAAAATCTCCAGTGACAATAAGCAGAAACAGACAGCATACTAAAGCTCTCTTGTGCATTATAATAATAAAACTCATCATCCGATAGTGCTGGAAAAATACCTTTTTGACTTTTTCCATTCTCAAAACAGAACACCGCTGTCCAACCTGTCATATCTGCAGGGTCTCCTGATTGTTGGTCATTATACCTTGAATGATTAACCGAGTGTAAAGTGTCCATTTGTCATACAAGAATACTCCACAGCACACAGTGTGAACAGCACAAAATTCGTTCTCTGTATTTAACCCATTCACCAAGCAAAGCAGCGGGCAGCCAGGAACACAGCGCCCGGGGAGCAGTGTGTAAGGACAGTACCTTGCTCAAGGGTACCTCAGTGGTACTACTAGCAGCCCTGGGATTCGAACCCACCACCTTCTGATCTCAGGGGCAACTCCCTAATCACCAGGTCACCAGTTGCACGAGTATTTGAGTACCCGTGCACATTCTTTACGCTCGTAGCTAAATGCAAAACATTGGCAGTCCAAAAGGAAGCCATCATAAACATTTTCTTAATACATAAGACAACAGAAAATGAGGAGAAATAGCCACCATACTAAAACTCTCTCATGCATTAAAATAATAAAACTATAATAAAAGATAAAATAAAAAAAATTACCTTTTTGGCTTGTTCCATTCCCAAAGAACGAGAACACCACAGTTCAACCCATCATATCTACGGGGTCTTCTGATTGCTGGCCATTATATTTGCTAAAGGCACGTTGGCACACTGGCTTTAAATGACAGCTGAGCAAACAACTGAACGGCATGACTGAGGCTAGACAATGGAAACTCTGGTGCAAGGTGTGTTTCCACAAGGTGCACACATTTGTCCCTCCATCAAGAGCATTACGATGGAAAATGAGTGCTTGGACCACAACTATGCATAGGATGCTGAGGTTAACATCAATCTGTATTTTTAATAAGGCAGAGAATTAATGATCTGATACTAAGTATGAGTAAGTCAAAGAAAAGAAAAAGAAAGACCACAATCTGTATGGGCACAAATAGTCTGCTGTGCACATGCTTTAATTGAAACAGAAGCCCATTAATAAGGATTCTGATCACCACTGATATTTTGTGGAAATTGGTGCTCATAAAATGAAATCAGACCAAGAAGTGAGGTAATATAGTGATGGTTTACATATTACATACATACAGAATGAATAATGCAGCTGTGTGAAAGTGCACAGAACAAGAGCCTAGGTGCAAAAGGGGGCTTGAACCACATCCTATACATAGGATGTTGAGATGAACATCAGCCTGTATATTTAATAAGGCAGATAATTAATCTGGCACTCTTATATTTCTATGTCTTATGTCCTGCACACTAGGTTCTGTACACTGTACTGCAATTTTGCACATTTTAAATAGTAATGACATATCATACGGTGCATTGTAACATTCCCAGCGCACACTGCACGGTTGGTTATTCATTCTAACCTATTGCTCATATTCTCTCTTCTGGCATATTCATGTAGCCATCCTATTTATTCATTCTGTAACACACTGCACAGCTTGCACACTACATTTTAAGGATGTCTATCTTTCAGTCGTATCTTTTATTTGATTTTTTTTTTTTTACTTCTTGTATTCTTTTATCTTGTATGTTAGCACCAACCACCAAAGCAAATTTCTTGTATGTGTGAACATATATGGCAATAAACTCTGATTCTGATTCTTAGTATGAGTAAGGCAAAGAAAAGAAAAAGAAAGACCACAAACTGGCCACAAATATATTAAAAATATAGTCTGCTGTGCACATGCTTTAAATGTGATCCGGGATGGATATTGTTTAATCCAGATCACAAAACACATAGGTAACAAAATCACCTTAGCAGGAAAAGACAAAATTGTCCCCTTGACGTTTTTTCTAGGCTTTCTCCTCCTCTAATACGATAGTGAAACAAAAGATCAACAGCTTACAGCAGAGCATTGTGGGTACTGAGTCTAAAAAGCACGTTGGGATCCAGCATGGCAGGCAAAAACAAGAGGTAAACTGTCTTTAAACTAGTAATTTATGAGAAAATTACAAGTAATTATTTTGCTCAAGTGGTGGCCGGGTGTCAGACATGAGTGTCACTTCACCGGAATGAGAATTGACTGTCAGGGAGTCTGTTTTTCCCCCAAAATAGCTTGTTGCTAACACCGGCTAATGTGCAAGACAAGCTCATGTTTTGTAAAGTTCAGGTTCCAGAACAGCGTTACACTTAATGTCCTTTGTGAATTATACGATCTGAGCACATAATAAGAGATGCACTGAAGATTTAATTTGTTACATGTTGTTTAGATAGTTTAACAATCAGATTTGAAGCTGTTGGATCATGTGGTTCTGGTTCTATTACTATTACTCTTGGTACTGTTTGATCATGTGATTCTGGTTCTATTACTGTTACTACCTTTTGATCATGTGGTTCTGGTTCTATTACTGTTAGTACCGTTCTGGTTCTGGTTCTGGTTCTACTAATGTTAGTGCTGTTCGATCGTGTGGTTCTGGTTCTATTACTGTTGGTACTGTTCGATCGTGTGGTTCTGGTTCTATTACTGTTGGTACTGTTCGATCATGTGGTTCTGGTTCTATTACTGTTCTGTTGTTCAGATAGTTTATCAGTCAGTTCGGTCATGTAAAGTAAAGTGGCCCCTTATAGTCACGCGTGAACACAGCACAGCACACAGTGTGAACAATGTAAAATTCTTTCTCTGTATTTAACCCATTCACCAAGTGAAGCAGTGGGCTGCCAGCAACGGGTTGGGGGGGAGGGGGTTGCTCAAGGGTACCTCAGTGGTGCCACTAGCGGTCCTCAGATTCGAATCCTCGACCTTCTGATCACAGGGGCAACTCTCTAACTACCAGGTCACCAGCTGCCCCACAGAGCCGTTAAAAATAAGTAGAACTCATCAGCGATCCCTTCCACGGAAATCTTGAAAGATTTGTACGTGAATAAAGAGAAATCAGAGCTATGATCTGGTTCTGGTTCTATTGCTGTTACTACTGTTCGATAGTAAAAACAGTGGTGTTCGTTAACGATACTTCGTGTTACTACAATTATACCAGCCTGGTGCTCCCAGTAATTCCTAATTTCTGCAGTAACTCGTCTCTCTAAGGGCTATGTTAAAAAGTAGTAGGTCTTATTAAAATCCTCCCTCTCTTTAGTTCTGTTGGACAGTACAAATAAGTGCATTTTATGTCCAATATTTTATGTGCAGTTGTCTTACCATGTGCAGTATCATGTGACGTTTTCTAAATGGGTGCTGAAACACTTCATTCCGTGCAAAATCTTATGGGCAATAGTCTTCATGTGCAATGTTATTACTTATGTCAATATTACTTTTCATTACTTAATATTAGGGCAATAACTTACTCCAAACTACCATTTGTGTCTGTAGATTTCACTCAGCTGTGTTACTTATCTATAGTATTTATACCCAGCATTTCTGTATATAGCATAGTGTATTTTCATATTGAGGTTTTCTACAGATTTTTTTATTTAGATTTTATTTAGACTTATATTTTATATTGTTCTTGTCTCTGTGTGTCTTCGCAGTCATTACATAATCAATAAAGTTTTCTGTTTCTGATCAATAGGTCTGATTACGATCATAGCAAAAAGGTTAAAGGTTTTATTAGGTGTGATGTTGGGTGTAGTCAGCGAAATAGATTTGAAGCATTATGTGCTAATTTGTAATAGGACTGTCATGATTGCTTGGTTAAAATTGATTATTCAGTTAAAAATAGATTAAAATTCAGTTTTGTTTTAATCAGCTTAGTGATTACTTTGGCCATACATTTGCTAGATTACTTGATTGCTAATATAATTGATACTGACATTTTGAGTTTTTAAACAAGACACTGACCCTGCAATTTGTTTGAGACACTTTGTACTTCATATGCTTTATGGGCTTACTCAGGAGTTACAGAATTTCAGCTATTTGCTGTCATCCACAGTTTCTCACTTTCTGGCCCATTTTACAGTTCATCATTGGTCAGTTTCTGATCCTAGTGTCACTTTTGATCAGATATTATTTGGGTGTTGGATTATTCTTAGCACAGCTGACACTGACATGGTAGTGGAATAGTAGTGGTATAGTGTTTTGGTCAGAAATTGGTCAGTTATGGGGAGCTAGAGGATGCCATGAGGTGGGCTACAGTCTACAGTGCAGGGATTCCTACAGGGCAAGGATTTGCAGTAAATTGACCAGTGAGTGTACATAGGGCTGTGCGATATGGTATAAAATTCATATTGCAATATAAATTGAACCATAGACGGTAGACAGTATGTATTGCGGTATATAATTTGATCTGTAAATTTAAATGTAACTGTTTTTGAAAGGGTAACATATGTCCATAGACAAGGCACTGCAGCAGGAAGTTGTATAATAAAGTTTTTACACATTTCAAAGTAGCCGTGAACGTAGAATATTTATTGTGCAAATCTGCAATTACAGAAAAAATATGATAACATTTGAACATCTCTCCTATAAAGGTCATGCCAGGTGCAGCAATAATCAAAAATGACCAGAGATCCCAGTGACAATTAACAATTTTAACAATGTAATAAAATGTAAAACCAAATATTACCCTAGGGTAAAATACAGCAAAAAAAACCTTTTCTGTCTTTTCTTAAATAACGCAAAATGTAAATATGTAGATATTATTTTTTTTTAAAAACTAAGTACAACAAGTTTCTTTTACGCAAACAAATAAAGGACATAATTTAAAAATTACTTAAAAAATAAAGTG
>JBBPCZ010000142.1:26196191-26214961 GCA_037974445.1 Brycinus macrolepidotus | reverse complement strand
TGTGTGTGTGTGTGTGTGTGTGTGTGTGTGTGTGTGTGTGTGTGTGTGTGTGTGTGTGTGTGTGTGTGTGTGGCTGGGCTGGCGTGGGCCCCTGCGGTGACAGCTGTTGTGAGAATAGAAGCGTGGAGGCGACAGCAGCCGAGACCAACGGAAGAAAGAGGGTTGGGGGAGGGGGAGTGGTCACTGCTCCCACCAGCCCTGACCATGCTGTGATAAAGCCCGGCGGGGAGGGGAGGGTGCACGTGTGTGTGTGTGTGGGAGAGAGAGAGAGGTGGGGGGGTCTGTGGTTTAAGCGCAGTTGTGAGCACGCTGTGCATATCACATCCTCTGTGCCTGCGGCGACCCTCTCTCTGCTCCCTGTGTTTATTTGCGATGCACGACGCTTCCTGTTTTTGTGCTCTCGGTTAAGAGCGAGGCAGAGGTGTGCACAGCTACTAGCTTTAATTAGAGAAGCAGAACTAGCGCTGCCCCCCTTCCCCTCTTTCTCCTTTCCGTTTTCTCAGAAGCCCTTTCACGTTCATCAGATATCAGAGGAACTATTCCAGTAATGCTCAGGCTTTAACAGCCTTTAAAACACATGCCTTCATATATGCCATGAAAATCCTAAATCCTAAATCTACAAAAACACGGTGTGGCACTTTTATCACTCATAAAAACAGTTTAAATGTTCCGCCTCGTGGGCCATGTTGCCTTACTTTTACATAGAAGCTGCCATGCACACATGCAGGACAGACATTTGCAGCTTCTCTCATGTACAAAATACACTCCCGTGGTGTTTTAATTTTGGAAAAAGGTGTCGCAGCTACTGCTTGGGTGCAGGTAAACTGTCAGGTAACTTTGCTGGTATTTTGACTCTGACTGACCCTTTTTTCCAATTAATTATCATTAAATTTGTGGTTACGCTGTTCTTTCTACCCCCATCTCTTTCCCTTCATCCAGTCTCACACTCTCTTTTTTTTAACTTAATTTGGTGCCCTTAGACTGTTATTAATCTTAATGATGCTCAGCTTCTTTGTGCCCTCTTCAGTTTTTTTTTTTTTTTTTTTTTTTAAACTTCTCCCTATTTCTATCTTAATTTTCTTGATGTGTGTGCGCACACGCTTGCATTTGCTCTATGATTCGATGCTTCCTGCTCTATTGGCCCCTGAGCGTATCAGGTTGGGACCATGCGCCACCACTTCCCCCTGTGTCCCGCAGGCCGACACCACATCCGATGTTTGTACAGGCCGGCCGCCCCTGAGCTCTCTCTCTCTCTCTCTTTCTGTCTCTCTTTCTCTCCCTCTCTCTCTCTCTTTCTCACGCATACACCTCTCCTCCAGTAAATGACCTCCCCAAGCCCTCTCAACTGTCTCAGACTATGGAACACTGCTGATCATGTGAAGAATCTATAACGCCGGTCAAGCATGTATGAAGACATGACGAGTCGAAAATCATTGTTATATCTTTAGTGGATGTAACCTTTGCCTTGGAAAAATGTTCACCTGGCTGCCTTACCAGAAAGGGAAAATAATAGAGTTTTTGGTTCCACTCTTTTTTTGAGAAGCCTGTGCACAGGTAAAAGTCACACAGCAACATGATGTAATATCACAGATATTTGCAAACACAGATGTCTCCTGTCCACTTCTCACTGTGACACAAGTTAACAAATTGTATTATGTCCAGATGGGTGACACTACCACAACTTTAGTCCACCTCTGGGCTGAGGGCTATTAATTTATTCTGGCCACCATCATTTACTTGCAGTGCTGCCACAGGTTTCTGAGGCAATAGCCCCTGCTCATGGGATGGCTATGAGCTCAGACCCCTAATGCTGCCCTGAACTACTACTCCTGCGCATGGGTTGACTGTTAAAGTTGGCCACTGGTTCCTCCAACTAGCAAATTACTAGACTGACCTAACTATAGCCCCAGCCAGAGCCGTTTGAACATGCTACCACAGGCACTGTGTGAGTATTAGAGAAACTGATTCTACAACACCCTGTTGGTCACTAAGCGCGGAGCTAAGCAGTAGCCATTGAAGCCACTGACCCTCACAGAGCCGTGGCCGGTCTCGCCAGCTTCTTCACCCTATCTTGGAGGTTGCCCTTCGGCCCTCAGATTTTACAACAACTGAGTTTTGTGGGTTGTGGCTGCTCTCTTGCTTAGCCCTACACCATAACTCTAGAAAACTAACTACAAACTCTAAGATTTAACAGGATCAGCTACATCCACTGATCATTGCTGAACTATACTTCATGCATTTAGATGCTGCTAGAGTCCTGTCATTCATTACTCAGTTTGGATCATCTGAGGCAGTTGTAACTAACCCCTGCATTTTACTCCTGGATTTACCGTGATGTTGATTCCCCAGAGACTGTATCATCTTGCTGTCCTGTCTTTCTTAGGGGTTTCAAGTTAAGAACTTAGCAATCGAACTAAACAGCAACAGAAATCCCTAACACTGATGCACTGACCCTTCTGTAGCTTCTGGGCCTGCTAGTGGGTGCAAATTTACTGTTTGAAGCTACTGAGCTACTATCCTTCCAGTGACCTTAATGGATTTGCTTTATGGGCATTCCTCTGAACTGGACAGCCTTCCCTCCCTGCCCTATGAACTTAGCTTGTTGTTCTGCAAGGACTTTGATGCCCCTCGGTTTTCAGTTCTTGCCTGCAGGGGCTATGTGTAGAACTTACTGATACCCACTCAACTTTGTTTCTGCATGTAAGAGTTTCAGTGACTTTTGTGGAACCTGGCCATTACAATTTGCAGCGTACGTATCTAGTGGACGCCTATATGGGCTCTCTGGTGTTTACTCAGATAAGTATCTTCCATCTTACATATTTTTCAAGAACAGTGCCCTTGTTTTGGCCTATGACAGATCAGAGGCGTGACCACAAGGGGGCTGGGGTGGGCACTGCCCCCCCAGAGACAAGACGTGCCCACCCTGCGAAATGCTCTGTCTGTCCAATGAAAACTCTAAAGAAAAAAACCATTTGGTTTTCAAAATTGAGCTGCTTTCCAAATGGCCCATTTGAGTGGGGGGCATATCCCTCAGTGCATCCTCCACTGGACAGGCACCATGCTGCTGCTCACACAGTTCACTTCGCCACGCATTTTGGAGGAAGTTTTAAACCTGTTGACCGCATTTTTTAATTAAAACAGCGTATAAGTTCAATTCTTCTTTTATTTTCTGGTTGGTAACACCAAAAGCTGCATAGGTGGCTTATTAAAAACCAGGCATCTTCAACCTCTGTAGCTCCGCAAGCTCCTGGCTCCACGGTTGAGCCCAGCACCGCTGCTACCAACACGGAGCATGGCGCACCGCATTCTCGCTCCACTCTGCCGAACAATACTGCAGGGGAGATTTGCGGTTTCTGTGAATTTGCGGGGGTTTCTGTGAAACAATTATTAGTTCGGTTCTAAGAAAAAATCCGCGAACGACTGAGTATTCAAGGAAGAGAAAAACATCACAGAAAATCTAGACATGAATGAATTTCTTTCAGAATTTGCCAAGAGTAACCGCAGACTGGTCCTGTAGATAATATCCAGGTTAAACACTGGAAACTGATCTCCTATAGCCTCCCTAACGACTACAGTGAGCCACGCTTCTGGTCTTGCTCTCATATGTTGTAAACATTTGACTTTATTGATATTTACCTTGTAAATGTAGTTCTATATTTGTTCACAAAAAATAATAAAAGCTCCATTGCCTCTGTTAATTTTATTGAACAATAGGTTGATTTCTGCCACAATTTTTGCTTTTACAAGTTATATAAAACTATGTTGTTATTGTTATTATTATTTGACCCCCGCCTTGACAAATAAGGGGATGGATGGATAGATATTTTTTTGCCCCCCTAGAAAAGCCAAATGCCCACCCACACATGAACTTCTGGTCACACCTCTGTGACAGATTGTGGTACAGTCCCAGCTGCCCATGCTAGAACATAATGAGGTGAATCTATCAGTTGTACCTGGACAAATGTTCGGTGCCATGTCTAAAGCTGTATTGGAGTGGTAACTTTTGTTGTAGGTCCCAAATGTTTACAGGCACTCAACTTCGTTATTGACCCTGTTAAGGCCCCTGCCCTATTTGAACAATTGGCTTATATGCAGCACTAGCCTGATTGACTGCTTTTTTCCTCCCCTCCATTTCACCTCATGCTAGAGAACTCAGAATTGCAAAACTCTGTGTCCACCTAATAGAACCACGCTAAGCCTGCACCCCGATCGCCTTCGGTTATTACTGTGGTCACCAGGCCAGAACCGCAGCTAACAGTCTCCTGGTCTATCAACTTTGAGTCTGTTGAGTTTGTGAGAGCGTTTTTGACACGGCCCAAATATGCCTGTTGTTTGAAAATATTTTGATGACTGGAGCACAACCTTATGTGGAGTTCAGCCTCATGGTGCTATTATTCCTGTGGTTCCTGATGAATAAACATTGTTTCCCATCCGCCAAGTTTGTCATTGCTATTTCTTCTAATCAGAATGGTGTTGATGGGTTACCCCTGGTGCACATAATTTGACATGTCATATCTTCACCCACCTAAAAGTCTACTGTGAGATTTACCCTTGGAATAAGATAGTGCTCCACTATGCTTTCAGTACCCCTTGCTGTCATCTGGAACTCATAGAACTACAGTCAGATTTATTATGTCTAGATCTGTGATTCCATTATCAGTTACAGCACTCCAAATTCAAGGCCTGGGGACAGATCAGACCCAACAGTGATACAGGTTGGCATTTGAATTTGCCAGAGTTTTTTTATGGGTACAGGAACTAAAAAGCACTTAACTAAAAAGTTCACCCTCTGTATACTGACTCCTACATGTCCATGAGGCAACTGTCCCTCATGTTCCCAAGAACAAGAGTGCTCACACTCTTGGAGGCCTGGAGGCCAGCTGTGAAATACTGTAGTCAGCCAATGACCTGCCCTGACACTGATTACTTATAAAGTGTACAGAAATTACATATGGTATTTAGTCAGCTTCTCATCCATTCCTTAATTTTCTGAGCCGCTTATCCTTAACCAGGGTTGCATGTGGGTGCTGAAGCCTATCCCAGCGGTCACAGGGCAAAAGGTAGAAATACCCTGGACAGGTCTGCAGTCCATCATAGGGCAGAAACACAAACACACTCAAGCACACTATCTCCAGTTCACCTGACACTCATGTCTTTGGACTGTGGGAGGAAACTGGAGTACCCGGTGGAAACCTATGCAAATACCACACAGAGGACCCTCAGCTGGACCTTTTTGATGTGAGCTGTGCTGCCCTAGTCAAAGTTTGCCGCAACTAATTTCCTAACTTAGTTTCTGAAAGGCAGTTAAGGTACAGAAGCCCATAATTACCTAATAACAGAAAGGCTGCATTAATGACCTGCACTCAACCTGTAAATCATGTTGAGGCATGTGTTCTAGCAATATTGTTAATACAGAGCTTGTAGACGAACACACATACTCCAAAAACAAAGTTCCACAGTGTGAACTGAGTAGTGTTTGTGTGTATATATTTTGAACATGACGTGGGTAGTACTAGTCTTTTTGCATTTGGGTTTGGCTGACCAATACACTCATAAATCTAATGTAGAACATGTAGTTGGGACTGGGAAGATCCGCACATTCCTAAAGTGATAACATGTACTATTTGCATAAATACACTGATATATTGCAAAAAATGTATAATGAGGTAATGTGGTAATTTATTTAAGGGCTCATATTTCAACGTCCACTTATGTGTAGTTTTATTCACTCAAAACAATCCTAATTTGTGTTTGCATGTCCATTTTTTGCCACTCTTTGTCGCTTAGAATTAAAGACTCTTTTAGTTACTGTGCCTTTAAGACTGATACATGTAAATGACTCCTGTTCTCGTTGTCTGACCTGTGTTGTATCTCATTCAAAAATACTCCTTATAACTTCAGTGTGAATGGGTGGGAGCTGAATTGGTGATTGTGGGTAAATGTGTAAAGGGTACAATTTGAAAGTTTAACAGTGTTTACATGCCGCATTACACACATTGATTTAAATAAAGGACATTTTTTAATATGATATGGGCCCTTTAAAAATCACAACTATTGAAATATAAATGTAACCTCTTTTTTGTCAAACCAAAATTTATAGAAGAACTGGACTTATGTATGTTAAGGGGGGGGGATGTAATATTTTTTGAAAGTGTATGGATTTTTGGTTGGTTGTTCTTGCTCATTTGCTTTTGTGTCCAAGTGGAACTGAAATTTTGTTTGCTTGTTTTTTTCCCAGATTTTTCGTCAGGAAGACTTCAATAAAAAGCCAGGGCGCATGAGTGTCAAACCTATTAACTTTGACGTGATTCTCAAACTCAGCAAGACCAACCTACAGGAGAAAGCTTTTAAGGTGAGGTCTCCTCCCCTGCTCAGAGGCAGCTTCATACTCTTTCTGTGCTGAGGTGCAAGTCAGAAGTGTGATGCCATCATTTGGTTTATCAGACCTCCTACGCTGGTTGGACAGCATGCAAATTCAGAAGTCATTTTGGTAAACCATAAAGGAGACCATTATTGCATGGTTGCTTGTCATGTTTTATGGTAGGAGTTCATAGCTTGACAAGTCTTTCGTTCGCACATCAGTGTCTTAGTCTCATGCTGTGTGTTGCTATACAGAGATTGCATCTGATTTAGATGTAAGATTTAGATGTAATTAGATGCCTTTAGAAATGTTGACCGGCAGTACTAACTGATGTATAAGGGCTGGAGTCCTTATGTAGTAAAAAGATGTAAGTAGGATGTCTTTTTATGCATCATCTAAAGTTTTACCATTTTGAATGACAGTTAGGAGGAGAGAGATAAGAAATCAGCTCGTCTCTGTAGCTGCACTCCTCTTGTGCCTGTGTGAGGCTGTCATGTCTTCACGCTGGCTGGCCATAACTGGATTGGGGTTAGGAGATGAAAGCCTGAACATGCCGCTACAACAGCTAAAGAAGCGCGCGCCGGGACGTTGCCAAGAGGATTGCCACACGGCCTGTGGGGATTATCCTTCTCTCCTGTTTGGCAGGGCGTGCTTTCCCTGTAGCCGGCCAGCCCCGATGTACGTCAGGAACTGGCCCCTAAGCCTGCGCTCCACACTAGGGTCACACTTACTAAATTTACCCCGTTCCCCCCAGTCTCAGTCATCAGCATAGGGACTTTCCATGGTGGAGGAATGTGTACACAGACTGTGGGTAAGCGTTACAAGGCTGTGAAGAGGCTTTAGTTCCAATCCTGTGCCCAAACGGGGTCAGGATTAGCAAGATGTGGGTTTGCCAGGCAAAGTAAGCCGCATCGGGTGATGTGGACTCCAGTGGGACAGGGCAGCAGGTGACAGGTGCGGGGTAATCTGATTTTGGTGCCAAGCTGTAGTTCTTTAGAGTCCCATCCCTCGACAGCTGTTATGCAGTTATGCACGTTGTGGTAACAGAGTTTTGGGTCTAGCAACTGCCCGATTGTTTTCTTGAATCATAGATATATATTTGAAAATATGCAAGACAAAGCATAGAAGGTAAACTAGTCGGAAACTATTGAACTTCATCACTCACCATGGACGAGGAATGCCTGCCATGAAAGCAGGGCTGCACTATATATACATCAAATGTGATGCTCAATATAGCGGATACATATCACAATGACGGTTTCAAAATTATGGTTAAAAGAATGCTCCTCTGCTTGAATATTTTTGCAACGTTTTACTGTAGGCATCTAACCTTAACTCAAATAGCGAAAATACAAAAGTACAATTCACTGCTGTACAAAATGAAAATAATTAATTACTAAAAGCTATATTAAAACTGCAAACGTTTTTGTGTAATGTAAGGCTGGAAAATCAGCATTTCCTCAACAGCTTCTTTTATGTATTTGTTTGTTTGCTCTTTTGTTATTTTTCGATTTATTTGCCTAAAAATAATTTAAAATAAATTTATGTATAACTCCTTAAAATGTTCTTATGGTGATGCAGTTCACATTTCGCACAATTCTGTTGACAACAGTCAGTATGTTTGAATCATTTTTGCAGGTAAATGGTTCAGGATAGAGTTATTTGAGCCATTCGCATGTGTGTTTTGTAATTAGCCATTTAGCTGAATGGTTGAGATACTCACTGTCCACAAGGAAGTGCAGGATTCAAGCCTAACATAAATAAAGAACATACTTGTCGAACACTGTCATCACATCCCCTTAACAATGTTTTCATTGCAGATGCTCATATCACAATAGTGATAAAAATGTGATTTATTGCGCAGTCCTGTTTGACCAGCCACAGATCATTGCATTTACTTGTTTGGTATGGGCAGGTGATGGCAGAGCCAGCTAAAGTGGTGAAAATGCACCTTTTGTAAACAGTGGTTTGATTTATTCATTCATTACTAAATGATTTTGTAAACTAGCAATATACACTATATGGACAAAAGTATTGGGACACACCTGTTTTTCAGGGTTTGGACTAGGCCCCTCACTTCCAGTGAAGGGCAGTCTTGATGCTTTAGCATACCAAGACATTTTAGACAACACCATGCGTCCAACTTTGTGGACACAGTTTGGGGAAGGTTCTTTTCTATTCCAGCAATACTATGCCACAGTGCACAAAGCAAGGTCCATAAAGACATGGTTGGATGAGTTCAGTGTGGAAGAACTTGACTGGCCCGCACAGAGCCCTGACCTCAACCCCTTCCAACACCTTTGGGATGAACAAACGAAGATTGTGAGCCAGGCATTCTCGTCCTACGTCGGTGCCTGTCCTCATAAAGGCTGAACAGAATGAATGGGCCCAAATTCCCACAGAAACCCTCAAATCTTGTGGAAAGCCTTCCAAGGTGAGTGGAAGCTGTTATAGCTGCGAAGAGGGGACCAACTCTATATTAAAGTCTATGTATTTGAATGCAATGTCATTGTTGGTGTAATGGTCAGGTGTCCCAATACTTTTGCCCATAAAGTGTATGAAACAGCATATCTCACCTGAATGTTCGTTACAAGGGTCTACTAGTTGGGGGCGAATCAGTCTTTTTAAAAGTGGTGGGGTGGGTGGATTTTCTGAGAGAGGAAAGTGAGTAAAATGCCAAATCCTAATTAAGTTCCTGTATTTCTCTGCCAACAGTTTGTAATTAATATCAGGGTTTAATGTATAATGTGGTTTCACACCATAACATACATATTCTCTCTTCTTTGACTCCGGTGAATTGTCTGTGATTGAACAATCATCCAGCCAGCCAGACTAACTTGACCTATGGCACATGCTGCAGACTGCAGGAAGGTGGAGCTGGACAATTTGGGCTAAAAATTATTAGCCCCAGTGTAAACCAATCTAGGGGGCTTCATGTAATACATCTCTGCACATTTTACGTGTTTGAATTCTACAGCTGGGGCTGGAGATGAATCAGCCCCATCTTGACCAAATGACATTTTTCTCACAGCCTTTTGGTGGTGCTGTTGTTTGTAGGTCCAAAGACGTCCATGATAATCAGCTTCTTGTTTAACAGCAAATAGAACAATGTGGCTGTCAAAAAAAAACTTATTTTGATGTCAGTTGGGGGAGGGCTACGACCATTTATACCATCCCATTTTTGTTGATGTATGTTGTTCTTTTTTTATCCACAGAATGAAATATTAAGTATACTTTTTTTTTTTATTTCTTGAAAACTCAGCATTCCCAGAGCTCGGCTGCAGATCTTGGAGGCTTAATAAACCACTGGGTGTAATGGGTATGCTTGTGTGTGAATTTCAGGATGGTCTGATTGAGCAGCTGTATGACCTCATACTAGAGTACCTCCACACCCAGGCCTCCACCATTGGTTTCCCTGAGCTTGCTCTGCCCACTATCCTCCAGGTACACCAGACACCATCACCTCTGTCTCTCTCTGTCTGTCTCTCTTTTCCCTCTGGTCCTTTCACTTAATGTACTCTTTCACTTAACTGTAAATTCAGAGGAAACGGAGAAGGTAGTTTAAAGAGTTGAACTGTGAATCCTGTGCAGAGACGGTGCTCGGTTTAAGGTCTGTGGAGTTAGTGCTGGTCAGGCTTCTTTAGTTTTTTAAGTTTTTTTTTTTTTTTTGTTTCTCCCTTCCTCTTGTTGCTTCTTTTATCGTGGTGGCGACTGTTGGGCCCACATCCTGTTTGAGAGGCGCTGAGGGCCATGCCTGGGACACCCAGCCACAGGCTTCTCTCCCTCTCTGTCTTGCGCTCTCTCTCTCTCTCTCTCGCTCTTTCTCTCCCTCTCTGTCTTCCTCTCCCTCTCTCTCTCTCCCTCAGTCTCTCATGTAGACCAACACTGGGTCCAGATACTTTCAACCCTCACACACACACTAATAGCAGGCTGCGGTCCAGCTCCTTTCTGCAACACCACAGTTCCTCGCTCATTCACACACACACCACACACAGGCCACATCCTGCACTTTGGCCAAAATTCAGGCCTCCACAGTACTGTTAAGTCATATTCTGAATATTTATTATTTCGGCCTGGGTTTCATGTGGGTAATTTTAATGGCTGCCGGCAACTAATCCCCAACCTTTATTATTAGAACATGTATGTGCTTCAGGTTGAAGATTTTAGATTTTTTTTTAGCTCTAAAGTGTAGCCCTCATAGCTATTCTCACTTACGCTGCGTTACTCTGCGTTGTTAACTGCTATATTTCTATACTTCCATAATCTGCAATAATCTTTCACATTCTTTTCATTCATTCTCATAGGAATGCTACAAAAATTCCTGTAATATCACTATAGTTCTTTTTCATAAAGCTTGTTTAAAATAAAAAAAAAAGTGTAATGAAATGGAACTGAATGTTCAGATCCTTTATCCCGACCTCTCCCCTTCTCTCGCTGCCTTCAGCTGAAAGCTTTCCTGAAGGAATGCAAAGTGGCCAATTACTGCAAGCAGATCCGCCAGCTGCTGGAGAAGGTACAGGAGAACTGTAGCCACATCACAAGCCGGAGACAGAAGGCTGCTTTTGGCGTAGCTGACGCTATGGCTGTGGTAAGTGTGTGTGTGCGTGTGCGCGTATGTGTGCGTGTGCGCGTATGTGTGCGTGTGTGTGTTTGCATGTATGTGGGTTCGCCAGGCCATCATCCTGCTGCACTGTTTGAGGCCTGGACTCCCCAGCTCTTACGCATATCTCTGGCTTTCCTACCAGTGAATGCTCCACACCACATTGCTCTGAATTTACACCCTATACACACACACATTTTTGCACATATTAATAACATCATATGGTTAGCTTGGTTTGGCCTTTAACACCTGCAGCCTTGATATTTATAGTTCACCGTGTCCAACCCCCTTTTTAGTGATATTATCTGTTTGTTAAAAGAAAAAAGAAAAATTGCCCAGAGCTTAATACCTACTCTTTTGCATTTACTTGGTGTACTCTTAGCAATGGCATTTGCATTGGTGTTCAGTTTAATAAGAAACGAAGCCGGTATGCAGCAGGGCATCTCCGTTTATTATTATCCTCCTTAAAGCTTGACCAGCCTGCTTTCCGTGGTTTCAAACCACTTTTGTGGCCAGACGATGTGACCCCACATGTCCAGACTGAGACAGGGAGAGGCCGGTTTTAGTCGTAAAAACATGCCGGACTCCCCACTGCTCCAGCCCATACCACCCAGCCACAACAGCCTCACCCAGCCGCTCCATCATACACAGGTGTCAGCTGGTCACCACTACTGCCACCCACAGTCTACCACTTTAGAATGCGTGTGTGTTTGTGCGTTTCCTTGTGTGTCTGTGCATGTTTGCACGCCCTACTTGATGGCTAGTCCATCATGTGGCTACTGACTGTGATGATTAGCCTGAAGAATCCCGCTCTCCAGACATCCAAAGTCGTATAAAGGCCGCAGCAGCTGACATTAACCCCAGATCAGTAATGCACATTGGAGCCCAGCAGATCATGTGTAGGCAGATGAGTGGGAAAGCTTACTAACAGCATTTCACTCAGTGAGGAGAAGTGAACAGGAAGAACAGAAGCTATCAAATGCTTCATCTGGCACCCTCTTAGAATCTTACCCTTCTAGGAGTCACGTGCGTATTTTGTATGCAGCGCCAGTGTAATGCTGGTGGTTAGGGCAGGGCGGTGTGGAAAAAAATATAGTGATAAAATGTTTATATTCTTTATATATCATTACATTTTGATCATTACCTATAGTTATTATACACATTTTGTAATGCTTCATTTTAAGTTGCGCGTTTTGAACCCTCAAGAAAAGTTGCCTATTCTCATGTAATATACAAAATTATTTGTCAAGACAGAACATCAAATAAATGCCCATGTGAGAGGGAAGGGGACAAAAACTCCTTATTTAAGGACCACTATGTACTGTTTTGAAAACTTGCTGCCTTTTTTTTTTTGTTTGTTTTATTTAAACAGTCCATAGTTTTAGGACTGAAAACAATGGTCCTGCCGGCTTGTGCTGTTGTAAGTGAATGGCTAGACTAGTTGTCCCTTCTCATCTTATCAAGTAAAATGGGCACGTCTAGTGTACTCAAGTAGCAGGCAGTCAAGGTGTAAGGCTTTGCAGCTAATGCTGGTTTGGGGAATAGAGGAACATAACTATTTATTAAAAATTCTTAAAATAGTTCATTTAAATGATTTCATTGCCCAGACCTTCTGTCAGGAGTAGTTTGGGGAGAAAGAGCTTAAAGCAAGAGATCGAGACAGAGGGATGAACGTAGCGTGGAGGGCGTGAGGAGAGGCAAATAGCCGTTTCCTCTCCAAGACAAGCACCACGCCGCATCCATCTTCATCTCCACTCTCATTCGTCACTCTGCCGGAGCTCGCCCTATCCCGTCCACCCCTCCCTTTTTCTCTTCCTCTCTCCTCTCCCGCTCAGGCCTGCTGCTCTCAGGGCTGATAAATATTTAAGACCGTTTAAGAGTGAAATAAAGGAGGGATGGGGTGGAGGGGGGTTCTCTATCTCTCTGCCTCTCTCCGTCTCTCTCTCTCTGTAATGTAGAAGGCTCTGGTGAGGGGAGGAGGGGCTAGCGGCTCTGGGCCGGCAGACAGCATGGCACCGCTCCGGGGCGCGTCTGTCGCCGGCTCCAGGAGGCAGAAGAGATGTCCTTCAGTGGCCCGACTGGCACAGCAACCTTTTCAGCAGCTCCGTAGCCAGTGCCGCCACATCAGGACATCTTCCTGGCCCCCTGCCCTAGTGATCTGTCCAACAAACAGCTGAAATTTAATTAAAGCCACCTTCAGGCCATCCCCACCCTGCCGGGCGCTGGAAGTGTGTGCTAATCTAGCTCTGCAGTCATCAGATTTAGCAGGGAATTATTAAATATGTAAATAGAAACTTGGTCATTGTAGCTCATTTTTAGTTGTCTGACAGCTGGAGTTGATTGTGCTCCTTATTTTAGTTTAATTATTCATTTGTGATAAACAAAAAATGGAACATTCTACAAAAAACTGAACTTTCCAGCTTTGTTTGGATTCGCTTTGAAAGCTGGAAGAGCGCGTTACACTCTCTTCACTCTTTGATCGTTTTTCACTATCCGACAAACCGCTGCAAATTGTAATAAATAAGTTTAGATAACTGATGACGGAAGCCCAGATCTGTTATGGTATATTGAATTTGGAGGTCAGCTAATCAAATTTTACCTGATCAATATCTTCCACAAAGACCTTTAAGGGGAGACTGAGAGAAATCCTCTCGCCCACCTCCCCACCCTGCTGACTGTTCCTTTTTTACACACAAACGCTCCTTAACACAAAACAAAACTTGCTCTTTCCAAGCCTTGCAATCATTCTCTTATCACTGGTACTGCTCCCAAGCCAAAATCACAGTCTGAAATATGTTATTTTGAATTTAATATCACAGATTATTTCAGTGTATAAATATATACTGTGCATTCATACTTTTAAGTCTCTACATTAGCACAGTTAGCCTCCCCTGCATCCCGGTGGTTTGTTAAGTCTTATAAAGTTTTAAAATAGGCTCAAAAAGTCTGAAAACGTCTTATTATTTACTTTAAGATTTAGTAAATTTAGGGATATCTGACCCTAGCATTTTGTAATGGATCAGATGAATGAAAAAAAAAGTCCAATTCGGTTCTGATCCTTTCGTTGTTCACACCACTGACTGAATAGAGATGCGATTAAGGGGGTTCATTCAGATCTGGAGCAGTGAGGCACAATTTCAGAAGGTAACAAAGTGGCCTAAATGTCAGCAATGTTGAACTGTTTGGAGTAGAAAATTAAAAATGGTACTATCTGCAATGCCTCTATTTGCAGTGCGTTTAAACTATGTGAAATGTGAGCGTGTGGCCATCAAGCCTGATGCTTAACGACGTGCCACCGGACCTTCTGCTGCGGTTTTCACCCACACATCTTTACTGATTGAAAATGAAACTGTAGTGGAAACATTCTGCTTTATTAGCATAAAGAATGTTGGTGGGTGCTGTCAAAAGTTGAGGCAAGATTCTCACATGATTCTCACATGCTCACATGTAGATACACTACAGGCCAGAAGTTTGGCCCCAGCATCGGATTTTTTAAATAATGAGTGGTACTCTGCTATTTCAGATTTTTTTTCCCACAAGAAAACACTAGAAATACTTAATACAAATGGAACTGTAACAACATACACTATAAGTGCAATTTAATTGATGTGAGAGCTCATGTGCGAGTTTCATCAAAATGATCACCCCTTACCTTTATCACAGCAGCACAGATTCACAGCATCCTTTCCAGCAATTTTTGGAAATGACATGTGTCCAAACCCTCCCAGCACCATTATGCAAACAGTTCTGTCTCATTTACTGGATGTTCTTATCGAACTTGCCAGTCCAGCTCGTCCCATGCAGCTCAACGGAAGAAAGATCTGGAGACTGGGGAGGCCAAGACTTAACTCTCAGAACTTTTTGCATTCCTTTGGACTGGATATCATTTTGGCACGATTTTGAAGAATGCTTCGGATCATTGTACTATTGAAGAATGAAATTTTGTTCAATGATTTGTAAACCAGAAAGAATTGTGATGTTGAATACTTTTCTTCTTTCATGATCCAACACAAAGTGAATGACAGTGCACTAAAGACAGACCTGATCTGTCTTCTTCAAAACCAGTAGTTTGAGCATCTGTGGCTATATAATTTACTACAGGCTTAAAAATATTGAAAACCTGTGAATTATATATGTTTTATGTATTATTTTCTTGTAATAACATTCTGAAAGAGTGAACCCAAACAAAAAAGTTGAGGCCATACAAAAACACATAGTCTATTAACATACTGTAGTTATCTTTCCGTATTTAGCCTACCAGCTGCTGGGTATTTTAGTCAGGGATTACACAGGTTAGGTGTCATGTTAACAGATAAAATGGCCAATTAGATTTCAGATGAGCAACAAGTTTTTATGCAAGTTGTATGCACACTTTGTGTCCAACTTCTCTACATACGAGTTTAAGCTGGATGTGTCAACTTTGCTAACTCCAACTATTTCCGTAACATTGTCGGCCGTGCTGTGTCTGGTTAGCAGAAACTGCACATTCAAAACATGAAAATACATGACTTTGTAAAATAGTTATTTCATATTTTTAGGTCAATAAAAGGAAAATCTGTTCATTGAGACTGTTCATCAAGTAGGGCAATAGGATTTGATCTTAAGTCAATGTCAAGCACTCAGTAAAATGGCCTTTTTGACAACACAGGCTAGAAACGGGACACATTTTATTGCAGGATCACTGGCAGAGAAGCTGTATTATTGCTTAATTGTGCAGCGTAATTGTCTAAGCAAACCAGACAGCGGGTCTGATTCTGCAAGGCTAATGAACACAGGATCAAAAGACGAATCGGGACATTTTAACTAAACTGTAAGATTATGCCTAAAGGCGGTGTTGAAAAGAGCCATTAAAATAATTCAGAATAATCCTCCGACTAAAATATCCAGCTGACAGCAGTACTGTGGTAAAAACTGACCGCAGGCTAAGGACTAGAGGACAGTAGAACTGATAACGTAATTTTGCAGCCTCACAAATTTATCCATGGTTTTTCAACCATTCGGTTTGAGTAAAATAGACATGAATATGCCATATTTGACTTGCAGTGGGTGAAAATTGTGTTATTTTTGCTATGTTTAGGTTTTCAAAAGGCATTAAAAAGCCTTACATTTGATTTTAATTTGTTGATCATAGCTCTGTACCTGTGTGGGCTTCTCTAAATATATATCCCACTGTGTCCCTGTGTGTGTTATGCAGGCGGCATGGGAGAAGCAGGTTGCAGAGGAAGGAACTCCCCTCACTAGGTACTACAGCCAGTGGAAGAAGCTCCGAGAGAAGGAGATTCAGCTGGAGATTTCTGGAAAGGAAAGGGTAAGTACCACCAAAGAGGCGCTTGCAAACAAGAACACCCATTCACACACCAGTTCAAAGCAAAGAGCAACTCTTGACCACAGGGCACACGGTCAGACTTCTAATGAAATTTGACAGCAGCCTTGCTTTTTGAACAGCACTATGGCTTGATGTGAGAGAAAAGGAGCCGCATGACGTGGAGTAGCTCTGCTTTATTAAAACTATCTTCAGTTTTTTCAATTCAAACCATACTGGTGCAGGTCCCGCAGGAAGCACACAGATGTAGGGAAGTACGAGGATTACCAGCAGAATGGCTGATATAAAGTGCTTTTCGGTTTGACGAAGATTAGAGTTCAGTGTAGATTAAGCTTAAAAATGTTTTCTTACATAAAGGAAGTTGCTGAAGAACCTGCGCCACCTATGTCTGAATGACGATCGCTTTCCTACAGCTCCCTATCACCACACGTCTCCTTTGAAAATATGTACTTGAACACACCATGAAGACTACAGCTGACAACCAACACACATGCTTAATGCACCTCGGCTAAAGAGAACAACTCTCTGTAGCAGGAATTGGCCCTGGTTTAATACTGGGAAACTGCAACATAAAGTAAAGAATATGTTGTTTGAATATCTTATAAGCTTCAAAGTGTTGTGTTTTGGATAAACCCAGCCTGCCAAAGTGAAGAAAGCACTAGAATTGGATGCATGTGTTTTCTTCAGGACCAGTACCAGTTATTAGCAATTAAGGAGGCCAAAAACCGATATTGGGAACTGACTGATGTCTTGGTGTCAAAATTTAGAATAACAAACTTCAACACAAAACTTTGTTGAAACTTCTTTAACTGTATGTTTATTTTTGAGTCAGAGACAGCTTCAAGATACACTTCAGTAGCATTAATAGCTGTGGTTTGAGACTAATTGTATGCCTGGGCCTGGTATGAGACGTGTAAGAAATAAGGTTATAGCTAGTCAGTTATTTGGTATTGCATTCAAATGATCTCTGAAAGACTCAATATTAGCTTATGTTGTTATGACAATCGGCTATAACATTTGGAAACACCAACCTATACAAGCCAACCTATTCCTGGACATAACTGCCACAAAGGGCCTTATTCAGCCATTCTCTGACTAGGAAACTGGTAGAGCTTGAATACTTCAAATATTTGAGTATTTGTTAATTGTTGTTTTTTTTGTCAATTATTATTCATTTCTGTGTTCAGATAGTTCATCTGTTTTCACCCTTTAGACCCCAAATGAAATCTTCCTGACACTCATATTATTTAGAGTTAAATGCCTATTGATCACTGTTTTAAATAGAACATTTAAACCCCACCCCCTGTGATTTCACTACTCACCACTTTTCTCTGAAAGACTGAAACAAGAGAAGTGAAGTAAGTGAATGATATTAAAATGGCAGCCATAGTTTAACAAACACTAATAACGAAATTTAGGTTGTTTTATCTGTCACTAAATATGACTGTTTTGTACTTCCTGCTGCACCATTTAAGTCGAACTGAAAAATCAGACGAAGCACGTTGGCAAAGAACCTGGATTGCTCAGTTAGCCATGAAAGAGAAATTTGGCTCCTCATTCGCAGAGTGATTGGATTATTTATTTATAAAGACATTTATTTTATAGGCTGTCAGACAAAAAAAGAATACCAATACCGATAAATTGTAAAAATACAGAATATCGGCTCTCATAAGCGGCCTTTCTGCTTATCGATCAACCCTTAGAAATCACCGTTAGCTTGGCCCTTGGTGGGTCAGAAAGGCTACTTAAAAGTGAATGTTTGCTCATAAATTTCAGAATGAAACGCATGGTTGGCACATTCTTAATTATATGTGAAAGAAAAATAAAAAAAAATAATAAAATTGACTTTTAATGTGTTACACACACACACAAAAATACTCTCATGCCAAAAATCTGCCAAAAGCACTGTCAAGACCAACTACAGCTGACTGTGCCAGACTGACTATGGGCAGTGGTTGTCCTCCCACAATTCTCACCGACGGCCTGACTATGTTCGAAGGCTGACAGTTGGTTTGGTGGGTCCGAAGTTTATGTATATAAAAAAAATCAAGAAAAAACTGTCACAGTGTGTTTAACCATTTCTTAACCTCTCCAGTATTTACACTTGGCATCGGACACCTTGTTTGTCTAATTAGTCCATTAAGTTAAATCAGGTGTGCTAATGGAATTTTAAAAATCCAAGCAGTGGCTGAAGTGCACCGAGAAGTCAGGAACCAAACCTGCTTTCTTTTTACCTATACATAACTTAAGAAAAATAATGTTATGCTGTATTTGTCTATAAATATTGTAATAAAACACACATGGGACATATATATGACCCCATGTTCTGATAAGGTATAAAAACCAGTGTGTTTGAGTGTGTGTGTGTTTGAGTGTGTGTGTGTTTGAGTGTGTGTGTGTTTGAGTGTGTGTGTTTGAGTGTGTGTGTGTTTGAGTGTGTGTGTGTGTTTTGCGTGTGTGTGTGTTTTGCGTGTGTGTGTGTTTTG
>JBBPCZ010000142.1:26175337-26186683 GCA_037974445.1 Brycinus macrolepidotus | reverse complement strand
CTCTCTCTCTCGCTCTCTCACTCTCTCTCTCGCTCTCTCTCCCTCTCTTCCCCCTCTATTTCTCTGTTGCTGTATATACCCTTTTCTCTTTATTTTTATCTCATGAGTATCTTGATATTTTGGGTTGATAAAATACTGTTGACACATGGAAGCCCAAGTGTCAGTGTTTTATTATAAACCAAATTTTTTGGCCACTGAAATTCTTTTCCAAAAAGTAGTCAAAAGCAGAAATAAAAACGTAACATTCAACAGATAATTTAAATACTAATGAAAATGAGTAACGGTGATAAACACTCTTTCCCTTGCTGTACAGTACAGACACCTTCAAATCATTTGGGCAGCAGGTCAAGGGTCTGTTACAGTTTAGTCCTATGTATTTTTTTTTTTTTTTTACCATTTTTTTAAAAATGAATACATTGTAACACATGAATATAATATTAATATTGAATAACATGACTTTTGTAATAAACCTTTTCACCATGTGTTTGAAAGTTGTTACAGCAAACCCAGTGTGTTTGTTAGATCCTGCTGTAGTTCATGTCTGTTTCCTCTCTTTAAATGAGGAACAATATAATGACAGACTAAGAGCGCCCCCACTAGAGTATGTTCAGGCTGCTAGACATGAGTTCCAAACTCTGTCTACATGCTTCACGTTATTTTCACAGCCTTGCAACTCATTTGAACTGCTGGGGCACCTAAACTGTATGGAAAATGCAGAGAATTTTTCTCAGAATGTGTGTCATTCTCTGGGAAACCCCCAACAGAACAAGAAAGGAATTCGCTGTGCTATAGCTTATTAATTCTCTGTAATAATGCATTGTTTTAATACTAAAAATGAATAAAACATTGGATTATTTACTATTTAACAGTATTTAGCAAGCTGTGTAGAATTGAATGTCCTCTTTAGTTCTTGGTCAGTTTGCTTTGCCAACACAGTGGTTATCGCTTTTGAAGGATGGTTAGCGCTATCACATTTTTGAAAAACTTTTTTTTTTTTGGGCCAGATTTTCATTTACATTTCGATGCATCATTATTTTACTATCTCAGATTTAAATAGGTATTATTGGTGCAATAATATGACACAGTTCACAATTTTTTTTTTCTTCCATCAGACTTCCATCAGTGATGGCACAAGTATTAGGAAGTTAGTTAGCAAGTGTAAACTTGTTGAATGTAATTTGCAGTTAAAAGTAATTGCATTCTGTCACAATGTCATATGATAGTACCTAGCACAAATCTTTAAAAACTGCAGTCTTGTGAAATTGTATTGTGGCTCTGGTGTTAATATATTGTATTGTAGGACCTCTAGTGATTCTCATGCACACTTGTAGTATCAGATAGAACAACATTGTTCTTCACAATTTATGCTTAAAGTTAGGGGCCAACCTAGGTTATTCTGGGGGTTTTTTCCACAGATGAGGATGAGGATGATGATGAAGGCCTTGAAGACCTTTCAGACGTGAGTGGTGATGATGGTGATGATGACGACGACGAAGAGGATGATGCTTCTGAGGGAGAGGGAGACTCGGGTCAGTATCTTGATTTTTGTATAGAGCACAATATTTTGCCGACGTCTTTCCATAAGAAAAGCAGCTCCTTGCCTAACTGTTAAAGTGAAAACACCTTTGTTTTGAGGAGTACAGTATGTGTGTGTGTGTGTGTGTGTGTGTGTGTGTGTGTGTGTGTGTGCGCGCGCAGCCCTGTGATGGGGAATACAAAGTCCTCCACAGACGAGTGCAATTCCCTCTGGAACCTCTTTCCGTTCGGGCTTGCGGCTTCTCCTGGAACTTTTACGTAGCATTAGTGGGAAAAGCCTTTCATTCCTGCCTGAGTTTGAAGCAGCTGTACCTTAAAGCTTCACAGCACCAAAACTGGAGAAAAGGCAGTGTCTCCAGTTCAGTGCCGTTCGCCTGTCGTGCTCAGATACCATGTGAATAATCAGAGATGTTGACGTTTTGGAGCAAGCGCCTTGCAGAATCTGATTGCATTATGAGGTCTAAATCTGAGTCTCCCAAGCTTGCCTTCTGTTATATCATTAGGCCTTCATATTACCTCATTATTGATGCCTAAAGACCAGGTTTAAAAGAGTCAACATGTATATTAAACTACAGAACAGTCTGTAAAACAAAAATATGTAGCCATCAGCTGCCCTGTAGCCAAACTGATCATTGAGAGGACGTAAAACTGTTCTAGAGCAGACAGTAGAGCTGGAGAAAGAAACTGACAGGAGCGTCATCACGCTACAACATGCTGTACATAGACTGTATCTTAAAGCAGTGTTTGATCGAAGCTATATGAATAAAACATATAACATCAAGACATTAATACATGCCATACAAGTTTGTGCACAGTCTGAGGTGGTTTTATTTCTACTTTCTTGGTCTTTCCTTTCCTGAACATTGAACTTGATTTAAAAAAAAAAAAAGTGTGCAAGAACCCTGTCCTCCTCCTTACTCCAGCGAAATAAATTGAAATTTTATTAAAACTTTATTTGATCTCTGAGCTATCTCATATCAGTTAGTTCCTCACATTTCAGCTGAGTTATGCTTTCTTAACAGAAGGTGGTGAGGAGAAGGCTTCTACTTCTACCAGAAGAGCACCCAAGCAGGTGTCTAGTGTGGATCTGCAGGAGCTAGCAGAAGGAGATGAGGACATGGTGGAAGACCTGGAGCTTTCTGACCAAGACTGAATGTTCACTAATGTAGTAATGCAACCAGAGACTTGCGGGTGATTTATTTGGCCCTTCCTTTTGAACATATTGTTGATGATTAACCACACACCTGACTTTAAGATTAAAGTTTTTGTATTTCACAACAATGAAGACAACATATTGTTTGTAATAGGAATCAATTTCAGTAAAAAAAAAAAAAAAGTTTTTTTTATGTTTCCTCTGCTACACTGTATTATGTATTGTATTAACAATATATTGTGAAATATGTATAAAATCACTGCAGTTGGCTTCCCATTTTGTGACTTTGTCTATATGTCTCTCATTTGTTTAACAGTCAGGATATATTTAATTTTGACTCTTAAACAATATCTCTATTTTCTCGGGTCCAAAATAGCATTTATGCATGACATGTTAATGTTGTGAGACTTCTATTCCATCCTATTATATCACTTGGTGAATGAGCACCAGAGACGCTTTGAGTGAGCAACTTGGCTCTGTATAAACACACTTTTTAGAAATACACAGATGTTATACTTGGCTGTTGGATCTGACTTCCTTTCATAGAAGACTATATAAATCCGGCTAGCAGATGACGGAGTTTATCTTTAGGTAGTTTTTTTTCCTCTCCCTTTTTAATTTTCTGTGTTTTATTTTCATTTGACAAAATCAGTTCATGGTTATTCAGGCTGTCCCATACATCAAGAGCTCGGGCAGTTTCAACAAAGAGTGCAGCAGCTTAATCTGAATGTAAATCTTTCAGATATTGATATCATTCTTTGCTAAAGTGGGTTAAGCAGTGTATTCCACTATTCCACAAAGCTGTCTTGAAATCATTTGCCAGTGGCATGAGAAAATTTACTGCACTGTTTACAACAGTAACATGTAAGGATCCTATAGTGTGTGTGTATGTATATAAATGTATGTATATATACACACGTATAAATTGCATTATATACTTTATATATATGTATAGTATTATTCAATTCTGCTGTTTAATATATATATATATATATATATATACAATTGGGTGTGAAGGTTTGGCACCTCTAGTCAAATTACTCTTTGGTTTTCTATGTGAAAGGAATTAACACCATCTCTCTAAGAAATAAACTTAGGAGCTTAGAAAAAAATAATACCTTAAATGTGGAGTGTGCAAAAGTTTGAGTCAGACTACACTATAAGGACAAAAGTATTGGGACACCTGTTTTTTTTTGTTTTTTTTTAGGGTTTGGGCTAGGCCCCTCACTCCCAGTGAAGGACAATCAGCATACCAAGACATTTTGGACAACGACATGCTTCCAACTTTGTGGGCACAGTTTTGGGAAGGTCCTTTTCTATTCCAGCATCACCGTGTCTTGTAGGCATGTAACGGTCAAGCTTCTTGATTTAGGATTTTTTTCATATGTATTCATATGTTGTCTTGCATGCAAGTCTGGTGCTGGTTTTTGGAAATTTCATAATTCTTTATTTCTTGAAGCTGTGTAAGGATGATTTGAAAGTGTTTTGAATCATTGTCTTCTTGTAATATCGAACCACTTTTCTCCTTTAGTTTCTTCACTGACTGCAGGATATTAGCTTTCAGAAACTGCTGCTATTTGTTGATCCTGGTTTGTCCAAGTGTTGTGCTGCATATTTCAGATACTGACTTTTGTGGTAACACCAGAACAGTCATCACCTTCTGACGATCCTTCCATGTAGATGTTTGTGTGACGGCGCTCTGCAATGGATCACTATTCTGGGGCCAGACAAACTTTCCTGTAGGTCCTTTCAGGTTTGAAAGGTCACGTAGTGTTTCGCTCTTAATGTCTAAACCGGACTTGAATTAAGGTGTTATGGGTTACGTAAGTAGTGACTGTGTACATGCGCTGCGTTTTATTTTTTAATACATTGTTTAAGCAAATTTATCAATATTTTTTAGCCTGCTATAACAATTACAATAGTATCTTGCTGAATAACATAGAATAGGTCAGCACAGATTTCAAGATTGTTAATTATGTACTAGTTTAATCCTGGTAATGGTCAGGTCAGAGCTTGTCAAGCGCTGGTTTAGCTATGTGAGCTGATTGTCCAGTTATGGATGCTCGCTGGTAATGTAATTCTCTAGAGTATTCTACAGCAATCTGAAATGACTGTAGAGTTTTTGATGCCACTCTGTTGTGTGTGATTTGATGGGTGGTACTGGAGTAGCCTGGGCCTCCACAGTCTGAGGTAGGAGGAGGCTCAGGGCTGGCTGGAAGCTCTAGTCTGCCAGGCTCTTCTTTGATCCTCTGCCAACCTGCAGCACACAGGTGGGAGAGCGAGCAGGGGAAGGAACACAGACCTGGCTGTTCTCTCGCCAAAATGTCTCCCCTGATCATTACTTTCACAACTCCTACTTCTTGCCTTTTTTCCTGAACTCCTAGAAAGTAGGGATGTTCTCACACTGTTGAGCCAAGCTTTTGGATACACCTTAGAGATCTGCAACATGCTTTGCTGTTTTTCAGTACCAATACTATACCCTTAATTACTTGCTGACACCAAAACCAGATTTTTTTCTTTAATGGACATAGAGTCAAATATCTGCTCTTATGAAGCACAACAAGCCATTTGAGTACTAATTGCTACCCCTTCTGGTGCATCTTCAGCCTGCTAAACATGAGTGAATGAGTTACACTTTACATCCATGGGGTATATGCACTTGAGGTGTTATTTCCACGAAGCCATCACACATTTTTGCTGAATAGCTAGTTACTTGTGTTATGTTTATTTCAGGTTGCATGTGGATATTGTTCCAAACATGTGACCTTACTGTGCTTAAAACCATGTTGTGCTACAAACAATTTTGTGAAATTTCACGGAGGGCAACAATACTGTGTATCACAGTGATGCCTGCTCTACTTTACCTGTATGCATTTTTTTAATCGGGTTCTTTTTCTGCCTTCATATAGTCTGTACTGATCAAAACAGCCTGCGGTACAGTTGAGGGTACACTGCCACAAAGTTGAAATAAGGACACCAAAAATGAGCCTCAGCTGGTCAGCGTTACTAAAATTCTTTAGCTGAAAATATGGCATGCTTAGAGTGTTTGTGTATTTAAGTGTGTATATATGAGTGACATTCAGCTTTACCAAGTTCTCCATTTAAGCCCAGTCATCAAGCATGGCACTTGGTGCTAGAGGTCACAGTGTGCGATGGTTTTTTTAAGGTTGTTGCGCTGGACATCCCTGAAGGTCAGAGGAACTAGGTGGGGCACAGGCATCCCAGAGGCCTCGGCCTGGGACTGACCCGCACGCTCTGACAGCTGTTGTTGACCCGACCCAACCCCCCACCACCGGTCGTTTTCTCTCTGACCGGGGGATTTTCCGTCAGGCCAGCCGGGCCGCCACTCCCTAACCCGACTGCAGAAGAGGAGGAGGAGGAGGCTGGAAATAAACACATTACTCAGGAGGAATAGAGGGAAAAGCATCTGGAAGTTTTCCATAGGATTTATTTCACCCAGTGGTGAATAGAAAAATAGGATAAAAGACAAAACATTGACAGAAAATCTAGAGACCGTTTTTAATTCAACGCTTAAGTTTTTAAAAAAAGAAAAGAAAAGAAAAGCCATTTCAAACATTTGCATAAAGAGCTTTGTGCCTTTAATTTCCCTGCAACAAAGACAAAGAAAAAAAGTATTATTCTTTGGGATTCATTTAGAGGACGATTTATTTATACATTGTATTTTGTCAATCCAGCTACAACAAAAAAAATCCTATAAATAATTTTTATCCCTCGTATTTATTTGCTTAAGTAGCATTTGAAATTGGAACTCTCAATATTTCAACTGGAATACATAGCAAACAAAAAAAAAAAAAATTGTGAACAAAAGTGCCACCAAGTTAGCCAGTCACATCTTGTTCAGTAATAAAAAATGCGTGCAACAACACTTAACAAAAAGTACCACTTATGTAACCTTCACTATATTCTCCTCTAAAGCATGTTTTTTTTTGTACAATTCAGCGTAACGTTCTCCCGAAGTAATAAACATGACCTCTTAATGACCTCGCTCCATTTAGAGATCAGATACCCCTCGAACATTGAACCTTCATAAAGCAAAGGTACCAGGAAACCCCAAAGTTTTTTTTTTTTTAATCTTCTGGCTGTTGCTTTGTATGATGGCTTTTGGTTGTGAGAGTGTTAAGTGCTCTGCATCTCTCCCTGGCTGAGGCCACCTCTCTCGTCCTCCGTTGTACCTTGCCTATTCATCACAGGTAAGCTGAGGGAAACAAGTGGTACAAGAACCAATGCTAGGTATCAGCTAAAATTCCACACGTCCATTCATCTTTGGTATTGGACTGTGGAATGCATAGTTGCACTGATGAAGAGAGCAAATGAGTTCCTTTCTGTGTTTGTATTTACTCCTCTCCAGGAGATTCAGTTTCTCAGAACCAAAACCGGCTCCAGAGGACTGGAAATGGCTGGAAGCTGGAGGAAGAGAGAAGAGAAAACGGGGAAATTAATGGTCTTTTTTTTCGGAGTTCTCCGCTCTGAAAGGGTTGGGTACCATGGAGAGTTCATCCCTGGACTGTCTGTCTCCCCCTGCCACAAAAGAATGCTGTGTTTGTGGCTGTCTCCTTCTCTCTGGCAAAAAGGGGTCCGAGCACCGCCGTCTGCTCGCTCTCTCCCTCGCACACTGTCGCTTTCCTGTCTCATCCCCTGGGCCTATTTGCTCATCTTTGGATTCGGCTTATTTGCGGCCACTGCACTGGGTGGAGCTGTTTAGGCTTGCATTGTTTCATCAGCGTCTATCTACAAAGTTCTCTCCACGCGTTCCTCTAAAACGATAAGTGCCCCAGAATAACGGTCCTTAAGTCTGCTTGTTTTTTTTATTTTATTTGGTGGGGCGGGGGTGAGAGGAAGAAAAGAATAGTTCAAAGAAACCTCTCCACCAACCCCACCCCACACCCCATCCACCATCTCCTTCTTCATCTCCTTCCTGTAGCGCTGCCGTACAGGGAAGCAGTCAGCATTTCTTTTTTTATGGCCGCCTCTACGAGAGAGCTTTAGTGGAGTCGTAAGACCCCGCTGAGGGGGGATTTCCGTTCTCCTGCTTGGGAGAGGCGCGGCAGGCCGGAGGCGCGCTGAAGGGGGAAGAGGTGCTGCCGGAGGAGGGCGGCCGGGTCTCCGAGGGCAGGGGGTCCCTGTCCGGGGGGCGTAGAGCAGATGGTGGCAGCGGGAGGGCCAGCGGGAAGCTGGTCATGTAGAATATTCTGCCAATGCGCCGGGCCACCTGAGGAAAGCAACCACATGCCAGTGTTACAGCGCAAGCAAAACAGGAAAACACATGAGAACGTATTGCAATACACCATCTACAAAAAGCATTGATTCCATTCATAGAAGGGAAGCTTTTTAAGAATGTCCCAATCAAGTTTCTGCTTCTTCAATCCTGATCTGATTCCTTTAATTTTGATGTACTTCAAGAACATGTTCAAGACTTCAAAAAGTTAGTAATCACTTCTCTGTGGTGTCTTGATTGCGTTACTTTCATATTTCTTTTTGGTCCCACATGTGAAGTAACCTACTCCTGTTTCACTGCTTTGAACTTTTACTGCTAACAGTTTTTGTTACTTATACATTTGTAAGTTTCTTTCTCTTTCACGTTTTCACACAACAGCTTTTTATTTTGCCTGGAGAGTTCTGTACATTTGGCTGAGTGTGAAAGCTGTTTCAGAGCCTGGATTTACTGATCATTGGCGTTCTTGAAAAATGAGGTTCAAGTAAAAACTGCTCTGGGGTTCAGGTGAATCTGCAGAGTGTGTAAAAGCGCACTGTGTATTGAGCAATGTCATTGGTTCATTTTGTCATGTTACTCCCTATTTAAAATTCTGCAATGCCAAGAAAGTTGTCCAAGTGCCATGCACTGAGATTATCACTGCCTGGAGTGCAGGACACCAAAGGAAGATAATAGTGATAAAGATATGACTGTTGCCACAGGGAGAAGGTCCTGGGTTCAGCCAGGGCCTTTCCATGGGGAGTTTGCATGTGTGTGTGGGTTTCTGCTGGGAGCTCCAGTTTCCTCCCATAGTCCAAAGATATGCATGTCAGCTGAATCTGAGATGCTAAAATTGCCTCTGGGTGTGACTGTGTGTGAATGTGTTAGTTTATGTGTCTGCACAGCGATGGACTGGCGACCTGTCCAGGGTGTTTCTGAGTTTCTGGATAGGCTCCAGCACCCCCCACGACCCTGGTTAAGATAAGTGGCTGAGATAACGGATGGATGGATGTTTACTGACATCCCTTTATTGTCAAAAACAGCAGAGAGAAACATATTATTTATAATTTAGCATAAACAGCACAAACAATTGTGGCATATGCAACTGATCCACAGTTTTGGAAAAAAATTTTCTTGTGTAAAAACAAACCTGTAGTAGCGAGCCCCTCCCCCAAAATGAGCCCAGAATCTTGGTTACAAACTCGCCCTAACTTTTACCTCTTGCTACGTGCGTAAGATAATAGCCACTCTAATTCTCGGTGAAGGTGGCGCGCTTAACCACAGTCAGAGTACTGCTGTTAGAAATATTACAGGCTGTTGGAACTATGCTCATTTTTCATTTTAAAAATAATTTACGGCTCAGACATTTAAACTTGCAAGTCGAATAATGTCCACTTTTGTCAACTCTTTAAAAGTGGCAAAAATACAGTGCAATGGGGTAAAATAATCTCAACAAAGCATGGGACTTTGACCAGGCTTAATATAGTATAATAATATAGTATAATATATTATGTAATATAAAGGCTTGATCAGTTCTGATACAACCCCTTCCAGATTAGATTGGGACATCTCTAATTCTTTTCAATAGAACCAATACTTCAAACCCTCAAGAAGCTGAGGGGCACCAGTACCTGAGAGCGAATCTTGAGAGCAGGGCCTAGTTTCAGCCCCATGTTGTTGAGCAGGTGCTCTTCAGTCAGGAGCGGCAGCGTCTCGCCGTCGATAGCCTGCTCTCGAAACACCTTTGACAAGAGACGTCACTTCAGTCAAGCGTTACACACTCACCCTGCGGACAAAACTTCCCAGATATCTAGTGTTCATTCAGCATGCATGTGGGAATGCACATGGAGATGTTGTGGAGAATAAATGATGTGTGGAAGCAGCAGGTCGGTGAAAAATCACATGAATACAATTTTCCCTCATAGTCAGTAAACCAAGACAGGTTTGTTTCTTTGCACAAAAACTGGGTGGGTAGTGTAACTAACAAGAATCAAAGAGCTAACTGCATGCCTAAAGTATCACACACTGGCCTCAAGCCACCCTGCGCTGTTATATAGGCAGGCTTATGTGGTTTCTGACACTGTATGACACACTTTTAGTCATACAAAAAGGGCATTACATAGGTAAAAACAGTAACAGTCACGTTGAAGCGTTTTACTGAGAAACCAATCCAAGTCACAGGATTCTGATCGCTGTTACTCAAATCATGGTATGAACTTCCAAGCAGATTTCAGTACACACATGGTGTAAAAGAAGAAAGAAGAATCAAAGGTAAAACTTTAAGCCATAATATAAAAAGCTGGACTTAAGGTGCAACAATGAGGTCTGTTACAGTAACAGCACTCTTAAGTGACTGATACACGGTGAATTAATACAAAATAGTCCTCCAGACACATACCGTTTATGAAGCACATACCAGTGAGCAACTAAATGGAAATGTCACCATTCTTGCCACAACTGATAAACATTGTTAGTGCAGTGCTTATGGCTGGATTTTCACATCATATTGGCAAACATTTTGTATCAGATAAATTTACTTCGATAAATTTACTACAGCAATATTTGTATGTAAATCAATAAAATACTTATTTTCCATCTGAACTGTGATTCAAACTGAACTGTGCATGAGAAACCAAGGACCAAACTGAGCCATGTTTCACCCTTGGATAACAGTATTTCAGGCTGGGTCAGAAAACCATAAAAGCCAGTGTTAGATGATTTAAGCACTCAGTTTGCACAACACCATTTGCTGGAGTATAAGCTGCCTCAGCCTTGTAGCTCCAGTGCAAAACACCAGAGACAATCTATAGGCATGAAGTGTGTCTCGGCTGATTGACTACATGAGAGGGAAAATGGGATAGATGTGATGTTTTGCCAAACTGTCTGTTTAAGCATGCGGTCAGGCCTTTGGGTTGTTGGTGAGGTGTCATGTGCGATGGACAGAGCTGTGAGCGAGACAAAGATAAGAGCAGTGCGGAGCGGCCTATGGCCAGCGCTGGAACAGCAGACTTCAAAGCGCGCTAGTCACCGCTAATAGCTAACTAGTCACTATAGCCACTGTGATAGCTACTACAAATTGAATTTGCAGCCCGGGTCTTTTCCCCCCAAATCCCTAAACGTTCTCCCTCTCTCACATGGCCCCTGTTGAAGGGGGCCGGGGAGAGGAGGTGTGTGGCGCTCTGCTCCTGCTCTTGTCCTCACCTGGGTGTATTCTCCACAGCCTGCCAGGCTGCTGATGAAGCTGCACACCTCCTCCACACTCCACTTGCTGATGTCCTCCGCCGCAACCGCCGCAGCCCCTGCCTCCTCGCCATCCACAAACAGACCTCCCATGGCGCCTGGCAGCCCGCCGAGCCGAAAGGAAGCATAAATCATTAGAGAGAGAAGCCCCACGTGGCAGCCCCTCCCACCCACGCACGCACACACACACACACACACACACACA
>JBBPCZ010000142.1:26159204-26175237 GCA_037974445.1 Brycinus macrolepidotus | reverse complement strand
AAATCATTAGAGAGAGAAGCCCCACGTGGCAGCCCCTCCCACCCACGCACGCACACACACACACACACACACACACATGGCTCTATTAATGACCCTGTCTATTCCAGGGTTCAGTAAGGGTCAGAAACAGGGCCTCTTCCTATGGGAGGTCCCTGCACTGCAGGCTGAACACACAGGTAATGTGTTTCAGATGGCTGTGACAGCACCAAGAGAAAGGAAAAGAAAAACCACCTCCAGGAGCAGCTCTTAACCTTTAACCGATGCTATTATAGAAAAATTAGTTATTTAATATATCCTCACTGTCATAAGAAAACCTTGTAGCTCCAAAATGCTAACTTGAAAGGAAAAGCTGTTTTTCTCAAATAGTGTAAAAAACTGAGTTACAAGATTTTCATATGACAGTGTAACAGGATTTTGCATCATTTCTATTGGTCCATTTATCACAAATTCTTCACACAATGTAAAGTATAGTAAATTCTCTCTCTTTTTCTCGCACTCTCTCTTTCAGTCTCTCTCTCCCTCAGTGAGGATGTATACTGTTTGGGTTTTAGATCCTCTTACAGGTCATAAAAACAGAGGAGCAGGCATGAGATCTCACAGACGCCAGTCACACTGGATGTGTGTGTGTGTGTGTGTGTGTTGCTGAGGGGAGAGTTGCTGAGCTATATAACCAGAGAAGAGGAGATCAGAGCAGTTTGCCCCGGAAATTATTTCTTATCTTAGTTACTTTGGACTAGACCTTCACAACTTACCTCTAAATTTGAGCTCAAAGTGTCTAGACTTTATTTCCCATTAGATGAGATTAAACATTCATTTATACAATATTGTAGAACTGTACAGTACTCTGACGTATGCCAGCCTTTCAAAACACTTAATCAAGTATTAGCCTATGTTTGCACAAGCATGTAGTCCTCACATATTCCTTTACACACACACACATATAGATGAAGGCATGTATGGTTTTAACTTTTTCCATAAGTGAAAATTCCAGTGTTATTTACTTAAAATAAAAGTCCTCTATAATGTTGATATGATACACACTACCATTGTGCTAGACTGCAGTATAGTACAGGAAGCACAGGGGGCAATATGGAGCAACAAAATTAGAAGAAATTGCAAAAGGCCTAATGGTTTGGCAAGCCATTTAATCTCCAAAAATTCATCAACTACTGAAATAATCTAGAGTTTCTGCCTTATTTCATTTTCTTGTATTGTACCGTGGATACTCACCAGTGTGAAAGTAGGGGCTGGTGTAGGGGAAGCCAAAGGGCAGGGCCTGGCCTGGCAACGTGGGTAAGGGAGGTAGAACTCCTGGGGGAAGATACTTGGCTTCGCTCTTGCTCAGTCCTGGTGCAAAGAGAGGGTGGCTTGGTGAATCTGGCCCAGCAGAGCTGCAGGGGGCGCTAAGCCTGCCCGACCCTTCCCCGAGTTCCTTCAGCCCCTCTCCATGCTTGCCCCCATCCTTGCCTTGGCACACCTCAGAGTTGAGGCCGTGTCCCTCGGCTTTAGCCATCCCCTCTGGCCGCTCCTCTCCAGCCTCTGTGTCACTCTCTGAGTCTTTCATGTCTTCGTCCTGGCCCTCTGCCTCCCCGTCCCGCACTCTCGAATCTCCCTGTGCCTCCTTGGCATCAGATGGGCCTCCACCCTGGTCTCCCTGCAGGGTGCCCCCTTTCCTTGAGCCTTTGCGGCTGCCAGACTCTTTAAATGAGGTGCTGGCTGCTGCTCCCTGGTGGTTGAGCGACAGCAGCGGCGTGTTGTTGTGCCGCAGGACCAGCATGGCATTGCGACGGCTGATCTCGTCCCGCAGTGGGTGGCCCTCTGGGATGTCCTGCAGGCTGCGCAGGGCCGGGTGCTCGGCGGGCAGGCCGGGATGCAGGCCCAGTGGGTCTGCCAGCAGGCGCTGCCGGTGCAGGTTCTCCAGCTCCTTCTGCCTCAGCAGTTCAGCGGACATCTCCAACCTGCAGAACAAGCACCTGTTCATTACTGGCGAATCTGGTTGTCGTAAGAAATCATCTCTAACATGGTAACCTTATGAGAGGAGAACATATGTGCTTTCACCATATGTGAATGTACCCAGATTTTATTCCAATTTTGGTCCATTTCTATTTTCACCTCATAATAAAGCATTATGTCTGTTATTGTATATGTCAGATATTTTCTGTTGGTATTTTTGTCATGAAAAAGCACTTGTGTAAGGAACACTTCTTTTCTCAGAAATGGAAATAGTATAATAGCAGAAAAAATGCTGAGAGCATTTGTTAATGTAATAAGATTTTGGGACATTTCTATTGGTGCATTCATCATGAAATGTTCACACAGTGTAAAGGACAGCTGCTGCTTTCATGCTGATTAAAACAAGTTATGAGGTTTCAATTATAGCACAGGACATATCTTCATGTGTTTGTTTTACCTTAATCTCAGTGTTGCTGAAATGAGGAAAATGTAACAAATGCCACAAAAACATGAGCAATTTGTTGACACTGTGTTAGATAATACTACTGAATGATGCATGTAGTCCACTAATAATGCAATACCTGGCGAGGTTCTGTTTGCGAAGCATCTCCTGCTGACGCGCAAACATCTCAGCCTGAGCGGGCTGCAGGAATCCATATGCTATAGAAAATAAACAGAGAGAACATCATATGCATCCCATGGGACTCAGAGGTAATTGCATACCCCTAGTGGTAGACATTATGTCAAAAATAAAAATATATATATATTTATTTACAAACAATATTTATAGAAACTTTCAGAATACATAATACAGATAGCAATGGTTTATTTTAGTCTACTAAACCTAGTATGGCAAGTACTGTGTGTAATCACACTAACAATAAAGCTATGTTTTTACAGGATTGTAATGAAAGATAAATAGTCTGTAAATAGTCTGCATGAAGACTTTAGAAGTTGAGGGTATATAATCATGTCAAATACAATGTATGATGGTCTTCATAATTAATGCAAACCAATATTTTGTTGGATCACATATCTATCGTGTCAACAGTATAGTCTGCATCTGAATCTGAACGAAATGGTGTTTTGTAATTGGTCAATAAGGCGAGGCTTACCTGGTGTTTGGCAGAGTGCGGAGGGCATTCCCAGGAAGGGTGGCCGCAAGTGAGGGCCCAACGTGATATGAGGAGCATTCTGCGGGGACAGCAATGGAGGAGGGTGGGATATCTCTCTGTGTAAACACAAGAACATCCATCCGGTTAACAAGAAAGGACACTTTTTCATAAAAGCAACATTTTTGCTGAATCTGCCTTAAAGAGGTTTAGGAGCTGAAAAGCAATCCCTGTACATCCCCATCTCCTCACATGATCCAAACACAGGGAGCAAGACACTTTAAAGTGATAGTTTGGTGAAAATTGACATTTTTACCCTAAACCCAAATGCAGTCAGTCAAGACATGCTTGGTGTTTGAGGTTTGCTTCTTTAGTTTTACACTGGAGCTAATGACCATCTATTGGCATTTATGAAATTGAGCGCCTAAATCCTCAAACACTTTGCTCAAACTGTTTCAAACTGTAATCTCAAAAGAACTTGCTTGTGTGGTTTCTGACACTGTATGACACTATTATCTAAAAATATGAACAAAAGTACTAGCAGGACTGTTATAGCCTGAATTTTGTCTGTAATTTTGTTCATTTTTGTGCAGTTGATTGAACATATCTTGGCTGATTAACTATAATAGTAATGGGAAACTATAAGGAAATAGGAAAATTGTGTAAATTTGTGTAAATCACTTTAAACCTCAGTGGGAGTAGAGAGCTGAGGGTTTACTCAGGAGGCATCGATTAAAATCTCTGAGATTATCGCTTTAAATGCTCTGAGTACATTGTACTCTAAAAATCACCCATTTCTTCTCTATGATGCATGGTGTGTGTGTGTAGGTGTGTGTGTGTGTGTGTGTGTATGTGTGTGTGTTTACTACAGTGCTTCAGTATTATGCTAATACTGCTGTGTACTTCCTCGCTGGCTATTTTTATCGCTCCCTCCAGTGCATGCGAGCGGCAATAGCCCCTCATCAGTCCTGTCACGCTGCGGCCAGCGGCACTGTTTGTACCCTGGGTCTTTCTCCCCCTCCTCCCTCCCTTCCTCTCTCACCCGCACCATCCCTTCCTCCCTCCCTCGCCCGCCCGCTCGCTCGATCGCTCGGCGGCCCTGCCACTCTGGTAATGAGGGCTGAATACACAATAAGAGCATGTCATAGTCTGACAGCTGGGGCGGCCCCTATGCCTCGCCTGGGCTACAGGCTGAAGCACCTCCTAATTAACACAGACCTTCCTCTTCTACCCTCTCCCTCTCTCTCTCTCTCTCATACACACACACACACACACCAGCCTCCTCTCGTTGTCTCTCTGCCTCATTCAGCCAATAAAAGGCAAAGCAGCCCCCCTCTATTTTCCAAAAGGCCCTCAATTATGTTTTTCTCCTTTTGTGCGGCCAGAGAATATGGGCTGCTCTTATTCAATACTGCATACACCTTTATCGAGCGGTGGAAGGGGAGGCAGGGAAGGAGGGAGGAAGAGGGGAGGAAGAGGGAGAGAGAGAGAGAGAGAGAGAGAGAGAGAGAGAGAGAGAGAGAGAGAGAGAGAGAAGGAGACAGAGATTTTAACAGGGCAAGAAAATATGAAGATGTACTCTCCAGGCCACTGTGTAAGGTTGAAGGGACAAATGCTGGGGTGAGGGCTTCCAAAGAGGGGCTGAAGTCAATCTGGGTGATCCTGCAGTGGTTTTGTAAGAATTTACTCCCCCTATGCCAAATCTTGATAGCCAACACTGCCGCTACTGCTTACATTCAGTATGAACCAGCTTCATACATGTAAACATATGCTAGGCCTGAACGATACTGCAGGAAAAAACTATACATTAAAAAAATAGTTTTCTTCAAATGAAAAGTTTTTTTGTGAATTGAATTTCTAAAATGAGAAGTTCCAAAAATAGTGAAACAGTGTCAGTAAACCCTTCATGTGATTGAGCTGCATTATTATTTTTTACCAAAATTATGTTGGCTGGCTTAGGTGACTGCTTTGATTTTTCCCTTCACCCAAGAATATCTGTGATTGGTCACAATGCTCTAACCACACAATTTGTATAGAGGCTCATTTGCATATCGCACATTTCTGTGATATCAGCCAGTGTCTCCATAAACATTAAGGACCAGCTCAGGTACATGTACGCACATCAAAGTATAGTGTACCTATAAAGCTATACACAGAATCTGCAATATGAAGTCTGAACACACACACACACACACACACACACACACACACACACCCTCATACACACATATATGCTGTATGAAGTCTACACACACAGGCGAGAGAGTTGTTGTTGCTTTGTTGTGAGCAGCCCTTGCTCCAGGGGGGAGAGAAGAGGAGCGGCGTGGCTGAAAACAAACACGGCAACATCCAAACACAAGGAGGGGAGAAAAAAACACCATGAAATGAAAAAGACGAAGCAGGAAAAAAAAGGCACCCAGCTTTTGTTTGGCTCCGCACGCGCTCCCATCATGCCTAAACTAAATAGCCCTTGCATGTCATTATCCCTGAAAACAAAAAATGGGAAGAAAAAAAAGGAAAAACCTAGAGAAGAGAAACAGGGAAGCAGAAAGGACGGAAGGAGAGAAGTAGGGAGAGGGGGAAGCAAACAGTGGGGGAGGGAATAGAGAGAGAGAGAGAGAGAGAGAAAGAGAGAGAGAGGGGGCGAGTGAGGAAAAAATCATTGATCGATTGGGGCCACTGTTGAAATGTTAATGCTAATCGTATAACCGCTTTTCCGCCGGTGCCTTGCGCTTCGGTGGCAGCTCCAATTAATCTCGGGGAAGGCAGCGCGTGACCTTGGGGCACGGAGCCGGGCGGCCGGCCCAGCCGCGCTTATGTAATTACACTGTGAAGTGTGTAATCACCTGGTCTAATCCCTCAGGCCGCACAATTAGCCCGGGCGGCGCTGGCCGGGGCCTGCCAAGCTCCGCACCCGCCCCGCAGATGAATAACGGTCAATTAAAGCTGCATGACTGGGGCCGCGAGGCGTCCGCTCGATCGTAATTAGCTGTAATCATGAGGAGACGTGCCCGGCAGACGTGCTTCTCCTTTTATAGGAAGCAATTTGGGAAAAGGAGGAGGAGGAGGAGGAGGAGGCAAGACTTTAACCGTTTCACTCTGTGTCCCTAAGCTGGGGGGTGGTGGGGGTGCTAAGAGAGGGTGGGGTTTGGAGGGTGTTTTCGTTGCTGAGACTTTACTCCTTCACACCTCTTCTCACACACACACACACACACACACACACACAAACACACAGAGTCTTGCGGCAATTTCAGAATGTTCTCAATGTTCACTGAGAGCGCACTTAAGATTTCCTCATTTAGATTTAGTTCACTTCTCTCACCACAGTCAAACTATTAACCCCTTCAATTAGAAAAAAAACTCAGACTTTCCTTTCTTGCTCTCATAAAAAGAGGCACAACATCAAAACCTCAACTCAGAAATGCTAGTAACCCAATACATTGTGGTGGGTTATAAAAGGGCTGGGTGTCCTTAAAATGTTTAGGGTACCTTGATTTCGATACCAGTTCCAGAACTCTTCTCGATGCCTTCTTTTAAAAGCAGGTGAGTCTCAAAGCATAATCGACTGTGATGTCGCTTTCAAGTGCGAGTCGTCTGATATTTTGCTCCAAAGAGGAATTCATTCATGTGGTTCATGTGGGAGTTAAATAAACCACAGAGAATGTGAAATGGTTGCTTTAATTTATTAGCTAGCTGGCATCTATCACCTTTGGCCTATTTTACTAGTGTTGTTAAACACAAATGAAGCAGAAATAAAATGTGGCTTAATTGTGGATGTTTAAATGTATTTTACTATAACTGTTTATTAGATTTGAACAGTGCCATTTGGTTAATTTACATTAAACATATTAGCTCCATTTCATAGTAGTCACAGGAAAAAATAATCCTACGATTTACGCAATAACCCATGGGAGGTCATGTGTTACAGTGATTTTGTCATAGGTAAGGTTTTAACAACCCCCCTTTACCAATGATAGACACGTGGTCTCTTGGGGTTTACTGCTTTAATCAAAGATTTATTATTCTGTAACTACTATGGAATCGAACTTAATTTTTTCATTAGTTCATTCAGAGTGAACATTTTAACTTTGTTGTCATATAATAATGAATATAACATAGCAGCGTTTACTCCAAAAAACATAGCTTTATTACCAAATGACAATGTTCATTTCCGTAAGAACCTCCATATTTCCAGTCTATTAGTACTAAGCTAGGAGTGTTGTAAATCTCATTTCCCACACTGAAGCTGAATATTTCATGGTTCCAAATTCCTTCTGTAGCGCACTAAAGTGTTTACTTTTTTACATTGCAGTCTCACAGTAAGTGTTTTAATTCAATGCTCATGTTATTAATGGAGGAGCTATTTAACCTGTGAGCTAGCCAGTCTGCCTAATTCTAATGTTGTCATATGTTGTCAGACTCTCAGTTTAAACAAACTTCACTTATCATTTGTAACTTCATCTATTACTTCTTACTTTCATCTGTCAAATCTTTCTTCATCTACCAGTTCTTGCTTCGACTATCAACCGGAGGTCCATGCAGGTGGCATAACAGTCAGGGAAAAGATGTTTCCCTTGTCGGCACAGTGGTTTTTATTGAGCTAGCACAGAATCCAAATGTTGAGAGGTAGCTGTAGTTGTATATACTAAGTATTTTAGCATGGCTTCAAATACAACTTTTAGGACTGGAGGTATATGTTTCGTAAAATAAATAATAAACCAGGAGTTGAATGGGGTTAATGAACTATCCTTAGTCATTCTGTATTATCCCAAAACAGCAAGCCAGGCCGTTTTAGTAGGGCAAGTTCTGGAGCAGCATATCCCTGCACTGTCCAGTTTCCTTGTTATTTCATTTTACTTCACAGGGACTCTCTCTCTCTCTCTCTCTCTTGCTCTCTCTCTCTCTCAACCTCAGGCTGTTCCTTCATGTGTGACGACCTGTCAGAGTGGCGGCGCCGTCGCTCCCTGCCTGAGAGCAGCAGCAGTGAGGGAAGTACGTGTGTGTGTGTGTGTGTGTGTGTGGATGTGTGTATATGTGTGTGCGCGCCAAACTGGCCAGGCCGGAGCGAGATGAGAGAAGAGTGGAGCGGAGCTGACAGGACGGCCCTTAATGAGGGGAGCGCGGGGGATTAGCTGCTCTCCGCGCCGCGCCTGCCTCGCCTCGCCTTGCCTCTGCAGGAACACATTTGCACAGGAAGCTCATTAAAATGCATGAGGCTCTCGCTCGCTCGCTCATTCTGCCCCCCCCTCCCCTCACCACACAGACACACACACACACACACACACACACACACCCCACCCCCAGACCACTGTCTGTTCCTCTCGCTGCCCCACATGCCAAACACATTAGGATTTGCCTTGCAGATTCCCTAAATGCGATCAGACAAATGGTTGGCCGAGGCTGTAGAGCTATTGATCGTGGTAATGATTTGTTTTTAACAATAGCCACTAATGGGCGTCAGATAATCAATTATGTAGAGTCGATGGAAAGGTGAGCTCAAGGAGCGGCTTTCGGCTCACCCTTTCAGCCTGGCTGGCTCCCAGTTGATGCTTTATGGGGGGCTGGGGCAGACGAGCCCTGTCCTTTTTACAATGTCACTCGCGGTCAATGACAAACTTGTGTGACCAATTCTGCCCTCCAGAAAAGGCCCTGATTGGAAGCAGCCTAAAGGAGACCACTGAATCTATACCACCCATACGGGCCAAGATTACAACAAAAGAACCCTTAAACCCTTAAACTGTGGGATTACTTTTCAGCCATATATTTTAAGGCTTAACACTGGCTAGCAATTGCTCAGTACTATGTAAGGTATTTACAGGAATTAAGACAAATAGGGCATTCAAGGGGTTAAAAAGTTCAGAGGAAAATCAAATTTACGCAGTAAATTTTTCCTTGTAGTCTAATGTAATTGGTCAGTCAAGATATGTCTGGAGCCCAAAGTGTGGTTCTGTGTAGTTTTGCACTGGAGCTACAAGGCCAATGTAGCTAACAAGTAATAGAAGCTGAAAGCCTACCTAAATCTTTACACACTTCCCACAGACTGTCATAATCTCAAATAAACTTACTTATGTGGTTTTGGGCAAAATTATATACTGTTATCTATTAAACTAAGCCATAATTAAACCTGAATTTTGTTTGCATGACAAAATTCAGATAACACTATATTACACTCTCAGAACCATATAAGAAAGTTTATCTGAGGTTACCTTGACACGGTTTAAGGTTAGTCTGTGATTATTTGGGCATGTAGTTTGCACAGGGCTTAGTGATGTTACATTAGCATGGTAGCTCCAAACCAAAGAAGCAATCTTCATAAAGCAAACATGCCAATCTACCAAATTCGGCCTAAGAGTAAAATTGTGAAAATTTGACTTTTTTGTGCTGAACTATCGCTTTAAAGGCAGCGGAACAGAGAGCAAAGCAAAGAAAAAAAGAAAAAGAAAAAAAAAACAACACAACCCCCCCCCCCCTATACTCTTGCCCCCGACCAGGGAAACATGCAGGCCTATTTAACCTCCGTGGTCCTGTGTGGCTAATTATGGCGGGTAAGCGGAGCTAAGGGCGGCCAGCCGGCCCGAGCTGCACGCTGAGCTGCCGACAGGGCTCAGCACAGGGCCAGGCGCCGAACAGAACGCAAACGCCCACGCTGCAACCCCCCTAAACCACCCCCCGTCCCCCCACCCCGCTTCCTCCCTCCCTTTCTCCCTCCCGCCTCGCCTCGCCTCGCCAGCCCATTATCGATCCTCCGGCTTCCCGCGCCACATAAATAATCGACAAGCAATTACCCGCCCACTCCCGCTGCCTGGGCTTTGTTTGGAGGCGGAGGGGAGCGCCAGGAGCGCCGGGGCCTCACTGAGAGGGGGAGTGGGGGGAGGAGGGGAATGAGGGTGAGGGGGGCCAGCGTACGGCGCCCGGACGACCAGCTAAGCCCAGAGCCCCATAAATACCTCCTGACAAGATCAAATCGAACAGGGGATGCAAAGGAGTAAAGCCCACTGGCTATCAGATCCCATTAAGGAGATTTTTTTTCTTTGTTTTTCGTTTTGAATGCCTCGGCCCCAACACGTCCACTGCTCTCTCGCTCCTCTCTTTCCCTCCTTTCCCTTTCCCTCAGTGCATAATTCAAATTTCTTTCCTTTTTCCCCCCTTCTTCAGCACGTGGTCACCCACTCAAAACGGCCATGCAGTATTCATTAGAGCCGGATGTTGGGTTCATTATTAATGTGAAATATTCATGTTATTTTAAAGCACAGTGCTTTTCTTCCTGTTTCCATGGTCTTAAAGTGTGCCTGGGAGGTTTTCCCTCTGTGAAAGGGCATTTTATCCACACACACGCTGTTCACATCTTCTCCATCCCACAATCTCAAATTGCGAAAGCACATCCATATGTGTGGTTTGATTTTCTGTGGTGGTCGCCAGATCATGAAATGACACTGAGAAATCGGGAAGATGGCTCATACAACTCGTCACCTCTGACCTTTCCTTCTCCATTAGAAAAAAAAGTACTTGCCCATGTGTGCTGTTTATGCACTGCATGTGGAGTACTATGTTTTCTACAGAAATCTCTGAAGAACCCTTTAGTATCTACATCTCATTTACTCTCTAGACTTCTGACCGTTATGGCCATATGTGTGAAACTGTGGTTAAAACTGATTTTGTCACTGGGTTAGGACACTTTCAGGTGATGAGCATTTTGTACTTTGTCTTTAGCAGATGCACACTGCAGATCAGCACAAGCTTAAAAGGCATCCATCTGACATGTCAAGTTTTGCAAAACATGTAGTTTGAAAACAAAAGGCTCTCCCTGTACTGTTACATCAAAAACATGAAGACCCAGTGAAAAATAAAAACTGCCATACATCACTGACACATACAATGACTGCTCTTTAGAAGGGCCAGTGGCAAACAGAGTCAGAGTTAAATTTGATTGAATCTTGAGCAGAGTGGTAATGTGGCAAACTGAGCAGCAAATTTTAAGGATGTAAAAGTTCTGATTTCCAATATACTTTCATATGGTCAATCTTCGGTAATCACAAGCTAACTTGAAAATAGTCACCTTAGCTCAAAACACAAACAGCTGCTCTCTTGATGGGATGACTGCCGTATTTTCATGTGGTGGTCAGTCTAGTCCCCCTTATTCACAGAAATGTCATCAGTGCTTTACCAGTGGGATTTCTGCTGATGCAAATAAACCTGTGGATCCTTAATATCAGCCAAACAATGTGCTTGTGTATATGTGTGTGTGAGAGAGAGAGAAACAGAGACAGACAGAGAGAGAGAGAGAGAGAGAGAAAGAAAGTATTTATACCTCTCTGTGAAGTGGGCATCCCTGTGCTGGGGTAGGCCTTGTTTCCGCCGCTGGCTGGATGAGCTGCCTGCAGATGGCAGGTGGGCCTCCATGGCTGCTGGGTTCCTCACAGCACTCATGGCCTCCTGACGTACACGCAGCAGCTCTGAGAAAACACATATACACATAACACAATCTTTAGAACCAGTGAGGAACTTTCGTAACACAATGTTACACTCTGTTCGATTTGTGTCATGATCAGTGTTTCGGGGAATTAAACACACTTCCAGTAGTTCTGCTTAGCTGCATCTCACATTAAGACTTTCTGTAGTGTGCTAGTCACTTGTAGTGCAAGAAGTGTGTTGACACTGGAAAATGTGATGGATTGAAGTGTACTGTTAACAGACGGATGATGTACTAGAATAGCACACTTTTTGCACTCAGAGGAAGGGGAGAGGCCAAAGTCCGCTGCAAACTCACAATTTGTCATTTTCGCAAAGCATCAAACTTGTTTAATTTCAGACAACACCACTGGTGCACTACTGGAATCAGTCATTTTTTCCTCCAAACAAGCAATCAGCAATCAGCCAATTTATCAGTGTGATTTGGTCTGATCTGGGTTGCAATTTAATGAAGTAAGTAAAACGAGGCAGGTAAGTGCACTTGTGCTGTATTTGATTGTTGCTGCCACATATATACCAAATGTCCTAAAATTATGCACGACTCACGGAGCTAAATAACGAGTCGCCTCTTACTTTTGATGTAGTACCTTATTTGACTCCTTTTCCTTAAATAGGGCTGATTTTAGTGTAAAATAGTAAAATTCATCCAATAGAAAGTAGTAGTATCTAGTGTATCTAAGTCATTCATTTTAGGTCCTAGAGATCTACCACCTTGGGCAGCTCAGATCCAAAACACCTGTAATCTTCAGATGCCTATAAGGAGGGAACAGATTAGGAGCTAAACTGTGGAAGGTGGGAGATGTTCAGGACCAGGATTAGGCCCCTGCTGTAGATCGTGAGGTACATAGTGTGTAGAATAGGAACAGGCTTGAACCCAAACACAAGGAGTTCAAGTGTGTATGAATTGAGCCATTTGGTTGGTGGGTCATTTTCAGTGCACTAGAGATGGTCTGATACCATTTTTTCTTACCGGTATTGATACTGATACCGATATTGTATCAGCCAATATCGATACAACACAATACTTTAGGCTTTGATGGAAGCGCTTCATTTAAGATGACCAAAAGCATCAAATTATTCAAAATTATTCAAACACTAGGAAGCACACAGCTAGCAATATGACGTCACTGTGTGTGTGTGCTATTTCAGATTTGTTTGGATTAGATTAATTGTTTCTCCTGCTGATTTTTGCATCCAGGATTTTCTACAGATATCGATCTTAAACTAAAACCTGGTATCAGATCAGTGCCATCTCTAGTGGCTGCATACAGTACGGTCTGTGGACAGGTAAAGTAAAATGGACAGAGATTCTTTGGAAACAGTATACATTACAACACGACCACGTACTCACACATAATTAGAGAATATGGCTTGTTTGGTGGGTGACTAGTTAAAGGTGTGCTCAACCCGCTCTCTGTATTCAGTAGTGGTCCGGTGGCTAGCCTCTGTCTTCACTCTTTCCTATAGCAGGCTGGCCAAGCCCATCTCCCATCATTACCAAACTAACAGGGTCACAACAGGAAGCACACAATCTAATGAAAGGGTGTTAAATAGAAAATCCATCCTGTGTGCCTCCCTCTCTCCCTCCCTCCTTCTTTCTCTCTCCTCCGGCCCTTTTTTAATTAGACAGTTCCCGTGGGAGCTAGCGGCCATTTCCGAGGCCCGCGTGTGGGGCTGAGCGATTGGGCCGGGGGTGGCGCGACAGATATTAATGTGCACAGGCCCGCTGTATTGATCTGTTTATTGCACTTCCCCGCGGGGGACCGGACCGACGGCAGACAAGCCCTCTAACAGCCAGAGAGACGGAGAGAGAGAGAGAGGGAGAAAGAGCGAGAGAGAGAGAGAGAGCATGAGAGGGAAAGAGCGAGAGAGAGAGCATAAGAGAGAGAGAGACAGCGAGAGAGAGAGAGAGAGAGAGGGAGAGAGAGAGAGAGAGAGTGGAATGAGACTTTCAGGATGGAGATAGAGATAGAAAAATATTATATTGGAAGAGTAAACTTGAGAAAACTTGAGATTGGGGGTGGCAAAACTCCAATATCATGATGGTTCAAGAAGTTTTCATGAAACACAATATGTAGTTTTCAGAAACTGGAACAGACAAAAAAAATTGTGCTACATTTAAGAAATGCTTTTAAAAAGTAATCAAATATTTTTTATTTACCATTTCAAACACTGTACCCCACAGAATACAATTAAACAAGACTAAATCATGCTCATTTTCTTTAAGTATTGATGATATCATGATATGCTCAGCACATTATATTGTCATGATATCATGATATATTGATATATCATGATATCAACATATAGTCAAGCTCAACATATAGTCAAGGAGCCAAAACAAGTTTACTTTTTGTTAACTGTACCTACAGAGCAAATGTAGATAACAATACGAGACATTTTTACCGATTAGCCTTGTGGAATGCGAATGCCTGAAACATCACAAGCTTCCGAATCTATTTGAGTTCACATAAAAGGCATTGAGTCGTTAAGTACTTTTGTTTATGCCTTCTGACAGTGCACAATGAGCACAGCTAAAACAGTATGTATTATATGTAGTCATTTTCATAGATAACAGTATGTCATACAATAGCAGAAACCATATTAGCAAACCTACTTAAGATTACTTAACACTTCGACACAGTTCCAGGCAAACCAGTGAGGATTTAGCCATGCATTTTAAACAGCGCTAACTGGTGCCAAAGCTTTCACCACTTGGTAGCTACAGTAGCCTTGTAGCTCTAGTACTTTCAAAAATGTTCAGCTCTTTGCCAAACTATTCCTTTAAGTTATGAGGTTACTAACATTGTGGAACCTTTAAGATGGCTGCAGCGTGCACAGTTCGATGGTGTGGTCTTATAAAAAGAAAAAAGCATGAAATTCAAAGAGGCTCTGACCCGCCTCCCCTCTTCCCTCTCCTCTGCTCTCCTGTGGCAGGCCCTGTCCTGCCTGATGCACACATTTACATTATTCTCTTTCATCTGCAGGAGAGCTCGCCGGAGCAGGATCACCTGGGGCTGCGCCCATGAGCAGAGCAGCCGTCCCAACAGCACACGGCCCTTCCATGCCAAAACCTCCGGCTGCCGGGGTTGAGGGGGGGTTGAAGAAAGGCGAGATGCTCACCTTTCTTCTTTTTTATTCAGCCCCATAATGTCCACCTCACATCTGAGGGGATCTGGCTATTGCGTCCTGAAAAGAACCCCCACCAAACCCCCCATCACACACTTATCCTTTCCTTTGTCGCACCTGCCTGCTTTGTGCCTGAGCTCTGGTCTTTGTTAGCATTGCTGTGGAATTCTAACTCCTAGCCTCAGGTTTCCTCTGCAGCAGGTACACACAGCGTTCCTGCGACAGGAAGGGGCAGGGATTTGAAAGTTTTTTTTCCTTTCGCATGCTTCACGTACGTTCTTTAAGTCTGGGAGCCGGGGGGACGCAGGATAAGGGGAGAGTGGGCTGAGGGGCTTTGACTTAGAAAACTTGCAGAATTCATCTTTTCCTCGTTTCCTGCTCCTCACATCAAGGCCAGCGCAGAGGCCTCCTGTTGACCTCGTGGCTGCAGAGAAGGGACCAAAACAACTTATACCTCCCCCCACAAACATAAACCTCACACACACATGCACACATATATAGGCACACACACGCCCATCCCTCCCAACCTCTCATTTCAGGGCCTTCGCTTCAAACAGATGAAAGGGCGCTCTGCGGGGACTCGGGCGAGAGGGAGCGAGGTGGGAGAGGGGGGCAGGAAAGAAAGAGGGAATGTAAAAGCAGGCGAGTGCTGGGGATGTGTGGGACAGGTTTGGGGAGACAGTTGCAGGGGGTCATCGGGGGTCCGACCGCTACTGTCAAGGGCCCCTTAGTGGGCTATTCACCTCTGCTATGGCACAGAGACCAGCACGCATCCACTCACAAATTCTCTCGCACACATGCGCACACAGGTGCATGCATACATGTCAGATGGGGTGGAGGGAGGAGGGCAGGAAGAGCAGGAAGGAAAAAAAAGAGTAAGAGAACTGTTTTGAAAAAAGAGACAACTTAAACATAGCCTACTGCCCCTGCCATTAGAGGCTGTCATCAGTAGGGCTGTCATTTGTACACTGTAAACTTGAAATGCTGAGTTTACGTAAAAATAAAAAAAAATGTTGGAAAACCGACTGCCTCTTTTCTCTGGGTAAATTGACTAATTAAGATAAAGTTAAGTATACAAAGCGATTTTAATTTACGTAAACTGTTAAATGCAGTAGTACAAAAACTAGGGTCAAAAAACTAGAACCCTCTGAATTACATTTTGCACTCATTTAGCAGTCGAAACATGAATAATGCTAGAAAAATGGCACAAAAAGTTTACTGCATACTAGGGCTGCACAATATATCGCAAATTTACCATCATCGCGATATCAACATGCGCAATATACATATCGTGAAAGACTGACTGAACTGCGATAAATGGTGTTTTTCCAAAGCTCAACATATTTGGCCAATCAGATGTGTCGGTGTCC